>JAUKNK010000393.1:0-96016 GCA_030765055.1 Mantis religiosa
CAGCATGAGGGTAATATCCTAAGGGACGCCTCTTTTAGGAGTTTTGAGTTCCCTCGAAGTATATGATGCAATACTACTATATAAAACATTACCATTTCAATAGAATGGATGAGAGCCATTAAGTAAATTATTAGATGCTTGCGTTATCTACTAGATACTTACAGCAAGTAGATACAGTATTGTATTTCACTCAACAATTTAATTTTGGGATTCACTGGAATTAGATGTTTTGAGCCCACGTAAATAAAATATGAGCCACGAAAAGTACCGGGTATTCACCGAACTTAACGGTTTACTGCAACAAGCCTTTGGAAGCAGTGAAACATGAAGGGATGAATTAAGGTATTTTATTACATTCATGATAGTGAGGTAACCTCCTCTGCCAATTGATTTAGAGATTTCATTTCAAGAATACACAAGAAAGAGAACCAAAGTCTATTTTGCAAATTTAAAACTTTAATGCTCTGCAGTTATAAGGACCCTGTACAGTGCGATCCATATAAATCTGAACCAGTTCAAAGGTAAGTAACCTTTAAACCAATAATAGGACACGCGTGCAACTTTGGGAGAATATAATACACAATTGGGAGATTGCATTACACTATTTACATCAAAGACAGCTATGGACCTGTTTAGGCTAAAGATACTATTTTATCTTACGTATGGCTTAGAATTAGTGGGAGAATACCTCACGTACAAGCAGCTGGAAGAAGTGCAGTGAGTGAAGGCTAGATATCTGAAAAGAATTTCAGGAGTCCCACAGAACTCAAGTGTACGAACTTACCAGGGAGACCTTCCTGACAGAGGATCTGAGATGTGAGCTCATACTACCAGCTAGTACCGACTTCAAACAGCTCATACATGATCTGCATGAGAACAAAAATAACATACCGAGGACTTCTATGCAACGTCTGCTATGCATACAGAACCTGGATGGAAGCTAACCAGGAAATGCGACACCTGACGACGAGACTGGCTATCCATGGTTTCCACCACAAAGTGTGCTGCAACAAACTATTTCACGAACCAAATGACGTGTGTGTGTGTGTGTGTGTGTGTGTGTGTGTGTGTGTGTGTGTGTGTGCGTGTGTGTGAATTGTGCCTGGAAGCTTGTGACAGATACCATATTATCAAATGCAAGAATACACAGAAATCCATCGCAGCTTACAGCAAAGACAAGTAATGTGAAAGTTAATGTAATGTAATGCAATATGAATGAATGTAATCATTCGCACGCTTGTGTAAATTTCCAATAAATATTTACTGCTCAGAGAAAATGTTGGAAGTGTCCTCCAATAGAATCTATACATATTTGCACTCGTCTCATCATATTCTCTGAAGTTTAACGGGAAGTATCTTCGCCAGTGTTAATTTCGGTTCGAATGGAGACCTTGAGAACAACTATTGTCCTTGGCCTATTCTTCTCCCCTCTAATTATAAGATACCCCCACAAGAAAAAATCCGGTGAGGTTATGTCTTGAGATCTGGGAGGCCACAGACCTCTTGAGATTATTCGATTATGAAATACACTGGTTACAAGTTCCATGGTGTCATTAGATATATGGCACGTTGCTCCATCTTGCTGGAAATAACCTTCTCTCAATTCGATAACATCCAGCTGCTCCAAAACTGTATTGAAGATACCCATATCAACTTCAGTGTCTACAGTCGTATCAAAGAAAATGGGACCAACCTTCCTTGAAGCTGACACCGCGCACCATACTCCAAACTTTTCATCATGCAGTGGGGTTGTCTTTGTCGGAACATCGCATACATCGAATTCTATTTGAAATTTCCGTTGTGTTGTTACCAAGGAATTTTTCTTCCAATATGTTTTCAAAATGTAAAGACGCTCACGTAGTTTATGACTGTTATGACTGCACATTTAAGACTGTCAGCTGTCAACAGTTGCCAGTGTTGTCAATTCTTCCAAAACCAGTGAGATCACTAAAAAATATCTACACTCCACGAGCTTTCAAAGGGAAATTATGGCCTTTTGAAATGGTTCAGATTTATATGGATCGTACTATATTTCCCAACATAACGCATGGGGAAAACATGTGTAGCTGTACTACAAATAAACTACAGAGGGAGCATACTAAAATATGTAAAAGTCAGTATTGGAAATATAGAATTAGATTAAAAGGTCAGCCGCGATTTGATCCGTGGATCTTCGCTTTTCCGTGTCGTTCTGTATTACCACGGCAGCTAACCCACAGCGGATTACTTTAAATAAGCTTTCCTGGCAACGAATATGCTTAAGTTGTTTTCGGGTAGCATTCGTTTAATGCAACTTGAGAAGTCTGGGCTGGCAGAGCATTGTTTTGATAACGACCATAGAGCAAACTTTCGGGATATGACCATCTTGGCAAAATGCAACAGTTACTGGGAGTGGAGAATTAAGGAGGCTTTGGCCATTTCCTCCAAGACGAGCACGCTTAATCGTGGTGCTGGAATTCAACTCACCTACTCCTGGAAACCGGCTTTAAAATGGAAATCCGTCGATTTAAGAAGCATAGATCAATACAGCTTGATAATCAAGTTAAGTAGTTACATTTCTTTCACCCAATTAATTTTTCTATACTCACGCTATCTCCTGACCTGGCATTTAATTTACTGAAAACAGTCTTTTGTTCAGTAATGCGAATTTTGATAGTGTTTTGTCTTTGTTTATATTTGTGTTATATCCAGTAATTAGATTAGATTTATTTGCGTTCAGTAGGTTCACTTATAGCCAGAAAAGGCTGTGAACATTGAACATGTCTAGAGGTATAAAGTTTAATAGCTTGTATATGTACAAAAGTTAACATAAGACACACATTATAGTATACAGGCAATATGAACAACATTATGGAAAACAAAGCAGGTATAATTATATATGATATAAAATCAAACACTTTTTAATTCAGCTTTCACTTGGCTTATGCCTGTACGTCTCAACCTTTTTGCAATGGATACCATTCTTGTTATTTCTTAAATACGTATACATTAAAAATAAACTTCCAACATTCATCAAAGATTTATTGGTAATGATTTGTCGTTGGAACAGTTAGATACTTCTTACAGAGCTACAGAAGCATTATCAGGATAATGTGTCATTCAGATAATCTTGTACAGAATAAAACGATTTTGAGCAAAGGTACTTTCTAACAGAATTTTCAGAACCACCGAAATTATCAATTTTTGCTTTAAGAATATTAGAAAGTGCACCAAATATTTTGATAGTTTCATAATACACACCTTTCTGGAACCAAGAAAGTTTAGCACTGGGGTAATGGATATTATAGTTTTGTATAGTGTTTATTCTGTAAATTACATTATTTGTTGCAAATAAGGCACTATTGCATACAAAGAATTTTAGGATCGAGGATATATACATGCAAGGAAGCGTTTATATCTTCAATCTTCTAAAAAAATCTTTACAGGAACATGTCTTGTGGTTGTTAGTAATGATTTATTTGTGGTTATAACATTTAATAAATATCCTGATGATGGGAGAGATGCACACTCCCGAAACGTCAATTTCTAATCGTCTCTTCACCTGGCTTGCTTCCCGACAACAACTTGAGTGTTTTACTTTTACAACTTTAGGCAAGACACAGTATGTACAGAAGAAGAATTAATTACTAGTGGTCAAAGTTATAGTGCAAATCCCATAAAAAGTAAAGAAGTAGATGTAGATTATTTTTGTACTGCAAATTGTTTGCCAAACAAAGCTGTATTTATGGAAAATAGATGTTTCTGAATAAGAGTACTGCAGCATTTGCGAATAGAGGTTCGTAAATGATAATCTCCCATTCTGGAACAGCCACTATGGCATCACATGACAACATTAACACTTTGGTAAGGATCAAGCTGTTGTAGATTTGAAACTGGGATCCCGCCGCAACCCTCGACATGCTTCAGTCGGTTCTAAGTACGAACACAACACACCATGAAGCATCACTTGGAATACTCGGGTCGTTCGATATGATGGAGCACCACTTTTGCTGCCACAAAATTCAATGAATGACTCATGATCGCATTACGTCCGTCATATGCATCATTCATGAACACCTACTTCCACAGCTGCTATAGCAAAAACACTTTGTCTCTCGCATTGCGAATAGTGATCCCTGAGAAATGTATGTCATTATTTAAGGACTTTCCATAACCTTCCAAGGTTTCAAGTGCAACAATAAATATGTAAAATAATGTTAGTTTCGGACTATGGGCTGAAATATTTGTTCAGCAATAGCTTGAAAAATTATTTCAGTGATCCACTGCGGTGTTCTCTGTCTTTGTGTGAGTGAGCGCGCGCGTGTTTTGTCTATAAGTAGCATAAAACAAAAAAGAAGAGGCGGTAACATACCAGACCTGTACTTTAAGCTCGTCATTTTTCAAGTTACAACACGAACATCTGCAAGAAAAAAATCTAAATACCATACTACCCTTTGAATGAAACATTTTCATAATTATTTACTTTTCTAAAAATGGTTATAAGGTCAAGCATTAAACTACTATTTTCAACATTCACAATAACATATTTGGGTCACAATTTAAAACGGAGAGGACTTTATTATACTAAACCTGTAACGGTAGTTTTTGTTTGAACTGAAAATGAGTTGTTTTCTGATCTGAATATTAGTGGGCCATGTAATAACAATGCATATATTGTGACTTTGTGGGTTCGTAGAATTAAAAGTCAAATTGCACAAACTCAAAATGTTCTTTATTTCCACCGAATGACAGTTAGAACACTTGCCGATTACACAGAATTACGTAATGCACACAATTACATTCCACCAGTTCGTCTGTCACAGGTCTACTCCACATTCACTATTAGGTACAACTCTCTCTAGAGCTGACTAAAAACTCCTTTGACACACGTACGCAGTCTTCCAATCCGTTCGCTAGCAGTGCGCTCTTCACGGCTGCTCGCCAAGAACTGAACTGACCAAGAGCCAAGAGCGAGAACAAGTCGTCCGTGTGCTCCCGGACGGTGGGTGGAGCGCCACGGTACCTATCCGCTGTGCGGATCTACCCGTGCGGTCTTATAGGATTTGTCTTTCCTCCAATGCTTGGATGTCCTTGTTAACTGATGGACCTGATTCGGCCTCTGCTAGTGCTCCTGGCGGCGGGATGAGCTTCCAAGTAGGAGGCCAGTGCCCTAAACCACGACGCTAGGGGTGGCCTGCGTTGCAGTGTCCGTCCACCGTGGCGGGGCCAGGAGCGAGAGGTCGGGTGGTTGGGGACTGTTTAGGTTGTGGTTATCGGGGTCACACAGGGGGACCTAAATGCCGGGGGTCAGCCGACGGGCCAGATCCAGCCCTAGTGTGGCCGGGACAGAGTGTAGTGTTGAGGGGATGAGAGGCTGGTCTCACCACCCAAGGGCGTCCTCGGAGAGGCGGCAGCTCTTTCTCCTCCTGGGCACACGGTGGTCATATTGCCCTAGTGTGTTCACTAGGTGGTTGGGATGTGATGTAATCCTGGCATACAATGTGCGCGAGCGTTCACGCACAACGTCCTCAACGTAAGGTATGCCAGAATGGGAGCGTAGGATGTGTGAAGGAAACATACGTTCGGTATCTTAGATCATCCTAAGCGCCCTGTTCTGCACGGCTTGCAGTCTGCGGTTGATGGTACGAGCCACCGATCCCCAGACCTCGCATCCATACAGGATCAGGGGCGGGATGATCACACGATACACCTGTAGTTTCAGGCGAGTGGGCATGGTCGATCGGAATATGGGGTACAACGGCCTAAGCGCTGCATGGCCGAGGCTGATTTTTTTCAGGGGCATTTGGGGTGAATGTGAGGCCGCGGTTCAGTCGGACATCCAGGTAATTGGCAGATCGGACCCAAGGAATCCTTCTCTGCATCAACCGCAGGTCTCCTTCCGGGCGCCAGCGGAGGACCTTCCACAGCAGAAGGGCAGAGCTCTTCTGTGGGCTGATGGCCATCCTCCACCTTTCACTACACGTACTGAACTGACTCGTCCACTGCAGCCCTTATATAGAAAGATCGCTGTTTCTGGAAGTGTCGCGACTAGGAACCCCGAATGTTCCAGACGTCAGGAGGAGGGGAAAGGGACGGTACAGTGCTTAGTGACACTTTCCTAACCATCCTCTATGTTGGCGCTACAAGATAAATGGGTGGGCGTGGCCTGAATGCCTGCTGTCCCCTACCCAGCTCCAGTTGGTCGCGCCTTCCGATAATTGGGTGACAATATGTTATAAAATTGAACGGTTGCTAGGGGAAAGAAGAAAATCAATAATCTTGTTTCATGATGGTGGAAAAGTGGTGAATATAAAAGTTTTGAATAGTAACAGAAAAATCAATTATCTTCATAAAGATATGTTCTGTAATCTTGATGGTGGAAAGACGATGTGGGCAAGATAAAAAGTTTTAATAGTAATGAGTGGAGTGTAGATGTGAGAAATTTTATGTAATTAACGGACGCTATTTATTAAGGAAGTGAGGATTCTTCGATGCAATGCTTGACTAGGAAAGAAAGAGTGGACTGTAATCCAGATGATACAATTGGTGACCTGAAGAAGCTGATAGCTGCACAAACTGACACGAGATGGGAAAGAACTGCTTACGTCGAAGAAATACCGCTGCATATGGCGCCCGAACGTGTAATTTACGTCCTCCAACGTTAAGTCATATCGGACGATGAATGGAATGGGTGAAATGATGCTCAAATGAGCCGAGGGTCCCGGAAAAAGGCTTATCCACTCAACTTGACCGAGATTCGAACTCCGGACCTCTTGAACGAGAGACAGACACGTGACCACCACGCTACCAAGGCGGGCAGACTGATTAAGATGGAGCGAAATTACCTATGAATAAAACTTTTTGGTTACAAAACTAAATGTGGCTTTCTCTGTATTGTATCAAAATTATAATTACTGTTTCTATTCATCTTAAACATAAAAGTAAAGCTACGGTATTTTATAGAGGAAATGGAACAGTATCATTTCGCTATAGTCAACCGAGTGAACTACTCAACTATCTACACGCAGCTGACTGTGAATGAACTGTCGAGCAGAGAAAACGAGGAAGCACCCGTTAACATTAAGAACTATTGGATTCTAAATTTACGTGAAGACATGCCTCATGTTTATTGTTGGATTTCCTTTGTATTTATAGCTCATATGGAGATTACCTTGTTTTACACCCAATCCTACTTGCGTAACACTATTCCACTATTATATGTTTCAAATGGGAAAAGTTCTCGCATGTAGCGAATCAGATGCGTTAGATTCTTCACCGTTGCTACTTCGTTATCCCCACTCTTTTTATATTGTCACCCGAACGTCAGAATTCCCGAAAGAACCGGCCGGCAGTAGGGCCAGACGGGAAGCATTCAGACCACGCCTGCCCATTTGTCTCGTGTCACTAATTGAGGGGATGATTAGGAGAGCGGCACGACCCCTGTACCGTCTCTTTCCCCTCCCACCAGACGTCTGGAAATATCTGGATAATTGTGCGCGCCACGATCCTTCCAGAAACGATGGCAGATTTCCCCACAGAACCACGAGTCGTAATGGTACAATACACTGACGACGTGTTTCTGTTCTGCAAGGACAAACACATCCTCAGAGCTTTCAACCCCATTCAAAGACATCTCTTCCGAGCGCTGGTAATTCCGGTGATGCTATATGCCTGCGAGATCTGGGGCATGGCAGCAGACAGCTGGCTAGCATGGCTTCAACGTGCATAGAATAGAGGACTAAGGTCTACATATGCTGTGGGGCGTTATTTCCCTACCAGGTTGCTCCACGAAGCATCGGGTCTTCCATACGTGGAGGAGAAATTAGGCGCTGGGCTTCAAAATTATACGCAAGTTTACCATCACACAGAAGCGCCCTTGTTAGATCATTGGGAGATTATGACCCCACTAGACGCCGATCTAGACTGCACCGGGTCCCTCGTATGGCATGCGGGCACCCTTGATAACCCAGGAGCTAATCTTATCAGCAGCTAAAGTTGAGCACCTCATAATTCTTCTAAGCTGTTTGGCATCCTCCCCTTCAACCCGAAGGTACTTCGATAACCTCTAAATTAACTCCCAACCAAAAGACCTACACCACCTTCATAATACAAAATTCAATTCAAATCCTACCTGCGGTAAAACCCTTAACGGGTGGGCACACAGCAAAAACCTTTTGGCTGTATACAGCCAGCCAGCACGAGCGAGCGAGCGAGTCAGTGTGTTCCTGGCGAGCAGCCGTGAGGAGCGCCGTGGTTAGCGAACGGACTGGAAGAAGGTGTACGTGTATCACAGGAGTTGTACGTAGTTGTGAACGTGAATGGACCTGTGACGGGCGAACTGGTGCGTTGTAATTGTGTGCGCTAAGTAATTCTATGTAATCGGCAAGTGTTCCAACTTTAATTCGGTGGAAATAAAAAAACATTTTGAGTTTGGGCAATTGGACTTTTAATTTCACGAACCCACAAAGTCACAATATTACCCTCTCTCTGTCACACTTAAGTGTTCGTGGCGCTAGACGTAAGGGAACGCAAACTGAATTTTTCAGTTTTATAATAATACAGTTGTTGAAATCAGAATTGCAACAATTATATTCGTATATTACGCATATGATTTAAAAATTTAGTTTAAAGTTAATTATAGTTTATGAATTAGTAATTTTTCTAATCCAACGAAAATACCAGCGGTGCATCCGTATAGCTGTGAATATTACTTAGTTTAATTCGTCATTGTCATTGTCTTCAACGTCTGAGTACTGCAAATTTCTATTATGATAGGTTTCAAAATCTCGTTACCTGCTATTTATTTCCAAAAGCCACCTTCTTCTAGTTTATCTGATGTCTCACGCAGTTTACCCAGTCTTGTTGTGGTCCTTGTCAATTTCTTTGTGAATAAGTCGTTCGTCAGTCAGTTTAAAAATATTACTTCTGTTTGCAACATAATTTGAGCCCACATTAACTCAATTGGATTGTTCTAGCAGTATTAAGGGGGCCGAGGGAGCATCAGATCTCTTTGATCTAGCTGATACACTTTTTCATGGAAGAGTAACTGAATATTATAGAGGGATTAGTTTATTGTGTCCTGCCTACAAAATATATGCCAAAATAAAGTACTCGGTTAAACAAAATAACAGATGCAATACTCCTAGAAGAACAAACTGGTTTTAGCAAAAGGAAGAAGCACCATTGACAATGCTTTTCCTCTTAAACAAATAATAGAAAAACGACGAAAACAAAATTTAGAGACGCACTTACTATTTATTGACTATTATAAAGCTTTTGACAAAGTATCATGTATGATACTGTGGAAAATTTTAAATAATAGAGGCATACCTTTACAACTAACTCAAATTAGAAAAAGTATGTACATTGACACAAAAATAAAAATAACTAAAAGAGAACCAGTAATAATTAATGGTGGCGTGAGACAAGGTTGTCATTTATCAACCACACTTTTTAATTTGTGTGCTGCCAAAATAGTAAGGATTTGCTCGAATAAAGTCAATGGAGGCATTAATGTATCAGGAGCTAAATTGATAACTATGTAGTATGCAGATGATCAAATAATAATGGCCACAAATGAAGATGACCTGCAGAAAATGCTGTATATCTAGATAAAATTGCTACAGAATATGGAATGAAAATATCAGCAAATAAATCCAAAAGCATGGCATTTAAAGGAATTAATCCAGTAAGATCAAAAGTAGTGTTAGGTAACATAATAATTGAGCAGAAATCCCACTTTAAGTATTTAGGATGTAATGTCTCGTACCAAGGGGAAGCTGATATAATAGAGAAAATAAATAAATTGAACTATATAACAGGCACAATAAAAAGAACATTAAAAAATAAAGCAAGAAAGGACTCTATAATAAAACTATACAAAAAAATGGCAATACCAGCTCTGATCTATGGATCAGAAACATGGACAACAACAAAAAGAAATAGTACGAGAATACAGACATCAGAAATGAAATTCGTAAGGACAATAGCTGGATATACCAAAATTGATAAAGAAACGTAGTCAGGATATTAGGACAGAATTAGGAAGCTGATATAATAGAGAAAATAAATAAATTGAACTATATAACAGGCACAATAAAAAGAACATTAAAAAATAAAGCAAGAAAGGACTCTATAATAAAACTATACAAAAAAATGGCAATACCAGCTCTGATCTATGGATCAGAAACATGGACACCAACAAAAAGAAATAGTACGAGAATACAGACATCAGAAATGAAATTCGTAAGGACAATAGCTGGATATACCAAAATTGATAAAAAAACGTAGTCAGGATATTAGGACAGAATTAAAAGTAGAAGAAATAAACCATACTTTTGAAAGAAATTGAAATCAATGGAAAGAATATGCTCAGAGCCTGAATAATAACAGAATACCAAAAATAGCCTTAAACTATAAACCTATAGGAAGAATAAACCAGGGAAGACCGAAGAAAAGATGGGCAGACCAATTTGGAGCCGGAACGTGTTATACAATCCAAAGCCGTGAGCTAGAAGAAGAAGAAGAAGAAGAAGAAGAAGTAACTGAATAATGCTGCTTTGAACTCTAGAGTAAATAGAGGTTACGAACCATTCATAAACAAAGATATAATGTGACCACACACGTTCTGCCAGAGTAGCAAGAAGTGTATCGTTACAAACACCTTGGATTATTCAAAGTACACATTTGTTTCATCACGTCATGTCAAATGTTTACGTTTCAGTTTTCTAAGTAATTTCAAATATACGTTCACGCATACATGCCAACCAATAATGATATATCATTACAGTGCTAAGGTCACAATGCATCCATATAATAAAATGGTATCTAATTTATTTGTATTCGGAAAACTATTTGAGCTAAAAATATGGGTTTTTCATGGTTTTTGATACCGTCCCTGTTAGGCATAACATTGTCATAATAACCCCGAAAGTCTTATTACATGCATAATTAAGGGCGGATGGATACCACAATATGAATTAAACAAAGTTATAATAAATATAGAGGATAATGATTAAATATACAAGTGCAGATACAAAACAGGCAATCCCGATATATATTATTGAAAGCAGGACACCCCAAAGTATCAATGTAGCGAAGTGAATGGAAACCTTCCCTCACAGGCGTTTCTTTGTGTTCCTAGCCGACAAAGTTGCCATTGTTCAGGCTAGACCCTCGGCGCCAGCCCATGTCTTGGCCTGCACATGATATGTGACGAGAGAATAGACGCTGGAATTTAAGATACACATTTTCAAACATGCTTATGCATTAATTAGCTTGACTGTGGGAAAGAGAAAATCGCGTGGAATACATACCACATACACTAGAAATTGCTATTAAATTCAAGAGTAGGGATGAAACACAACCTATAAGGAACAAGCAACAGGTCACATGACCCCTAAAGTGTCCAAATTCGGCGAAAGGAAAGGGGACATTTGTGCAATGGCGACGTTCGATGTTTGCTAGGAAGAACACTCTGTTTCGGCGAGTGAAGGGGGCGACAAGTACTAAAAAGTTCATCAGAGTCCGCGTTCGTGGATGGACGGAGTAACTCACATTAGGTGGTTATCGAACACCCTGTGTTAGCGAATGAGAGAAACTGCACACGTTACAACGTCATTAATATTTCACCAAACTCCGTTTTGTTTGTTTAATATTCCTCCGGAAATACTATGTTGTGCGAAGTAATTCACTACCGACGTTCAGGAACAACGCTTACACAGATATATATATATATATATATATATATATATATATATATATATATATATAAGTCGTGTCATGCGCACAGCAACGGGCAAATCTCAAATCTCGCGCCTCATGTGCGAATAACATCGTCAACAGTGGCGAGTGGAGAGGACTAATTGTAACAATAAACTTGACATTCAAAGGTCGTGGTGTCTTCTATGTGATAATACCCACACACTGTCAGGACGCACCCACTCCCTGGAACTCAAAAGCGAGTATTCATGCAGATATACCCTGAGAAAGACCCCGACCATTTGGAAGCTTCCCATCCGTGGTCCTCACCTAGCACATATCCTATCTTATGAGGTGTTGAGTGTCGGGAGGGCTCAACGAGTTGCTTAACGGGCAAGGACCGCCTCATTTTGTTAGATACATTACTCTCTATCTTCCACATGGATTAGTTTTGGCAAAATCTGATTTTTTGTCTTAGCACGAATAGTATTTCATACGGATTGATTAGGTTAGCGCTCCTCACACACCAGTTAGCGGGAATGAAATATGACAGCACCGCAGGACTCCGATTGGTTGCTCACCTAGTATCACTCAAGGACAAACACCTTCTCACTTGAAACAGATAATAAAGGCCTGGGTGTGTCTCTGTTACACGGATGTAAATAAACACGCTGATTACCCGGTGTTTCTAAATCATAAAATAAGTTTACTTCATTTGGTTTGCTGCAGAACTTCAGACTTTTGCTATACCTTGTTTCACGTAAGCTTGCCCAGTATCTCTTAACGGTCACGTGACCTAATCACCTCTCATTGGCTGCTGTTGTGGTAAAGACTGTCGTGCGGTAAAAATTAGTTCGTTATTTAACATAGTGGTATATCATTATATGTTGGAAGAGAATTATCAAATTTATATTTTCGTAACCGTTTGAATTAAATATATTACGCAACAGAGTTGATTTATCTGAAATGCATGTTAATTCTTAAACGAAGTAAAGAGGAGGTTCCTTTGCTCTCAAGCACATGACACGATAGCACGTGATTTAGCGGTAGTGGTGACATTTGTTTATAAGACTTTTATCACTGACCTTGTTCTGAACTGGATTAGTCATATATCGCCATTCGAGAGTGCGAGAGCTAAATTATTTTATTGATCGTTTATTGCGCATGTACTTATTATATGTATAATGGCAGAGTCGACCGCCAGTTTTTCGCTGAAGTTTCGCAAGGATAATTATTTACAAACAGGTGAGAAAAGAATTGTGTTGCATGTGTTTAATGCACTCACAGAGAAGAATTCGTCTTAGTCAGTGAGAGAAGTCGAACAGCTGTGCTCTGAGTTATAGGTGTGAGTGTTAGATCCGTAGGAACATCGCTACATGAAATTGAGGAAACAGGAAAACTTACCACTCCAGGCAAAAGCAGGAATAAACAAAAGTGCGTGCTCGGAGAAAATACGTGAAAAGTGTGCGTCGTCATGTGTGTAGTTTATCTTTAGAAACAAACTGCCTAACGTAACATTTCGTCTGCTGTAAATGAGGATGCAGATTTACCAAATTTCAGCAGATTGCTTATACAGCTGGGATTTGTGAATGAAAAAAGAGGCAAGAAAAATGTGCTAAGAGACAGAGGCGATATTGCTGTGTGGCGAAGACGTTATTTAAGGACAACCAGACTGCACCGAGATACAAATCGCAAAATATACACGAAGAACACACGAAAGGTAAGGAATGGTGTGACACGACTTTTAAGACTGAAGGACAAGCATTTTTGAAAGGTATGTGTGCTGGTTTAAAAAATCCCAGTGGAAAAGTCCAAAGGTCTTTCATTATAAACTCTTTCAGTTTCATTGCTCAGTCATTCTGTTTCAATTTGCTCAGTTCATTATAAACTTGTATTTTTGCATGCCTTCATATCCTTATTTGTATGATTTTATTTATCTTCCCGGCACTTATTACGACGTTTACTGCAGGTTTAAATGTAACGGGAAGGCACCGCCTGTGGCCTATGGCGCGAAAGCATTAGCCAATTAGGGCGAGGGGGAAGGTAGTTGAACGCGGAGTGATACATTTCAGCGGGATAAGGTTATATGAAGGAGATTAGGTCATACATCTATTTGTAAATAAATACAGTTGTTTTAAATATCTTTTGCCTATTTATTTTCCAACACTTTAAAAGTACTAGTGATATTAGATAAATGGGAAAATTATAATTGAATGTTATATTCATGAATAAAATATGCACTTTTTCATTTAAATCTTAAAATATGCATTTTCCTTTGGAATATGCATTTACATACATTAAGAAATACTGTTCAAAATGTGTGGAAAAATGTGTGAGATACAACATATATGATTTAAGCATATCTTTAAGTATATAAAAAGAACAGGCATTTTACATACAAATCCGGGTCATACTTATGAATATGTGTCCTGCACCGTGGCGTAATGGGATAGGGCATTATGCCTTGGTCCCTGGCTCCGGAAAGCGGCCCGGGTTCGATCCCACCCTTGGAGTGCGGATGTTAGGTGCCTGGTAGAGGACCGGTGCCCATTCAGCATCGTGAGGAAAATGAGGAGCTTACGATATGTAAGCAGCCTGGGTCACGAAAACCAACGTTCCAGCTGGAGGATGCCGAAATGTTGATCACATCTCGTCCCCGTATCGGTTGGATGATCGCCCACCTCTGCCGTGCGCAGGTGGGCGTGAGGCTGGTAGTCAGGTTGGTAGGCCTTGGCCCAGGTCGGGCTGTCGCGCCAGTTTACTTTTACTGTTTTTACTTATGACTATGTGTATTGTTACAAATATTAGTTGTATTGGTTCTGAGCAGTGATAACTTAGAGCTACTATAAGTGCTTAGAAGACAAGTGAAGCGTGATTAGTAGCAGTAGGTGTTCTCATTTGTTACCATAATATTAGGAAACCCGTTTGTAGCAGGATTTTATGGAGCTGCTGGGATGATGGTGTTCTCTAAGTCTGCAGCGATCATGTGAAACCTGATTATTCTCACCTGATGTCGTCCCGCGTTGTGACTGGGCTTGTGGGTTGCTGGATGGTGATGATGAAGCAACGAGTTGCTAATTCCTCTTGGACCAATCTGGCACTCGTCTGGATCTACTTCAGTATGAGCTATGAGAACTCTTATTAATTTTCAGACGTGGTCGCGAGTAAAGAGGATCAGTTTTCTAAATAAACCTTTTTAATAATTTTTTTTACTTTTAAAATATCCAAATGTTCAATTTAATTTATATTATTTATACAAATTTTCGTATGAAACTTGACTATAATATTCTACAATAGTGTAATTGATTACAATTAACAGAAAACGGCAAATAACTCTTTTAAAACTCTTTTACTCTTTCGCGTCACTGAATTTATGTCTGTCGTCATAACGTTCTTCCATCAAAAGACGCTTTCTTTCCTAGCTGTTTTACCAAAATTATTGATTTTTCCTTCCCTAGTTACCATCACTACCAATCAAACTTAATTTTTACTGGTCCACGTCACATATTACATAATATTATTTTTTAAACTACCAATCATAGCACATTCACATGTTGCGTCCTCTCATGATCTACTAAATTTTGACAATTTGCTTTCTTATTCATTTTCACATGTCCATATCGATTCTTAAACCACATATTTAAACATTTTTCAACTTTCGGGGCCTAAGCCAAAACAACACGTTGTTTAGCAAACATATTTGTACGAATAAAGTATAGGAAAATTATTTTAAGAGAAACTATGTTTAAACAAATTAGAAGCTATAATTTAGAAAACATATTGGGAAAGTTTTGAGTCAATTTTGTAAATTGAACGTTCCTTACGTCTAACGGAATCTGATCCCAATGCTCTTGAAAACAAGTTCCTCTACTCAGCGATGCCAAAGATCACAATAAAAGAGCATAAAAGGTTTTCTTACTGGTAAAGGCTGCTCTCTTAGGTTTAACAACTGTACGGGGCAGAACAACTTAAGGGATTGCGTCCCTCAGGGGAGTAAACGAGTCTGAGCTCCAGATACGAGTATTTATCTTCCATTTCCTAAGATGACCAAAGCAGGAGATGATATGGGATTTTACCGATCTATATAAACCCCTAATACCTGAAATAATTCTCATAAATATTTTCTTGGATGAAGTTTGGATAAAAACGTGATTTATATTTTGGAAAAACCCGAATAATAAAAATGAAACTTTTGGGAACTTTTGTTGCTTTATTCATTATTTTGACTGATTCTATTTTACAGTGTTTCTAAGTTCTAAGCGCTGATCATTATAAAATGCATAATTAGAATAAAAATAACGAAAGTAGCTACTCATTGTTTGAGAAAAATATAAATATTGGAAACATCAAACCAAATATCAAGGAATACTTTCTGAATGATTAACCGGACAAGAAGTGCACTTAACGTAAGTTCTGTGTTATATTTGGTTGTGCAATAAGACTATCTATCCCTTCAGTTTACAGTTATATCAAACTGTTTTAGAATATAAATTACTTCAGAATTTTTTTCCAGCAAATTTAAGATATTAAGGTCATAATTTCCCTTTGGGAGACCGTAGAATGTAGAAATTTGTTTTAATGATCTCAATGACTGTGGAAGAATTGACAACACTGACAACTGTTGACAGCTGACAATCATAACAGCAACATGCGCTACTCACTACGAGAGCGTGTTTACATTTTGAAAACATATTGGAAGACAAATTCCTTAGTAACAACACAACGGAAATTTCAAAGAGAATTTAATGTACAAGATATTCCGACAACGGCAACAATTTTATCGCTCGTAAGAAAGCTGGAGACAACTGGTATACTCATTAGTGAGTGTGGAAAACATAGACCGCCATTAAATGCAGAGACTGTTACAGATGTTCGCACAAGTCTATTCAATTCTCCAAATCGTTGCGTCGATTGAGCCAGGTATTCATATGGAACATGTCAAAGAGCTGCGAAGTAATCGGGATTACGACTTTACAGAGTGCATGTGGTGTAACAACTGAAAGTAGCAGATTATGATAAACGAATCAGTGAGACGAGTACAAACATGCATAGATGCTGGTGGAGGACACTTCCAACATTTTCCCTGAGATGTAAATAGTGTAATGTAATCTCCCAATTGTGTATTATATTCTCCCAAAGTTGCACCTGTGTCCTACGAGGTGTGTCCGTAAAATAAGGCCTCCAATTTTACTTCATATAGAAAACACGTTTATTGTCAATCAATGTTACATGGTTGGAAAGGTGGAACTTACAGCTATTTTTCAACGTAATCATCATTGCGATCGATGCACGCTTGCATTTGCTGTGGCAGTTTTTGTATACCCTTGTCATAGCACTCTCATTCCAAGTAGCGCATGTAGCACTCAACCTCGCTTTTCAAATCATCATCGGTCTGGAAATATGTTCCACCCAGGAAACAGTTGATAAATACTAGGTGCTAAGTCTGGACTGGTGGGGGTATCGGTGAGGATGTCCCATCTGAACTGGGCCAGGAGATTAGCTTTGCATGTGCACCTCGCACAGGGACCCACCTCACACACACACCTTGCGATAATGCAAATTTTTGGGTCAAAATTTTGTCAATCGTATTCTTACTGACTTCAGGGTTAAGTTCGCACAGCTCACGAACAGATATACGCCGATCTTTAAGCATTATTTGCTCCGCTTTTGCAATTTTTTTCGGCTGAAACCAAAGGCCGACCAGAACGCTGTTCGTCATGGACGTCTGTACGTCCGTCTTTGAACTCTGACCCACTTTCGCAATTTTTGACGTCCATACACTGTGGCCCATAGACTTCGCATAACTGACGATGAATTTCAGCGGGAGTTGTGCCCTTGGCACTCAGAAAACGGATCACTGCACGCAACTCGCACTTGGCGGTGGAAGTGATAGGAAGCTCCATCGCAAACGGCTGCCCAGCCAAGACTAATTGTTGAAACGATTTCGTTGTGGTCGGGATTTGAATGGGTGAAACCAAGCTACACGCCAGTGTTGCTGAATCTCGCGTAGTAGCGTTCCTCACGGCTCCAACGCCTTGTAGACCTTATTTTATGGGCACGCCGCGTATTCCTGGTTAAAAATTATGGCCTATTAAAATGGTTCACTTTGGATCGCATTATATTTATGTCATCATGAGAAAATCATATGATCTTTTAATCAACATCGTTACAGTCGTTTTGGGGGGAACAAAGATTTTGTAAATCTTTTCCATGTAAAGGATAGTATGGGGTGAGTGGAGCATCCTCTCGAAAAAGCTTCGGATCACACCCTTGGGAGATGGAGAGCTTAAATATCTAGTGCAGTATTTAACACACTTTTCGTTTCACAGTTGACCTGTTCCCACCCACCCCTCCACACACACACACACACACACACACACACACACACACACACACACACACACACACACACAGAGAGAGAGACACACACGTCTAAAATGACCTCTTTTTGTGGTTTAGGGGGCGACAAGATGTATATTTCCTGTAGCATTAAAGTTAATGTGAGGATCTACTCCCATTAGTCCAAGCCCCGTAGGACCTGAACCCGGGCCTCTCGGGACTATTTACCATAGGACAGTACCTATTTTATAAACTGCCCCCCCCCCCCGCCTGCACACGGCAGACAGGACGGAAGTGGATACGCCACTTACGCGCCAGTCCTTAATGAACCAGCTACCAATAAACCTTGGTATGGCCGCCAGTGTCTAGCTCACCAGCTACAAGCTCTGCAGGCTAGTTCCCGGGACTTATGAGGCAACCCTCTACCCCCTACGGGCGGCCGATGGCCTGGCCAGAGGTACTCAATTGCCCGTGGGTGACGGGAACACACTGCCCCCTCGAGTCCAACCCAATCCGAACAGCTCCCATTCGGGAGGGGCTCGGCATGTTCGGCCCGAGGTTGTTCTAGTAACGTCAGAGGTACCACGTGTGCTAGGGGTCCGCAGCGCCCGCACTTTGGCAGCTGAAAGAGACGCATCCCTTCCTCTACGGGGAGCATCTCGAATGTTCACTTTCTTTGAAAATATGTGCAAGTGCACTTTCTCCATTATAGCTTTGAACAGCTTTTTTGTTAACAACATTTCCTGATATAAATTACTCTTTTCTCAGAATTTATAGAGGATATCTAAATTAACTTTTACTGTCTTATTAATTTTAAATGCTGTTATGGATATTAAATTGTGTAAGATCGTGGTTATTTAAATATACTTGCTGATAATTTATACAAAGCACGGAGTAATAAAAGAAAGATTTGTATATATTTTAAATAAACTGTCATGGACTTGGGTAATCATCTATATCCTTTAAAAGAATTCAGTCTAATAGCTAAAATAACGCATCTCCAATTTAGTATATTTAACATTGAGAGATAGGGCTTTTAATTTTACTTTTTATGTCTTAGAAACGGTAGAATAATAAACAGTATGCCAATCGACCAATTTAAGCATCTAAACTGTCCATTTTCTTTATTATATATTTTGTTGAAACCTCTCTTCTTCACAAATAGGGTGTATTCTTAGAAAATACGGATCGGTGATCCAGGTCCCTTGTTATACACCAACCCTAGTTAATGAGTTTGATGCACAGAGTCCGTAAACATATCCCTAGTGCCTACTTACATGGCTACCAACACGCTGGGAATTGACGCAACTATTTGTTTTGCCTCTGCATAGCAAAAAGGGTTGTCAGTCAGAGCTGTGTGGGACATGATGCTAGAAGTGGAAATAGAAATCAGAATCGCAGTACCCTTTGACTACAGTTCACTAAACGGAGGTTTACAATCTGCGGAAAATTATGGTTAGCAAATTATTAGGTAGAAAGAGCCTTTGATAAAAATAATTTTATGTATATTTTGGATTAAGATTCCTATTATAACATTTAAGTGTCGAAGAAATATTGTTGCTCTGCAAATATCGTTATAACGACGACAGCCCGCACTGCTAATACTGAAATTACCAACCATATTATTAGACAATTATTCCAGAGAACTTTCAGTCATTCTAGGGCTTATTAATGCATTGTTAACCTATTGGAAACAAACTTAATCGACAATTTTAAAGTATGGTAGCGAAACCCAATATATTCTTTTTTCCAAACACTTGTTTTTATTTTTGAAACCCCTACTTCGAATATACTGTGACTTTGTGGGTTCGTTGTTTGCAGAAATCTAAAATGCCTTTTACTGCAGTAAATAGTAACTTTGTACATCCTTGCAGCAATACAAATGACGTGACATACATAACAACAGTCTTTAAGGTCGTCTCTTTCTCAGCTGCATGGTAACAAATGAAATAAATCACTGCACTACACTTCAAATGTCCACACACTCTTAATTATTGCATAGCTGCGCACACAACTAACAACTCACTAACAGTACTCTCGCTCTAACACTGTGCGTGGTTTTTATATCTCCGGTCATTGTTCTAGAATTTAATCGATCGTTCGTTAACGATCGCGACACAGCGAGAGAAAGACGGAACTATCTCTGTTTCTTTTGCGGCATACCCGCATGTCAGATTTCAATTGG
Source organism: Mantis religiosa (assembly GCA_030765055.1). NCBI lineage: Eukaryota > Metazoa > Arthropoda > Insecta > Mantodea > Mantidae > Mantis > Mantis religiosa. The sequence goes on from JAUKNK010000393.1 coordinate 20,204, forward strand.
TTGGTGTTTACTTTTGATTTGGGTTCTAATTGGAGCTATGAGATCTCTTATTCTTCAGGTGAATGGTTGTAGGAAATGGATTTGTTGTTTGTTGGCTGCTCAGTTGTCTCAATAATACACTGGTTCGTTGCAAAAATTGATTTAATTCTCACTAAATTCGTTGATTCAGATTGATTTGTAGCGGTGACCACCTGTTACTAAACTTCCTAACAGAATTCTCTTAATTCTTTATACGGCGAATACTTTGCTATTATAAACTTCTTCTGCTGCTTCTCTCACGCTGGTTGCGTTATTCTTGACTTCCCTACATTTCGGACTTAGAAATCTTTACTACCTCTTCTTCGTGCGCAATAACACGTCTTTTCCCTCGTAGTATGACTGTAGAAGTGATTTACATTTCGGACTTAGAAATCTTCCCTACTTCTTCTTCACGCGCCCTAACACATCTTTCCCCTCGTAGTATGACTTTTGAAGTGATTTACATTTCGGACTTAGAAATCTTCCCTACTTCTACTTCACGCGCCCTAACACATCTTTCCCCTCGTAGTATGACTTTTGAAGTGATTTTCTCTTACGCTGGTTGCGTTATTCTTGACTTCCCTACATTTCGGACTTAGAAATCTTTACTACCTCTTCTTCGTGCGCACTAACACGTCTTTTCCCTCGTAGTATGACTGTAGAAGTGATCTTTCGTCTCCTCTGCGATTCAGTTCGTACTTTATTCTGATCCCTACTCTAACCCTTATCACATGACCAAAATAACTCACCCTTCTTCCTATTTCTCAAATCTTACATTATTATTGGTTTCTCATTTTATTTCGATTTTTATTTATTGGTTAGCAAAACTCATCAAACTCATTGTCGTTACATCCCACCGTGAGTTGGGTCACGCCTACCCTGGGCTCTTTGTAACGGTATACATCGTTATCGCCTCAGCAAAGTAAATCCTTTTAGGTCTTACGCTTGACCGCATCTAGAAAACCTTATTGTTCCTACACATTTTTTGGTTATAGTTCTCAGACATTGAACCTTTCCTTAAACAAAGAGGCTAACGGTCACCTCTTCCTGTCTCCCCGACTTGTGTTCAGATTTTACAGAAATATTTTCTCTCCCTTACATGGATTCTAGCATGTTAGTTGTCTTAAATTATATTCTTCCCATCTTATTCTTAATTAAACCGCTATTTTAATCATTACTCTAATTTCATTCTAATTTCATATTAATATAACAATATTTTATATTAGTTTAGCAAAGCATTTTCATTAATTTATCTTCTTTTTTAATTCTCGTGATTTCAATTCATTCGCCGCCTCCTAATCGCTGTCTGATACTGCGGTTACATAATGCCCGTTTGACAAAAATGAAATACCCATTATTTAAATTTTGTCAAACCCCCGTCATGACATTTCCTCCTTATATCTTATAATTTCTCATTCCCTACTCGAAACATTTTTCGGTGGTCACCGTTTCCCTCATCTTCATCAGTGTGTTACTTTATACACATAGAATGGTCAATATGGTACATCATATACATAGAATTATAGATATGATACATTACGTACATAGACAAGTACACTGTCGTATATGTGGTTATTACCCTATATACAAATAACATTCGTGATACCTCAACTATATATACACTTCACTGAATTATCCTTGTCTCACTTGACATCAACTTGATTTTACCTTATTACATTCCTTAAGTACTACATTAATGTTACTATATTACAGTTTACAATATTACATTTTACATTCAATGATTTTTTTTTAATATTATTATATTAACTTATTGGGACGTTTCTTTATCTTTCAGTCCTTCACCGTAAGAACATTCGTCCTCACATTATTATATTTTTGCGTAACGATGTCCAAATATGGTTACCTCTACCTGCACTCAGTTGTCTACCTGTAATCAGGTGTTTCGTTTACCTGACAGTAAACATTGGCAGTTCATTGTCCTGTCTTTCCACTTCACTTTTCACTCTCAACTTTCTTTCACTTTGTCACGCCTAAGTCTGTGACCTTTACAATAACAATATAGCCTTTTGGCACATGAATACATCAGTACTTATACTATATTTACATTTCACAAATTATTTTTAAAGATCTTTCTAACATGTTCATTAGCTGTGGTTATTCTTATTACATTATCATTTTGTTTGTGCACAGGAATTTTGGAACTTGCAACTCCCACGCAGTGTTTGAATTTCAAACGAAAACGTTACCCGTACTAATTATATAACTTTTACTTGGTATTCTTTACATCTTCGTATATATAATTTCAATCACATTTACACAGGTGATTCTTGGGTCTGCTCTGTACTGTTTACAACGTTTTTCTGACGATATGGCCTTATTAGGGAGATGTTATATCTGCCTATCGGTTTACCATTTCTTGGGTGTGATAGAGCATACGCTCTGTCACCAAATATTTTCTCAATCCGGTATGGGCCTTTCCATAGCATATATAGCTTTCTAGTCTTTTTTCCTAACAAATCTGACTTGTCGAACGATTTCACTAGAACTAAGTCGCCGACCTTTGGTTCCCAATTCTTCTTATACCGCATTTTCTTTGCGTTTCTTTTCTCTACTTTTTCCATTATTCTTTTAACAGCATTCTGGATCCGTTCTCGATCTGTCTCGGTTGTCACTTGTATACTTTCCGGAACACCCTCTATTATTGGTTCCGGTGTTAAATTCCTATGCAATTGGATAGGAGCATATCCTGTGGTTAAATTGACTGAATTATTGAATATAAACTCAATATAGTTGATGTGGTCTGGCCAGGTAGTCTGTTTCAATGAGCAAAGGACTCGGAGATGAACACCTAGGTCTTTCATTACGCGCTCGCTTGGATTAGAGCATGGATGGTACGACGTTGTATTATAGATGCGAATCCATCTTCCAACATTTCCTGTATTTTAAGGTTCACTGCCTCCTGTAAATCCAATGGAATAGGTCTGCATTTATATTTGAATGGGGGAACATCATGTATCTCGAATTCATACTCAAAATCATTATAGGTCCCAGTGTGTTCCGAAAATACATTTCTGTGTTTACATAAAATGTTATAAAAATCTCTTTTTGGTGGTCGTTAAGTAGGTTCGAGTTTGCTACTGTTTCTCTTATTCTATAGGTCATGTTTACATTATTTTCGACTACCTGGAAATCATCTGGTAGGGTAATTATCTCCTGTTCACATGCTTCTGTCTGCCCAAGTCCGTATGACGTCATCTCTAAAAGCCCTTCTTCTGCCGCTACGTACACTTCTTTATCATAGTTTCCCATCTCTTCTGCTTCTAATGGATTCATCTTAACTAGCTCCATCCCTCCTATTCGTATAAATTCTACAAAAAATGTTTCTCCATCTATTTCTTTTTCTTCATCTGTCAATCTTATCTCATTTTCTGCTTCCCTTGAGCTAAACGGAACTTTAACTATGACGTCTTTAATTTTGATTTCCAAGGCTTCCATTTGATAACTCAACTTAGCTTGAAGCGCATACAACACGTCATTACCCATAATAATGTCTACAGATAGCCTATTAATAACAAAACATACAAATTCTATTGTATCCTCCCCAATGGTGACTTTCAAAAGCATTTGTGTATTAATCTTTTGTTTGGCGCGACCTACCGCCAGAGTACAATATGCACTTTTCACGGGCAATGTTTGCAATTTCATTCCATTGTTTTTTTAAGTGATAAAAGAATGCTTGACTTATAGCTGAAACTGAGGATCCTGAATCTATGGTAATGTGCCATTTTTCTTTGTTTATTATTGCAGCAATACGTGGAGCATCTCCCACTTCTTGCAATTCTGTTAAGTGATTGTTCATTTGAGTACCGTTTACTATTTCTGTTTCTGTTTTATTCTGTACCACCCTACTCAGAGCTGTGTCCCTGTTCAAATTAAGAACTAGCGTGTTCATCCGGGTCCGATGCGGGACGTCTTCTATCGCACCCTGGAGTCGTTTCCCGTCTGCTGTGTCGTACCTGGCCTTTCATCTACCTCGGGCGCCGCGTCCCTCGGTGTGGGTGGAGGAGAACGCACCCATTCTCTTGAGAGAAGTTGATTCCTCTGTCTTACTTCAGGTCTGTCTGTATTGTTCTCTCTACCAGCGTCATGTGGTTGATACTGTCTATTAGCTTCTGGTAGTCGGAACGTCGGTCTTGCATTCCCTCTTCGAAGAAATGGGGGGTGACCCCTATTTCCATTCCTAGTTACATGTACATATCTTATAGGGAAATTATATGAATTTGAATTTGGTGGTCCCTGTCTCCCTCTATTGTTGTTAGGGAATTCCCTCGGGACGTGGGCATCGTATCTTTGACGAGTAGCCATATGGTTCGTGTTAAAATTTCGGGGATTGTGTGCCCTTTCCCCGTCATGATTATTATTATTCCACGGTCTGTGTGGACTTCTCACTGGCATTCGATTCTCATGTCTATTTTGCGAGTTTTGCGTCCCAACGCTTTGTAAAGCCGTTAACAATGTAATTGCCTCTCTCAATGTCTGAGGTCTTGCTACCACCATGTGATTTCTAATGTTCTCAGGAAGGTGGGGAGTGAGAAGAGAAATCAGTTCGCCTTCCTGTAATGGAGGTTGTAGATATTTACTCATTTGCGAATATCTCAGGAAATAATCAGTAATAGACTCTCCATTATTACCTTGGTATCGGCCATTTGTTATTTGATTCCTTACTTGGCATTGGACATTGGCGTTCCAATACTTTTCTAGGAAAGCTGTTTTGAACAACTCGTAGCTGCATCCTTCTCCCACAGTTACTCGTAGCCAATTAAGTTCGGCAGATTCTAACGCCCTTTGAACTATTATCATCTTATATTGCTCGGGTACGCCTCTGATGGCAAAATACTTTTCTAAGTCGGCCAAAAATTGTACTGCGTTGTCATTGCGACAATTACATTTCGGGAGGGGCAATTCGCTTAGAAAATTCATGTGCACTGCTGGATACATATTTACGTTTTGCATATTTACTTCGCAATTATTGCTGCTTTGAGGAGAGACAGAAGGGGCGCTAACCTGTTCGCTCTGCCTCTCTCCATTGTGTGTATGTATAGAACAATTGGAACTCTCAGGTACCGGCCCTTGCTGTCCCAGCTGTAAGCCAGTTACAGTATCTCTGATTTGAAATATCTCGCTTACTGTTTCCCTCAACATTTGTGTATTCTCTGATTGAATATTTGTTACACGTGCTACCTTTTCTTTTAACTTCTCCATGTCAGCTGCTATACTATTGTTTACAGTGTCAAACCGGTCATTTATCTCTTGTACAAAAGTTACCTGTGTCGTGGTCAGTTCATCTAATCTTATTCTTTCCTTATTAATTTCCTCCCCTATTCTATTTTCTACTCCTGCAACGAGAGATTTGGTAGCTTCTAGGTCACTTCTTATATTACCTACTTCTCGCTGCAGGGCCTCTTTTACAGACTGGATTTCCCCTGTTATTCCTTGAATTCTGACAGTGATTCTAGTTTCTGTTTCTTTCCCTTGGCTTGTAATTTGACTTACTAATTTAGCTTCTAGTGTTTGGTTCTGTCCTACTAATTTAGCTTCTAGTGTTTGGTTCTGTTCTACTAATTTAGCTTCTAGTGTTTGGTTCTGTTCTACTAATTTAGTCTCTAGTGATTGGTTCTGTTCTACTAATTTAGCCTCTAGTGATTGGTTCTGTTCTACTAATTTAGCCTCGAGTGATTTGTCCATAGCTTCTAGTGTTTGGTTCTGTTCTACTAATTTAGCTTCTAGTGATTGGTTCTGTTCTACTAATTTAGCCTCGAGTGATTTGTCCATAGCTTCTAGTGTTTGGTTCTGTTCTACTAATTTAGCTTCTAGTGATTGGTTCTGTTCTACTAATTTAGCCTCTAGTGATTGACTCTGAATAGTCATTTGCGCCATGAGTTTCTGGAACATCTCTTGTAGATTTTCCATAACCCCAGGATTGTCACTTCTCCTATTTACATTTAAGCTACTTACACCATTTACACCCTCATCTACTGATCCTATAACATTGCTTTCCATTATCTCTTCATTAACAACTTCCAACTCTTTCTCTGTCTCCATAATTATTTGTTCCCCAGAATTTTCCATTTTAAATTTATTCTGTACGATCTTCTTATTTCTCAAAAGCATTGAATTTCCCCTTTAAATTTTCTAATTTCCCTTCCAAAATACTTATTACTAAGACATTACATAGATATTGATTTCACTGAATGATATTACATTTACAAGAAATATAAATTGAGTATGTGTAACTCACAGTTCTGTTGTACGGCTGTGGTGTTTATGTGATGTCTTTACCAATTTTTGTCGTGCTGCTCGTCGTCTAGTAGGCTCAGTTGATGTCGAAAGAACTTGAACTTCTCTCTTGGTTGGGGGAAAATTCTATGTAGTTGTTTTTGCCGTCTTCTTCGTAGTCTCTGCTGTCCTCATCGTAGTTGTCGTCGTCGGTCTTCTCACTTCTCCTCGTAGTCGTCCTTCGTCGTCGTTCTTCTCACTTCTCCTCGTAGTCGTTCTTCGTCGTCCTTCTTCTCACTTCTCCTTGTAGTCGTCCTTCGTCGTTACATTTCACCCATTTCCTAGAATTCGAAGCCCCACGTTGGGCGCCATTATGCGGCATACCCGCATGTCAGATTTCAATTGGTTGGTGTTTACTTTTGATTTGGGTTCTAATTGGAGCTATGAGATCTCTTATTCTTCAGGTGAATGGTTGTAGGAAATGGATTTGTTGTTTGTTGGCTGCTCAGTTGTCTCAATAATACACTGGTTCGTTGCAAAAATTGATTTAATTCTCACTAAATTCGTTGATTCAGATTGATTTGTAGCGGTGACCACCTGTTACTAAACTTCCTAACAGAATTCTCTTAATTCTTTATACGGCGAATACTTTGCTATTATAAACTTCTTCTGCTGCTTCTCTCACGCTGGTTGCGTTATTCTTGACTTCCCTACATTTCGGACTTAGAAATCTTTACTACCTCTTCTTCGTGCGCAATAACACGTCTTTTCCCTCGTAGTATGACTGTAGAAGTGATTTACATTTCGGACTTAGAAATCTTCCCTACTTCTTCTTCACGCGCCCTAACACATCTTTCCCCTCGTAGTATGACTTTTGAAGTGATTTACATTTCGGACTTAGAAATCTTCCCTACTTCTTCTTCACGCGCCCTAACACATCTTTCCCCTCGTAGTATGACTTTTGAAGTGATTTTCTCTTACGCTGGTTGCGTTATTCTTGACTTCCCTACATTTCGGACTTAGAAATCTTTACTACCTCTTCTTCGTGCGCACTAACACGTCTTTTCCCTCGTAGTATGACTGTAGAAGTGATCTTTCGTCTCCTCTGCGATTCAGTTCGTACTTTATTCTGATCCCTACTCTAACCCTTATCACATGACCAAAATAACTCACCCTTCTTCCTATTTCTCAAGTCTTACATTATTATTGGTTTCTCATTTTATTTCGATTTTTATTTATTGGTTAGCAAAACTCATCAAACTCATTGTCGTTACATCCCACCGTGAGTTGGGTCACGCCTACCCTGGGCTCTTTGTAACGGTATACATCGTTATCGCCTCAGCAAAGTAAATCCTTTTAGGTCTTACGCTTGACCGCATCTAGAAAACCTTATTGTTCCTACACATTTTTTGGTTATAGTTCTCAGACATTGAACCTTTCCTTAAACAAAGAGGCTAACGGTCACCTCTTCCTGTCTCCCCGACTTGTGTTCAGATTTTACAGAAATATTTTCTCTCCCTTACATGGATTCTAGCATGTTAGTTGTCTTAAATTATATTCTTCCCATCTTATTCTTAATTAAACCGCTATTTTAATCATTACTCTAATTTCATTCTAATTTCATATTAATATAACAATATTTTATATAAGTTTAGCAAAGCATTTTCATTAATTTATCTTCTTTTTTAATTCTCGTGATTTCAATTCATTCGCCGCCTCCTAATCGCTGTCTGATACTGCGGTTACATAATGCCCGTTTGACAAAAATGAAATACCCATTATTTAAATTTTGTCAAACCCCTGTCATGACATTTCCTCCTTATATCTTATAATTTCTCATTCCCTACTCGAAACATTTTTCGGTGGTCACCGTTTCCCTCATCTTCATCAGTGTGTTACTTTATACACATAGAATGGTCAATATGGTACATCATATACATAGAATTATAGATATGATACATTACGTACATAGACAAGTACACTGTCGTATATGTGGTTATTACCCTATATACAAATAACATTCGTGATACCTCAACTATATATACACTTCACTGAATTATCCTTGTCTCACTTGACATCAACTTGATTTTACCTTATTACATTCCTTAAGTACTACATTAATGTTACTATATTACAGTTTACAATATTACATTTTACATTCAATGATTTTTTTTTAATATTATTATATTAACTTATTGGGACGTTTCTTTATCTTTCAGTCCTTCACCGTAAGAACATTCGTCCTCACATTATTATATTTTTGCGTAACGATGTCCAAATATGGTTACCTCTACCTGCACTCAGTTGTCTACCTGTAATCAGGTGTTTCGTTTACCTGACAGTAAACATTGGCAGTTCATTGTCCTGTCTTTCCACTTCACTTTTCACTCTCAACTTTCTTTCACTTTGTCACGCCTAAGTCTGTGACCTTTACAATAACAATATAGCCTTTTGGCACATGAATACATCAGTACTTATACTATATTTACATTTCACAAATTATTTTTAAAGATCTTTCTAACATGTTCATTAGCTGTGGTTATTCTTATTACATTATCATTTTGTTTGTGCACAGGAATTTTGGAACTTGCAACTCCCACGCAGTGTTTGAATTTCAAACGAAAACGTTACCCGTACTAATTATATAACTTTTACTTGGTATTCTTTACATCTTCGTATATATAATTTCAATCACATTTACACAGGTGATTCTTGGGTCTGCTCTGTACTGTTTACAACGTTTTTCTGACGATATGGCCTTATTAGGGAGATGTTATATCTGCCTATCGGTTTACCATTTCTTGGGTGTGATAGAGCATACGCTCTGTCACCAAATATTTTCTCAATCCGGTATGGGCCTTTCCATAGCATATATAGCTTTCTAGTCTTTTTTCCTAACAAATCTGACTTGTCGAACGATTTCACTAGAACTAAGTCGCCGACCTTTGGTTCCCAATTCTTCTTATACCGCATTTTCTTTGCGTTTCTTTTCTCTACTTTTTCCATTATTCTTTTAACAGCATTCTGGATCCGTTCTCGATCTGTCTCGGTTGTCACTTGTATACTTTCCGGAACACCCTCTATTATTGGTTCCGGTGTTAAATTCCTATGCAATTGGATAGGAGCATATCCTGTGGTTAAATTGACTGAATTATTGAATATAAACTCAATATAGTTGATGTGGTCTGGCCAGGTAGTCTGTTTCAATGAGCAAAGGACTCGGAGATGAACACCTAGGTCTTTCATTACGCGCTCGCTTGGATTAGAGCATGGATGGTACGACGTTGTATTATAGATGCGAATCCATCTTCCAACATTTCCTGTATTTTAAGGTTCACTGCCTCCTGTAAATCCAATGGAATAGGTCTGCATTTATATTTGAATGGGGGAACATCATGTATCTCGAATTCATACTCAAAATCATTATAGGTCCCAGTGTGTTCCGAAAATACATTTCTGTGTTTACATAAAATGTTATAAAAATCTCTTTTTGGTGGTCGTTAAGTAGGTTCGAGTTTGCTACTGTTTCTCTTATTCTATAGGTCATGTTTACATTATTTTCGACTACCTGGAAATCATCTGGTAGGGTAATTATCTCCTGTTCACATGCTTCTGTCTGCCCAAGTCCGTATGACGTCATCTCTAAAAGCCCTTCTTCTGCCGCTACGTACACTTCTTTATCATAGTTTCCCATCTCTTCTGCTTCTAATGGATTCATCTTAACTAGCTCCATCCCTCCTATTCGTATAAATTCTACAAAAAATGTTTCTCCATCTATTTCTTTTTCTTCATCTGTCAATCTTATCTCATTTTCTGCTTCCCTTGAGCTAAACGGAACTTTAACTATGACGTCTTTAATTTTGATTTCCAAGGCTTCCATTTGATAACTCAACTTAGCTTGAAGCGCATACAACACGTCATTACCCATAATAATGTCTACAGATAGCCTATTAATAACAAAACATACAAATTCTATTGTATCCTCCCCAATGGTGACTTTCAAAAGCATTTGTGTATTAATCTTTTGTTTGGCGCGACCTACCGCCAGAGTACAATATGCACTTTTCACGGGCAATGTTTGCAATTTCATTCCATTGTTTTTTTAAGTGATAAAAGAATGCTTGACTTATAGCTGAAACTGAGGATCCTGAATCTATGGTAATGTGCCATTTTTCTTTGTTTATTATTGCAGCAATACGTGGAGCATCTCCCACTTCTTGCAATTCTGTTAAGTGATTGTTCATTTGAGTACCGTTTACTATTTCTGTTTCTGTTTTATTCTGTACCACCCTACTCAGAGCTGTGTCCCTGTTCAAATTAAGAACTAGCGTGTTCATCCGGGTCCGATGCGGGACGTCTTCTATCGCACCCTGGAGTCGTTTCCCGTCTGCTGTGTCGTACCTGGCCTTTCATCTACCTCGGGCGCCGCGTCCCTCGGTGTGGGTGGAGGAGAACGCACCCATTCTCTTGAGAGAAGTTGATTCCTCTGTCTTACTTCAGGTCTGTCTGTATTGTTCTCTCTACCAGCGTCATGTGGTTGATACTGTCTATTAGCTTCTGGTAGTCGGAACGTCGGTCTTGCATTCCCTCTTCGAAGAAATGGGGGGTGAACCCTATTTCCATTCCTAGTTACATGTACATATCTTATAGGGAAATTATATGAATTTGAATTTGGTGGTCCCTGTCTCCCTCTATTGTTGTTAGGGAATTCCCTCGGGACGTGGGCATCGTATCTTTGACGAGTAGCCATATGGTTCGTGTTAAAATTTCGGGGATTGTGTGCCCTTTCCCCGTCATGATTATTATTATTCCACGGTCTGTGTGGACTTCTCACTGGCATTCGATTCTCATGTCTATTTTGTGAGTTTTGCGTCCCAACGCTTTGTAAAGCCGTTAACAATGTAATTGCCTCTCTCAATGTCTGAGGTCTTGCTACCACCATGTGATTTCTAATGTTCTCAGGAAGGTGGGGAGTGAGAAGAGAAATCAGTTCGCCTTCCTGTAATGGAGGTTGTAGATATTTACTCATTTGCGAATATCTCAGGAAATAATCAGTAATAGACTCTCCATTATTACCTTGGTATCGGCCATTTGTTATTTGATTCCTTACTTGGCATTGGACATTGGCGTTCCAATACTTTTCTAGGAAAGCTGTTTTGAACAACTCGTAGCTGCATCCTTCTCCCACAGTTACTCGTAGCCAATTAAGTTCGGCAGATTCTAACGCCCTTTGAACTATTATCATCTTATATTGCTCGGGTACGCCTCTGATGGCAAAATACTTTTCTAAGTCGGCCAAAAATTGTACTGCGTTGTCATTGCGACAATTACATTTCGGGAGGGGCAATTCGCTTAGAAAATTCATGTGCACTGCTGGATACATATTTACGTTTTGCATATTTACTTCGCAATTATTGCTGCTTTGAGGAGAGACAGAAGGGGCGCTAACCTGTTCGCTCTGCCTCTCTCCATTGTGTGTATGTATAGAACAATTGGAACTCTCAGGTACCGGCCCTTGCTGTCCCAGCTGTAAGCCAGTTACAGTATCTCTGATTTGAAATATCTCGCTTACTGTTTCCCTCAACATTTGTGTATTCTCTGATTGAATATTTGTTACACGTGCTACCTTTTCTTTTAACTTCTCCATGTCAGCTGCTATACTATTGTTTACAGTGTCAAACCGGTCATTTATCTCTTGTACAAAAGTTACCTGTGTCGTGGTCAGTTCATCTAATCTTATTCTTTCCTTATTAATTTCCTCCCCTATTCTATTTTCTACTCCTGCAACGAGAGATTTGGTAGCTTCTAGGTCACTTCTTATATTACCTACTTCTCGCTGCACGGCCTCTTTTACAGACTGGATTTCCCCTGTTATTCCTTGAATTCTGACAGTGATTCTAGTTTCTGTTTCTTTCCCTTGGCTTGTAATTTGACTTACTAATTTAGCTTCTAGTGTTTGGTTCTGTCCTACTAATTTAGCTTCTAGTGTTTGGTTCTGTTCTACTAATTTAGCTTCTAGTGTTTGGTTCTGTTCTACTAATTTAGTCTCTAGTGATTGGTTCTGTTCTACTAATTTAGCCTCTAGTGATTGGTTCTGTTCTACTAATTTAGCCTCGAGTGATTTGTCCATAGCTTCTAGTGTTTGGTTCTGTTCTACTAATTTAGCTTCTAGTGATTGGTTCTGTTCTACTAATTTAGCCTCGAGTGATTTGTCCATAGCTTCTAGTGTTTGGTTCTGTTCTACTAATTTAGCTTCTAGTGATTGGTTCTGTTCTACTAATTTAGCCTCTAGTGATTGACTCTGAATAGTCATTTGCGCCATGAGTTTCTGGAACATCTCTTGTAGATTTTCCATAACCCCAGGATTGTCACTTCTCCTATTTACATTTAAGCTACTTACACCATTTACACCCTCATCTACTGATCCTATAACATTGCTTTCCATTATCTCTTCATTAACAACTTCCAACTCTTTCTCTGTCTCCATAATTATTTGTTCCCCAGAATTTTCCATTTTAAATTTATTCTGTACGATCTTCTTATTTCTCAAAAGCATTGAATTTCCCCTTTAAATTTTCTAATTTCCCTTCCAAAATACTTATTACTAAGACATTACATAGATATTGATTTCACTGAATGATATTACATTTACAAGAAATATAAATTGAGTATGTGTAACTCACAGTTCTGTTGTACGGCTGTGGTGTTTATGTGATGTCTTTACCAATTTTTGTCGTGCTGCTCGTCGTCTAGTAGGCTCAGTTGATGTCGAAAGAACTTGAACTTCTCTCTTGGTTGGGGGAAAATTCTATGTAGTTGTTTTTGCCGTCTTCTTCGTAGTCTCTGCTGTCCTCATCGTAGTTGTCGTCGTCGGTCTTCTCACTTCTCCTCGTAGTCGTCCTTCGTCGTCGTTCTTCTCACTTCTCCTCGTAGTCGTTCTTCGTCGTCCTTCTTCTCACTTCTCCTTGTAGTCGTCCTTCGTCGTTACATTTCACCCATTTCCTAGAATTCGAAGCCCCACGTTGGGCGCCATTATGCGGCATACCCGCATGTCAGATTTCAATTGGTTGGTGTTTACTTTTGATTTGGGTTCTAATTGGAGCTATGAGATCTCTTATTCTTCAGGTGAATGGTTGTAGGAAATGGATTTGTTGTTTGTTGGCTGCTCAGTTGTCTCAATAATACACTGGTTCGTTGCAAAAATTGATTTAATTCTCACTAAATTCGTTGATTCAGATTGATTTGTAGCGGTGACCACCTGTTACTAAACTTCCTAACAGAATTCTCTTAATTCTTTATACGGCGAATACTTTGCTATTATAAACTTCTTCTGCTGCTTCTCTCACGCTGGTTGCGTTATTCTTGACTTCCCTACATTTCGGACTTAGAAATCTTTACTACCTCTTCTTCGTGCGCAATAACACGTCTTTTCCCTCGTAGTATGACTGTAGAAGTGATTTACATTTCGGACTTAGAAATCTTCCCTACTTCTTCTTCACGCGCCCTAACACATCTTTCCCCTCGTAGTATGACTTTTGAAGTGATTTACATTTCGGACTTAGAAATCTTCCCTACTTCTTCTTCACGCGCCCTAACACATCTTTCCCCTCGTAGTATGACTTTTGAAGTGATTTTCTCTTACGCTGGTTGCGTTATTCTTGACTTCCCTACATTTCGGACTTAGAAATCTTTACTACCTCTTCTTCGTGCGCACTAACACGTCTTTTCCCTCGTAGTATGACTGTAGAAGTGATCTTTCGTCTCCTCTGCGATTCAGTTCGTACTTTATTCTGATCCCTACTCTAACCCTTATCACATGACCAAAATAACTCACCCTTCTTCCTATTTCTCAAATCTTACATTATTATTGGTTTCTCATTTTATTTCGATTTTTATTTATTGGTTAGCAAAACTCATCAAACTCATTGTCGTTACATCCCACCGTGAGTTGGGTCACGCCTACCCTGGGCTCTTTGTAACGGTATACATCGTTATCGCCTCAGCAAAGTAAATCCTTTTAGGTCTTACGCTTGACCGCATCTAGAAAACCTTATTGTTCCTACACATTTTTTGGTTATAGTTCTCAGACATTGAACCTTTCCTTAAACAAAGAGGCTAACGGTCACCTCTTCCTGTCTCCCCGACTTGTGTTCAGATTTTACAGAAATATTTTCTCTCCCTTACATGGATTCTAGCATGTTAGTTGTCTTAAATTATATTCTTCCCATCTTATTCTTAATTAAACCGCTATTTTAATCATTACTCTAATTTCATTCTAATTTCATATTAATATAACAATATTTTATATTAGTTTAGCAAAGCATTTTCATTAATTTATCTTCTTTTTTAATTCTCGTGATTTCAATTCATTCGCCGCCTCCTAATCGCTGTCTGATACTGCGGTTACATAATGCCCGTTTGACAAAAATGAAATACCCATTATTTAAATTTTGTCAAACCCCCGTCATGACATTTCCTCCTTATATCTTATAATTTCTCATTCCCTACTCGAAACATTTTTCGGTGGTCACCGTTTCCCTCATCTTCATCAGTGTGTTACTTTATACACATAGAATGGTCAATATGGTACATCATATACATAGAATTATAGATATGATACATTACGTACATAGACAAGTACACTGTCGTATATGTGGTTATTACCCTATATACAAATAACATTCGTGATACCTCAACTATATATACACTTCACTGAATTATCCTTGTCTCACTTGACATCAACTTGATTTTACCTTATTACATTCCTTAAGTACTACATTAATGTTACTATATTACAGTTTACAATATTACATTTTACATTCAATGATTTTTTTTTAATATTATTATATTAACTTATTGGGACGTTTCTTTATCTTTCAGTCCTTCACCGTAAGAACATTCGTCCTCACATTATTATATTTTTGCGTAACGATGTCCAAATATGGTTACCTCTACCTGCACTCAGTTGTCTACCTGTAATCAGGTGTTTCGTTTACCTGACAGTAAACATTGGCAGTTCATTGTCCTGTCTTTCCACTTCACTTTTCACTCTCAACTTTCTTTCACTTTGTCACGCCTAAGTCTGTGACCTTTACAATAACAATATAGCCTTTTGGCACATGAATACATCAGTACTTATACTATATTTACATTTCACAAATTATTTTTAAAGATCTTTCTAACATGTTCATTAGCTGTGGTTATTCTTATTACATTATCATTTTGTTTGTGCACAGGAATTTTGGAACTTGCAACTCCCACGCAGTGTTTGAATTTCAAACGAAAACGTTACCCGTACTAATTATATAACTTTTACTTGGTATTCTTTACATCTTCGTATATATAATTTCAATCACATTTACACAGGTGATTCTTGGGTCTGCTCTGTACTGTTTACAACGTTTTTCTGACGATATGGCCTTATTAGGGAGATGTTATATCTGCCTATCGGTTTACCATTTCTTGGGTGTGATAGAGCATACGCTCTGTCACCAAATATTTTCTCAATCCGGTATGGGCCTTTCCATAGCATATATAGCTTTCTAGTCTTTTTTCCTAACAAATCTGACTTGTCGAACGATTTCACTAGAACTAAGTCGCCGACCTTTGGTTCCCAATTCTTCTTATACCGCATTTTCTTTGCGTTTCTTTTCTCTACTTTTTCCATTATTCTTTTAACAGCATTCTGGATCCGTTCTCGATCTGTCTCGGTTGTCACTTGTATACTTTCCGGAACACCCTCTATTATTGGTTCCGGTGTTAAATTCCTATGCAATTGGATAGGAGCATATCCTGTGGTTAAATTGACTGAATTATTGAATATAAACTCAATATAGTTGATGTGGTCTGGCCAGGTAGTCTGTTTCAATGAGCAAAGGACTCGGAGATGAACACCTAGGTCTTTCATTACGCGCTCGCTTGGATTAGAGCATGGATGGTACGACGTTGTATTATAGATGCGAATCCATCTTCCAACATTTCCTGTATTTTAAGGTTCACTGCCTCCTGTAAATCCAATGGAATAGGTCTGCATTTATATTTGAATGGGGGAACATCATGTATCTCGAATTCATACTCAAAATCATTATAGGTCCCAGTGTGTTCCGAAAATACATTTCTGTGTTTACATAAAATGTTATAAAAATCTCTTTTTGGTGGTCGTTAAGTAGGTTCGAGTTTGCTACTGTTTCTCTTATTCTATAGGTCATGTTTACATTATTTTCGACTACCTGGAAATCATCTGGTAGGGTAATTATCTCCTGTTCACATGCTTCTGTCTGCCCAAGTCCGTATGACGTCATCTCTAAAAGCCCTTCTTCTGCCGCTACGTACACTTCTTTATCATAGTTTCCCATCTCTTCTGCTTCTAATGGATTCATCTTAACTAGCTCCATCCCTCCTATTCGTATAAATTCTACAAAAAATGTTTCTCCATCTATTTCTTTTTCTTCATCTGTCAATCTTATCTCATTTTCTGCTTCCCTTGAGCTAAACGGAACTTTAACTATGACGTCTTTAATTTTGATTTCCAAGGCTTCCATTTGATAACTCAACTTAGCTTGAAGCGCATACAACACGTCATTACCCATAATAATGTCTACAGATAGCCTATTAATAACAAAACATACAAATTCTATTGTATCCTCCCCAATGGTGACTTTCAAAAGCATTTGTGTATTAATCTTTTGTTTGGCGCGACCTACCGCCAGAGTACAATATGCACTTTTCACGGGCAATGTTTGCAATTTCATTCCATTGTTTTTTTAAGTGATAAAAGAATGCTTGACTTATAGCTGAAACTGAGGATCCTGAATCTATGGTAATGTGCCATTTTTCTTTGTTTATTATTGCAGCAATACGTGGAGCATCTCCCACTTCTTGCAATTCTGTTAAGTGATTGTTCATTTGAGTACCGTTTACTATTTCTGTTTCTGTTTTATTCTGTACCACCCTACTCAGAGCTGTGTCCCTGTTCAAATTAAGAACTAGCGTGTTCATCCGGGTCCGATGCGGGACGTCTTCTATCGCACCCTGGAGTCGTTTCCCGTCTGCTGTGTCGTACCTGGCCTTTCATCTACCTCGGGCGCCGCGTCCCTCGGTGTGGGTGGAGGAGAACGCACCCATTCTCTTGAGAGAAGTTGATTCCTCTGTCTTACTTCAGGTCTGTCTGTATTGTTCTCTCTACCAGCGTCATGTGGTTGATACTGTCTATTAGCTTCTGGTAGTCGGAACGTCGGTCTTGCATTCCCTCTTCGAAGAAATGGGGGGTGACCCCTATTTCCATTCCTAGTTACATGTACATATCTTATAGGGAAATTATATGAATTTGAATTTGGTGGTCCCTGTCTCCCTCTATTGTTGTTAGGGAATTCCCTCGGGACGTGGGCATCGTATCTTTGACGAGTAGCCATATGGTTCGTGTTAAAATTTCGGGGATTGTGTGCCCTTTCCCCGTCATGATTATTATTATTCCACGGTCTGTGTGGACTTCTCACTGGCATTCGATTCTCATGTCTATTTTGCGAGTTTTGCGTCCCAACGCTTTGTAAAGCCGTTAACAATGTAATTGCCTCTCTCAATGTCTGAGGTCTTGCTACCACCATGTGATTTCTAATGTTCTCAGGAAGGTGGGGAGTGAGAAGAGAAATCAGTTCGCCTTCCTGTAATGGAGGTTGTAGATATTTACTCATTTGCGAATATCTCAGGAAATAATCAGTAATAGACTCTCCATTATTACCTTGGTATCGGCCATTTGTTATTTGATTCCTTACTTGGCATTGGACATTGGCGTTCCAATACTTTTCTAGGAAAGCTGTTTTGAACAACTCGTAGCTGCATCCTTCTCCCACAGTTACTCGTAGCCAATTAAGTTCGGCAGATTCTAACGCCCTTTGAACTATTATCATCTTATATTGCTCGGGTACGCCTCTGATGGCAAAATACTTTTCTAAGTCGGCCAAAAATTGTACTGCGTTGTCATTGCGACAATTACATTTCGGGAGGGGCAATTCGCTTAGAAAATTCATGTGCACTGCTGGATACATATTTACGTTTTGCATATTTACTTCGCAATTATTGCTGCTTTGAGGAGAGACAGAAGGGGCGCTAACCTGTTCGCTCTGCCTCTCTCCATTGTGTGTATGTATAGAACAATTGGAACTCTCAGGTACCGGCCCTTGCTGTCCCAGCTGTAAGCCAGTTACAGTATCTCTGATTTGAAATATCTCGCTTACTGTTTCCCTCAACATTTGTGTATTCTCTGATTGAATATTTGTTACACGTGCTACCTTTTCTTTTAACTTCTCCATGTCAGCTGCTATACTATTGTTTACAGTGTCAAACCGGTCATTTATCTCTTGTACAAAAGTTACCTGTGTCGTGGTCAGTTCATCTAATCTTATTCTTTCCTTATTAATTTCCTCCCCTATTCTATTTTCTACTCCTGCAACGAGAGATTTGGTAGCTTCTAGGTCACTTCTTATATTACCTACTTCTCGCTGCACGGCCTCTTTTACAGACTGGATTTCCCCTGTTATTCCTTGAATTCTGACAGTGATTCTAGTTTCTGTTTCTTTCCCTTGGCTTGTAATTTGACTTACTAATTTAGCTTCTAGTGTTTGGTTCTGTCCTACTAATTTAGCTTCTAGTGTTTGGTTCTGTTCTACTAATTTAGCTTCTAGTGTTTGGTTCTGTTCTACTAATTTAGTCTCTAGTGATTGGTTCTGTTCTACTAATTTAGCCTCTAGTGATTGGTTCTGTTCTACTAATTTAGCCTCGAGTGATTTGTCCATAGCTTCTAGTGTTTGGTTCTGTTCTACTAATTTAGCTTCTAGTGATTGGTTCTGTTCTACTAATTTAGCCTCGAGTGATTTGTCCATAGCTTCTAGTGTTTGGTTCTGTTCTACTAATTTAGCTTCTAGTGATTGGTTCTGTTCTACTAATTTAGCCTCTAGTGATTGACTCTGAATAGTCATTTGCGCCATGAGTTTCTGGAACATCTCTTGTAGATTTTCCATAACCCCAGGATTGTCACTTCTCCTATTTACATTTAAGCTACTTACACCATTTACACCCTCATCTACTGATCCTATAACATTGCTTTCCATTATCTCTTCATTAACAACTTCCAACTCTTTCTCTGTCTCCATAATTATTTGTTCCCCAGAATTTTCCATTTTAAATTTATTCTGTACGATCTTCTTATTTCTCAAAAGCATTGAATTTCCCCTTTAAATTTTCTAATTTCCCTTCCAAAATACTTATTACTAAGACATTACATAGATATTGATTTCACTGAATGATATTACATTTACAAGAAATATAAATTGAGTATGTGTAACTCACAGTTCTGTTGTACGGCTGTGGTGTTTATGTGATGTCTTTACCAATTTTTGTCGTGCTGCTCGTCGTCTAGTAGGCTCAGTTGATGTCGAAAGAACTTGAACTTCTCTCTTGGTTGGGGGAAAATTCTATGTAGTTGTTTTTGCCGTCTTCTTCGTAGTCTCTGCTGTCCTCATCGTAGTTGTCGTCGTCGGTCTTCTCACTTCTCCTCGTAGTCGTCCTTCGTCGTCGTTCTTCTCACTTCTCCTCGTAGTCGTTCTTCGTCGTCCTTCTTCTCACTTCTCCTTGTAGTCGTCCTTCGTCGTTACATTTCACCCATTTCCTAGAATTCGAAGCCCCACGTTGGGCGCCATTATGCGGCATACCCGCATGTCAGATTTCAATTGGTTGGTGTTTACTTTTGATTTGGGTTCTAATTGGAGCTATGAGATCTCTTATTCTTCAGGTGAATGGTTGTAGGAAATGGATTTGTTGTTTGTTGGCTGCTCAGTTGTCTCAATAATACACTGGTTCGTTGCAAAAATTGATTTAATTCTCACTAAATTCGTTGATTCAGATTGATTTGTAGCGGTGACCACCTGTTACTAAACTTCCTAACAGAATTCTCTTAATTCTTTATACGGCGAATACTTTGCTATTATAAACTTCTTCTGCTGCTTCTCTCACGCTGGTTGCGTTATTCTTGACTTCCCTACATTTCGGACTTAGAAATCTTTACTACCTCTTCTTCGTGCGCAATAACACGTCTTTTCCCTCGTAGTATGACTGTAGAAGTGATTTACATTTCGGACTTAGAAATCTTCCCTACTTCTTCTTCACGCGCCCTAACACATCTTTCCCCTCGTAGTATGACTTTTGAAGTGATTTACATTTCGGACTTAGAAATCTTCCCTACTTCTTCTTCACGCGCCCTAACACATCTTTCCCCTCGTAGTATGACTTTTGAAGTGATTTTCTCTTACGCTGGTTGCGTTATTCTTGACTTCCCTACATTTCAGACTTAGAAATCTTTACTACCTCTTCTTCGTGCGCACTAAAACGTCTTTTCCCTCGTAGTATGACTGTAGAAGTGATCTTTCGTCTCCTCTGCGATTCAGTTCGTACTTTATTCTGATCCCTACTCTAACCCTTATCACATGACCAAAATAACTCACCCTTCTTCCTATTTCTCAAATCTTACATTATTATTGGTTTCTCATTTTATTTCGATTTTTATTTATTGGTTAGCAAAACTCATCAAACTCATTGTCGTTACATCCCACCGTGAGTTGGGTCACGCCTACCCTGGGCTCTTTGTAACGGTATACATCGTTATCGCCTCAGCAAAGTAAATCCTTTTAGGTCTTACGCTTGACCGCATCTAGAAAACCTTATTGTTCCTACACATTTTTTGGTTATAGTTCTCAGACATTGAACCTTTCCTTAAACAAAGAGGCTAACGGTCACCTCTTCCTGTCTCCCCGACTTGTGTTCAGATTTTACAGAAATATTTTCTCTCCCTTACATGGATTCTAGCATGTTAGTTGTCTTAAATTATATTCTTCCCATCTTATTCTTAATTAAACCGCTATTTTAATCATTACTCTAATTTCATTCTAATTTCATATTAATATAACAATATTTTATATTAGTTTAGCAAAGCATTTTCATTAATTTATCTTCTTTTTTAATTCTCGTGATTTCAATTCATTCGCCGCCTCCTAATCGCTGTCTGATACTGCGGTTACATAATGCCCGTTTGACAAAAATGAAATACCCATTATTTAAATTTTGTCAAACCCCCGTCATGACATTTCCTCCTTATATCTTATAATTTCTCATTCCCTACTCGAAACATTTTTCGGTGGTCACCGTTTCCCTCATCTTCATCAGTGTGTTACTTTATACACATAGAATGGTCAATATGGTACATCATATACATAGAATTATAGATATGATACATTACGTACATAGACAAGTACACTGTCGTATATGTGGTTATTACCCTATATACAAATAACATTCGTGATACCTCAACTATATATACACTTCACTGAATTATCCTTGTCTCACTTGACATCAACTTGATTTTACCTTATTACATTCCTTAAGTACTACATTAATGTTACTATATTACAGTTTACAATATTACATTTTACATTCAATGATTTTTTTTTAATATTATTATATTAACTTATTGGGACGTTTCTTTATCTTTCAGTCCTTCACCGTAAGAACATTCGTCCTCACATTATTATATTTTTGCGTAACGATGTCCAAATATGGTTACCTCTACCTGCACTCAGTTGTCTACCTGTAATCAGGTGTTTCGTTTACCTGACAGTAAACATTGGCAGTTCATTGTCCTGTCTTTCCACTTCACTTTTCACTCTCAACTTTCTTTCACTTTGTCACGCCTAAGTCTGTGACCTTTACAATAACAATATAGCCTTTTGGCACATGAATACATCAGTACTTATACTATATTTACATTTCACAAATTATTTTTAAAGATCTTTCTAACATGTTCATTAGCTGTGGTTATTCTTATTACATTATCATTTTGTTTGTGCACAGGAATTTTGGAACTTGCAACTCCCACGCAGTGTTTGAATTTCAAACGAAAACGTTACCCGTACTAATTATATAACTTTTACTTGGTATTCTTTACATCTTCGTATATATAATTTCAATCACATTTACACAGGTGATTCTTGGGTCTGCTCTGTACTGTTTACAACGTTTTTCTGACGATATGGCCTTATTAGGGAGATGTTATATCTGCCTATCGGTTTACCATTTCTTGGGTGTGATAGAGCATACGCTCTGTCACCAAATATTTTCTCAATCCGGTATGGGCCTTTCCATAGCATATATAGCTTTCTAGTCTTTTTTCCTAACAAATCTGACTTGTCGAACGATTTCACTAGAACTAAGTCGCCGACCTTTGGTTCCCAATTCTTCTTATACCGCATTTTCTTTGCGTTTCTTTTCTCTACTTTTTCCATTATTCTTTTAACAGCATTCTGGATCCGTTCTCGATCTGTCTCGGTTGTCACTTGTATACTTTCCGGAACACCCTCTATTATTGGTTCCGGTGTTAAATTCCTATGCAATTGGATAGGAGCATATCCTGTGGTTAAATTGACTGAATTATTGAATATAAACTCAATATAGTTGATGTGGTCTGGTCAGGTAGTCTGTTTCAATGAGCAAAGGACTCGGAGATGAACACCTAGGTCTTTCATTACGCGCTCGCTTGGATTAGAGCATGGATGGTACGACGTTGTATTATAGATGCGAATCCATCTTCCAACATTTCCTGTATTTTAAGGTTCACTGCCTCCTGTAAATCCAATGGAATAGGTCTGCATTTATATTTGAATGGGGGAACATCATGTATCTCGAATTCATACTCAAAATCATTATAGGTCCCAGTGTGTTCCGAAAATACATTTCTGTGTTTACATAAAATGTTATAAAAATCTCTTTTTGGTGGTCGTTAAGTAGGTTCGAGTTTGCTACTGTTTCTCTTATTCTATAGGTCATGTTTACATTATTTTCGACTACCTGGAAATCATCTGGTAGGGTAATTATCTCCTGTTCACATGCTTCTGTCTGCCCAAGTCCGTATGACGTCATCTCTAAAAGCCCTTCTTCTGCCGCTACGTACACTTCTTTATCATAGTTTCCCATCTCTTCTGCTTCTAATGGATTCATCTTAACTAGCTCCATCCCTCCTATTCGTATAAATTCTACAAAAAATGTTTCTCCATCTATTTCTTTTTCTTCATCTGTCAATCTTATCTCATTTTCTGCTTCCCTTGAGCTAAACGGAACTTTAACTATGACGTCTTTAATTTTGATTTCCAAGGCTTCCATTTGATAACTCAACTTAGCTTGAAGCGCATACAACACGTCATTACCCATAATAATGTCTACAGATAGCCTATTAATAACAAAACATACAAATTCTATTGTATCCTCCCCAATGGTGACTTTCAAAAGCATTTGTGTATTAATCTTTTGTTTGGCGCGACCTACCGCCAGAGTACAATATGCACTTTTCACGGGCAATGTTTGCAATTTCATTCCATTGTTTTTTTAAGTGATAAAAGAATGCTTGACTTATAGCTGAAACTGAGGATCCTGAATCTATGGTAATGTGCCATTTTTCTTTGTTTATTATTGCAGCAATACGTGGAGCATCTCCCACTTCTTGCAATTCTGTTAAGTGATTGTTCATTTGAGTACCGTTTACTATTTCTGTTTCTGTTTTATTCTGTACCACCCTACTCAGAGCTGTGTCCCTGTTCAAATTAAGAACTAGCGTGTTCATCCGGGTCCGATGCGGGACGTCTTCTATCGCACCCTGGAGTCGTTTCCCGTCTGCTGTGTCGTACCTGGCCTTTCATCTACCTCGGGCGCCGCGTCCCTCGGTGTGGGTGGAGGAGAACGCACCCATTCTCTTGAGAGAAGTTGATTCCTCTGTCTTACTTCAGGTCTGTCTGTATTGTTCTCTCTACCAGCGTCATGTGGTTGATACTGTCTATTAGCTTCTGGTAGTCGGAACGTCGGTCTTGCATTCCCTCTTCGAAGAAATGGGGGGTGACCCCTATTTCCATTCCTAGTTACATGTACATATCTTATAGGGAAATTATATGAATTTGAATTTGGTGGTCCCTGTCTCCCTCTATTGTTGTTAGGGAATTCCCTCGGGACGTGGGCATCGTATCTTTGACGAGTAGCCATATGGTTCGTGTTAAAATTTCGGGGATTGTGTGCCCTTTCCCCGTCATGATTATTATTATTCCACGGTCTGTGTGGACTTCTCACTGGCATTCGATTCTCATGTCTATTTTGTGAGTTTTGCGTCCCAACGCTTTGTAAAGCCGTTAACAATGTAATTGCCTCTCTCAATGTCTGAGGTCTTGCTACCACCATGTGATTTCTAATGTTCTCAGGAAGGTGGGGAGTGAGAAGAGAAATCAGTTCGCCTTCCTGTAATGGAGGTTGTAGATATTTACTCATTTGCGAATATCTCAGGAAATAATCAGTAATAGACTCTCCATTATTACCTTGGTATCGGCCATTTGTTATTTGATTCCTTACTTGGTATTGGACATTGGCGTTCCAATACTTTTCTAGGAAAGCTGTTTTGAACAACTCGTAGCTGCATCCTTCTCCCACAGTTACTCGTAGCCAATTAAGTTCGGCAGATTCTAACGCCCTTTGAACTATTATCATCTTATATTGCTCGGGTACGCCTCTGATGGCAAAATACTTTTCTAAGTCGGCCAAAAATTGTACTGCGTTGTCATTGCGACAATTACATTTCGGGAGGGGCAATTCGCTTAGAAAATTCATGTGCACTGCTGGATACATATTTACGTTTTGCATATTTACTTCGCAATTATTGCTGCTTTGAGGAGAGACAGAAGGGGCGCTAACCTGTTCGCTCTGCCTCTCTCCATTGTGTGTATGTATAGAACAATTGGAACTCTCAGGTACCGGCCCTTGCTGTCCCAGCTGTAAGCCAGTTACAGTATCTCTGATTTGAAATATCTCGCTTACTGTTTCCCTCAACATTTGTGTATTCTCTGATTGAATATTTGTTACACGTGCTACCTTTTCTTTTAACTTCTCCATGTCAGCTGCTATACTATTGTTTACAGTGTCAAACCGGTCATTTATCTCTTGTACAAAAGTTACCTGTGTCGTGGTCAGTTCATCTAATCTTATTCTTTCCTTATTAATTTCCTCCCCTATTCTATTTTCTACTCCTGCAACGAGAGATTTGGTAGCTTCTAGGTCACTTCTTATATTACCTACTTCTCGCTGCAGGGCCTCTTTTACAGACTGGATTTCCCCTGTTATTCCTTGAATTCTGACAGTGATTCTAGTTTCTGTTTCTTTCCCTTGGCTTGTAATTTGACTTACTAATTTAGCTTCTAGTGTTTGGTTCTGTCCTACTAATTTAGCTTCTAGTGTTTGGTTCTGTTCTACTAATTTAGCTTCTAGTGTTTGGTTCTGTTCTACTAATTTAGTCTCTAGTGATTGGTTCTGTTCTACTAATTTAGCCTCTAGTGATTGGTTCTGTTCTACTAATTTAGCCTCGAGTGATTTGTCCATAGCTTCTAGTGTTTGGTTCTGTTCTACTAATTTAGCTTCTAGTGATTGGTTCTGTTCTACTAATTTAGCCTCGAGTGATTTGTCCATAGCTTCTAGTGTTTGGTTCTGTTCTACTAATTTAGCTTCTAGTGATTGGTTCTGTTCTACTAATTTAGCCTCTAGTGATTGACTCTGAATAGTCATTTGCGCCATGAGTTTCTGGAACATCTCTTGTAGATTTTCCATAACCCCAGGATTGTCACTTCTCCTATTTACATTTAAGCTACTTACACCATTTACACCCTCATCTACTGATCCTATAACATTGCTTTCCATTATCTCTTCATTAACAACTTCCAACTCTTTCTCTGTCTCCATAATTATTTGTTCCCCAGAATTTTCCATTTTAAATTTATTCTGTACGATCTTCTTATTTCTCAAAAGCATTGAATTTCCCCTTTAAATTTTCTAATTTCCCTTCCAAAATACTTATTACTAAGACATTACATAGATATTGATTTCACTGAATGATATTACATTTACAAGAAATATAAATTGAGTATGTGTAACTCACAGTTCTGTTGTACGGCTGTGGTGTTTATGTGATGTCTTTACCAATTTTTGTCGTGCTGCTCGTCGTCTAGTAGGCTCAGTTGATGTCGAAAGAACTTGAACTTCTCTCTTGGTTGGGGGAAAATTCTATGTAGTTGTTTTTGCCGTCTTCTTCGTAGTCTCTGCTGTCCTCATCGTAGTTGTCGTCGTCGGTCTTCTCACTTCTCCTCGTAGTCGTCCTTCGTCGTCGTTCTTCTCACTTCTCCTCGTAGTCGTCCTTCGTCGTCCTTCTTCTCACTTCTCCTTGTAGTCGTCCTTCGTCGTTACATTTCACCCATTTTCTAGAATTCGAAGCCCCACGTTGGGCGCCATTATGCGGCATACCCGCATGTCAGATTTCAATTGGTTGGTGTTTACTTTTGATTTGGGTTCTAATTGGAGCTATGAGATCTCTTATTCTTCAGGTGAATGGTTGTAGGAAATGGATTTGTTGTTTGTTGGCTGCTCAGTTGTCTCAATAATACACTGGTTCGTTGCAAAAATTGATTTAATTCTCACTAAATTCGTTGATTCAGATTGATTTGTAGCGGTGACCACCTGTTACTAAACTTCCTAACAGAATTCTCTTAATTCTTTATACGGCGAATACTTTGCTATTATAAACTTCTTCTGCTGCTTCTCTCACGCTGGTTGCGTTATTCTTGACTTCCCTACATTTCGGACTTAGAAATCTTTACTACCTCTTCTTCGTGCGCAATAACACGTCTTTTCCCTCGTAGTATGACTGTAGAAGTGATTTACATTTCGGACTTAGAAATCTTCCCTACTTCTTCTTCACGCGCCCTAACACATCTTTCCCCTCGTAGTATGACTTTTGAAGTGATTTACATTTCGGACTTAGAAATCTTCCCTACCTCTTCTTCACGCGCCCTAACACATCTTTCCCCTCGTAGTATGACTTTTGAAGTGATTTTCTCTTACGCTGGTTGCGTTATTCTTGACTTCCCTACATTTCGGACTTAGAAATCTTTACTACCTCTTCTTCGTGCGCACTAACACGTCTTTTCCCTCGTAGTATGACTGTAGAAGTGATCTTTCGTCTCCTCTGCGATTCAGTTCGTACTTTATTCTGATCCCTACTCTAACCCTTATCACATGACCAAAATAACTCACCCTTCTTCCTATTTCTCAAATCTTACATTATTATTGGTTTCTCATTTTATTTCGATTTTTATTTATTGGTTAGCAAAACTCATCAAACTCAATGTCGTTACATCCCACCATGAGTTGGGTCACACCTACCCTGGGCTCTTTGTAACGGTATACATCGTTATCGCCTCAGCAAAGTAAATCCTTTTAGGTCTTACGCTTGACCGCATCTAGAAAACCTTATTGTTCCTACACATTTTTTGGTTATAGTTCTCAGACATTGAACCTTTCCTTAAACAAAGAGGCTAACGGTCACCTCTTCCTGTCTCCCCGACTTGTGTTCAGATTTTACAGAAATATTTTCTCTCCCTTACATGGATTCTAGCATGTTAGTTGTCTTAAATTATATTCTTCCCATCTTATTCTTAATTAAACCGCTATTTTAATCATTACTCTAATTTCATTCTAATTTCATATTAATATAACAATATTTTATATTAGTTTAGCAAAGCATTTTCATTAATTTATCTTCTTTTTTAATTCTCGTGATTTCAATTCATTCACCGCCTCCTAATCGCTGTCTGATACTGCGGTTACACTTTCTCTCTCTCTAGACAAGCGTTTAACACTGCACGCCAGTATCTGTCTCTGCCCACGCATAGCTCCGGCTTTGCAGCGGCTCCAACCAACAATGCGATTGGTGACAATACTGATGAATCCATGACACCTCTTCTCATTCATTGTTTAGTTAAAAGATTAATATTTGAGGTTATAAGGAAAGTTCAAATTAAACTTATTTAAATACACGGTTCCGCTTCTAATGTAAACTAAAATAATAGTGTGTTGGTTCTACGTTTTGTTAGGTAATTTAATTATGGTTTCAAATTCAAGTTCGAACTGAAAACGATTCTATTTCGACTTTACTTCTCGAAATAAATATAATGGCTTCCTGTATTATTAAACTTTAGTTAAATAACCGAGTAATTAACAGATAATTTCATAATTAATTCTCATTATTTCTCTTATTAGGCTTTTGGCAGTAAAAGATGTGCGACTAGGCGCTGGACCCTCTCCGACAGTCTCCTTGTTTTCCATTTGTTAGGTAGAGGCTTCCATGTACTGACACGTCAGTTGCCTATTTATGAAACTCACGCTGTTTCAATGGAAAATACTGATAGGACTGATGGTAAGCTTAATTTGTTCTCCCTTTCTCGTCAGTGATGACGCTAGGAGTCGCTTGGGTTCCCTCAGAGCGAGGTAGCCGAAGCATGTGCCTTGAGATGATATCAGGGCTGAGGAGTCGGCCCAATGCCTGAGGTGAATGATTGATGGAACAATTAGTGGAATGATGGTGTGGGAAACGAAGGATCCGGAGGAAACCCACTCCAGCGCTATGTTGTCCACAGCAAATCCCAATTTGCCACTTTGCCGTCGCCTGGGATCGAACCCGGGCCGCCTAGGTGAGAGACAAGCGGTCTAACCACCCAGCCTGTCGCGACAATATAGTAAGCTTAATAACACTAGTTGACAAAAATGAACATTTTTTCTTTCACAAGAATTAAAATAACATTTTCTTGAAGAATTTTTTGTGCTGAATTCAAATATAATTTTAGTTTTTCCCCATCAGGCAGGAGTTTCGTGCGATATTGATTTAAATTTATATAATATTCTAAAAATATCTGCAACTAGCTATCGAACTCAAAATTATAACTACTCATTCTGACTTACCTAGAAAGTGGTAGGTAGTGATTTTCGGGTACATTTTGTATCTGGAACGTCTCTCTTCTTGGTCCAACAGTAGTCAGCTAGCATATTGGAACTCCACTTGTCTTAGTAACTCTTTTCCGTAGTACAAATTTGCTGATGAAAACGCTCACCTTGCTCATCGCTGACAGCTCCAAGATTTTCGGGGAAGAAGTCTAAGTGAGAGTCCAAGAAGTTAATTCTTAAAGACGTGTTGCATCCCATAGCTTTATACCACTTTCTTCAGAAAAGCAGTCCTTGAAATCACTATGGCGGCCACGATAACTACATATTCTTACTTCTTTTTGGAGTAGATTCCACCCTTTGAGTCTGGAAGTTATACCTTCAGCTTGTTGTTTAGACAGATTTAAATCCCGAATCAAGTCATTAAGGCCTTTCTGATTGGGAAAGTATGTTCTGATGATCAGGTATTGGCTTTATATGTAGGATCATTTTTATTTTCATCTGAAGCATTTTTAGTTTCAGTTAGGTCAGAATCAGTTATCACCTAAGGTTGTATCTGCATATACTGGTACAGGGAACTGTTCATTGTGTAAGACAGGTCTTATTGCAAATTCGGATACTTAATTGTATGTTTTGTTTTAGATGTGATTCCTTTTATATTTGTCAAAGAGAAATAACAATCACTTAAATGATCCTTCGATTCCCTCCAAATCATAGGAATTGCAAATGGCATACGATGTGTACCATTTTTCCACCCAGCCAGCAATCCTACACACGAAACACAGCATGTATTTGGTGCCCAGCTCTTATCAAAATGACCAGCCTGACAGCCAAGTAAAGTTGACAATACTTCCTTTCTTGGAAGTGTTGTAAACAGTGTTGTTATAATAAATTAAATTTAAAGGAAGTCGATTAATGACACTAAACAACACTTACTTTTAAATTTTTCCGGAACATGTTTCAGAAATTTGCCTCCATCCTCAACCGGCCATCGACTGGTTCTCATTGGTGTAGTTGACAGAGGAGACCTATGAAAAAATATTGTCAACTACACCAATGAGAAGCAGTCGATGGCCGGTCGAGGAGGGAGGCAAAGTCTCAAACATGTTCCGGAAAAATTTAAATTAAGTATTGTTTAGTGTCATTAATCGACTCCCTTTAAATTTAATTTGACAACACTTCTATACAAGTGGGGCCAAATTTTACCTCTGGGACTTGAAGGTCAGCTCATCACAAATATAGCAGAAACTGTCTACATGATTTACACACTTTCTTGGCATGATGAAAAAACAAAGCACTAAAACACTGCATACACAATACACTTTCGAAAAGAAAGGAAGGAAATATTTCACTACTGAACAAACTCACAGTCAGCTCAACATTGACACATCACACAGCCAGATGAACAGGTCGGTACATATCCAAATATGAATGAACCTGCACAGCCTTGTTTTATGGTTCTTCAGCATATTATAAATCATTCTCTTATATAAAGCTTGGATAAAATCACTAAATATGAGGTAAAGTTTCCTATAACAGGTCAAAGAAAATGCTAAAATCCTACTTTAAAAAGTAGCGGTCACAAAAAAACTGTGCATGATGGAACAATTCTGACTATATATCTGAATTCAGTATGAAAAGATACACTAGATTCACTAATCAGATTTCTTGTAAAGAACACCTTGTCGACTAGTGTAATGTTATAAGTAAATGTTTGAAAGAAACTACGAGCAACTCGCCTCCTTACAGCTTCTACCAAGTGTATCCGTCTTGGATAAAAGAGGGATGAGTAACACGGAATTTTACAGCTGCTTTCATTGATCATGATCAGTTTCTGAGAACAAATTTGATTTATGAGCATCTATTGTAAACAGTTTTGTTTGAAGAGGATGCGTTATTAGCTTGTTACATTTCGTGGAATGCACTCTTGTGTTTAACTTGCCAAGGAAGGGGCACTACATTCGGAGCTGTAAGACAAAGTAAACGAGAGGAGTGTAGGGCCAGGCAGGAAGTAGAGATTAGCCCGAGGCAAATGACGCCACGCAGGAATTTGTGGTTTTGATTTTGGCAGAATGTAGCGCCACCCACGCTCCTCCCGTTTGTGTAAGCGAGGCACAAAGATGTTGCAGCAGGAAGTCTGTGGGAGACAGCTCATATCTCGTTAGTACTACGGTTTCTAACACTTGCTCAAGTTTACCTCCAACAGAAACCTGATGATAACATTATCTATTGGCATGCGCCAAACAAAAGGGAAGCGTTTGGTGTTAAATAGTCTCTCTAAATAGCAAGATATAACATCTGTATATGATGTAGAGAAACAGTAAGTTCAGTTTGTGTTCTACAAGATGCTTTTGTGTTTGATTTTCCAAAATCCTTGCTTAAACAATAAGAACCACAATATTAAACGTAATTCTTTTACTATGATTTCTTTTGCTGCTGCTCCCTTTCATGTATTATACCCAATTGCCTATACGTATCTTTTTGTCTAATTTATTACTTGGCTCCACATCGTCACAACGCTCCCCTTTTAGCGTTTTTTTCATTCGTGGAAATAGGAAAAAGTCGCACGGGGCTAGGACCGGCGAATACGGAGAGTGGGGAACGACAGCCTACCTCTGAGATGCCAAATAATGGGTCACTCGTAAGGCCGTGTGTGCTGGAGTGTTGTTTTGATGCAGAAACCAGTCACCTGATCGCCAAATTTGCGGGTGTTTCCTCCTCATATCCTCTCGCAGACTGCTTAAAACATCCAAGTAAAAGTACTGGTTAACAGTCTGGCCAGAGGGTGCGAATTCCCGATGCTCAAGTCCACGAACATAAAAAAAGACAATGATCATCATCTTCACATTTGACCTCGCTTGCCTTGCATTTTTGGTCTGGGAGAATTGGGAGTCCTCCACTGGCTTGACGCTTGCTTGGTTTCTGGGTCATACCGGTAACAGCAACCCTCATCCCCTGTAATGACTTTGTTCAAGAAGTTTGGATCACGTGCAATCTCTGTTTTCAAGTTCTGACACACATTCATGCGGATGGTTTTGTGCTCCTGTATGAGAAGGCGTGGAACAAATTTAGCAGCAACACGTCTCAGTGCAAATCCTCTCAAAATCCGCTGGCACGAGCTCAACTGATTCCTATTGCTACTGAAATTTGGTCTATTGTTTGGCGACGATCTCCGTTGATCTTTTGGCGGACCTTTTCAGTGTTCTCCTCATTTCGGGATGTTGAAGGACGTCCAGAACTAGCTTGGTCTTCATCATACATCTCACCACGTTTAAAGCGCCCAAACCACTCCGAAACCTGTGTGCGGCTCATAGCGTCCTCCTGGAAAGCTTCCTCAAGCATTTGCTGTGTCTTCGTTGCATTTTTTAAGCAGGAAACGAAATTTCACATACACTCTTTGTTCTTTTAAAGTTGCCATAAGAACTTTGCAGAGGTAGCCCACCAACAGTCAGAGAAATACAATACCACACTTTCACGTTTAGCTCTACACTGACGCCGTCTACACAGCTGTTTCATGTAGGTCTCTACTAAAACCATCTAGCGTGCGAACCGTGCACAACGTCTACGAGTGGCAGCGCCCTCGGAGTCCGGTTTCTTTTGGATCCCCCCTTGTACTAATTAACAACTGAAGAATTACTGTCCTCTAACATTCACAATAGGTGAACAATTTAAATTAAACAAATAGATAACAATTAAGAACCCATTTAAATATGTTTTACTTTAAAATATCTGATGAACATTGGCCCCGAAAGATTTCTGCGTAATACGCTCTATGTCGGTATTTCAAATCTAGTTGATTTAAATAAGGAACACTGGAATGTCGCAGCAACCTGCCACTGGGCAAAATAGACAAACATCCCAGAAATTACCATTTTATTTTTAAGTTTCTAACTTCTGGGTAAACGCAATCTCAAGAAATACTAGGTTAAATTTTCATCTGTAATGATAGAAGTTAGAGACCGCTGTATTTAAATATGCAGTGAAATTCAATATATATGATCAAAATATTAGGCTATCTTCAGATTTGTGTCTGCCCTACGTTCAAGAGGTCCCGAGTTGGAATCTCGGTCAGAATGAGTTACCTGGATAAGTTTTATCCGGGGTTTTCCCTTATCCTGAAAGACGAATGTCAGGTAACTCGAAGCTCTATGTACCCTGGGCTAATTTGAGCATCATTTCATCCATTCCATTCATCGTCCCATATGACTCAACGTTGTAGGACGTAAATTACAAAAAAAAAAAAAAAAAAAAAAAAAAAAAAAAAAAAAAAAAAAAAAAAAAAAAACACGTTCAGTTTTGGTTTAAATCTTTAATAGTGGTTTAGATTCATAAACATATTTTCCTCAGGAAATGCAACCTGGTGATACCGAAATTAAGGAATGCAATGAATAAAGAATGGTATTGGATTTCAAAGGAGTACTGTAGATTAGTTACGACACGAACAGGTGCAGTTGGTTGAGTTGTGTAACAAAAGACACGGAAGAAAAAGGGTGTTCTTAGTAAGAATCCTGAATGAATAGAACTTGACTTTGTTTGAAAAGGATATTCTTCGGACCCTTAATAGTGGCATAACCGACACTAATAATCACAATGGACAAAACAGAGACAAAGGAAATCTTTGTGTGAAAAGACAGGGCTTCAGAAGTGAAAGTTACACACCCACGCGCAGCTGTGAGGACACTCAGTCCACGGCTTGGGGCTGATTAAGAAAGACATCGCTTCTGTATTGGTCGAGGGCAGATATTTGTCGGTTCATATGTACGTGAAGAACGAATTAAGTTTTACTGAACAATAAGCATTTCGCATACCCAGGCATACCCTGAGAGAAACCCCATTGCTTTGCCCTGCGCTAACCACTATTGCTTCAAACTGTGGCGTCAAAGTGGAACCCTGATCGCAAACCATTTTATGGCTTCACTGGGCTTGTTACTTCCAGACTGTGCTTTATGCGTAAATTATGCATGTATTATTATTATTATTATTATTATTATTATTATTATTATTATTATTATTATTATTATTATTATTATTATTATTATTATTATTATTATTATTATTATTATTATTATTATTATTATTATTATTATTATTATTA
This sequence comes from Mantis religiosa, assembly GCA_030765055.1. Taxonomy (NCBI): domain Eukaryota; kingdom Metazoa; phylum Arthropoda; class Insecta; order Mantodea; family Mantidae; genus Mantis; species Mantis religiosa. The sequence goes on from JAUKNK010000393.1 coordinate 54,393, forward strand.
TTATTATTATTATTATTATTATTATTATTATTATTATTATTATTATTATTATTATTATTATTATTATTATTATTATTATTATTATTATTATTATTATTATTATTATTATTATTATTATTATTATTATTATTATTATTATTATTATTATTATTATTATTATTATTATTATTATTATTATTATTATTATTATTATTATTATTATTATTATTATTATTATTATTATTATTATTATTATTATTATTATTATTATTATTATTATTATTATTATTATTATTATTATTATTATTATTATTATTATTATTATTATTATTATTATTATTATTATTATTATTATTATTATTATTATTATTGGATATGTAAGTCACTGGGGTACAGTGAATATTAGGTTATTACAGGTTAGATATATCTGCTCATTTATATAGTTTATAAATAATTATTTGTTAAATTATTTCTCGAATTCATAGTAATTTGTAAATTGCAAAATTTTAATTTGGAAATTGTAAAATGTAGAACTCTAAACAAAAGTTTGTAAATGATTGGATATTTCGCCCTAGTTTTGAATCCAGATGCCAGGGTAAAAGAAGTTCAGATTGTATTTTTATATTTTTATTTTTATATATTTATTTTAATCTTAATTTAATTTATTTTTTGACTATCTATTCAAAACCTTAGGCTATACATGGCAAGTGTGAAGGTATGCTCCAGTCCTTGGTAGTAAATATCAGCTGTAAGAAGGTAACACTTTTGGGCAATTCTACAAATCTAACATTGGTTACACGATGTTACAGCTGTACGTAAAAACCCAACTCTGTTTTTTAACTACAAGGTTAATCTTGTAGCACTTATAAAATTGTTTCATCTACTGGCAGAAGGCCATAGAGGTATAACTAAAACAATATTGAGGAACCTTTCTAAACAAACACGTGAGTTCAAAGTCCATTTAATCGACGCTAGTAACGAGCGGACGTCAAAATATAAGAGGCGGAGGTAGGGACAGCTGTTATTGCGCAATAAATTTCACTTTAGTTCACGTGTGTCACTTTCGGCAAACTGCTACTTCGGGCGGGATTCAGATAACACGCAATGATGGCAGCCAGTCGTAACTTCATCACTTTATATCACCTTTGCTGCAATTAAAATTAGGGATTGATACTTGGGTCACGACAATAAGTCTTAAACAGAAATAATGGTATTACAGGGCAACTGTATAGTATAGGTAATTTTATTGCTTTTTTGTTTTTTGTAACTTTACGTCCTCCAACGTTAAGTCATAACGGAAGCTGAATGAAATGGGTGAAATGGTGCTCAAATGAGTCCAGAGTCCATTGAGCTTAAAGCTATCTGACATTCGTTCTTAAGGATAAGGGAAAACCTAGGTATAAGCCATATCCAGGTAACTCGCCCTGACCGATATTCGAACTCGTGACCTGTTGTACGTGAAGCAGACATGCTACCATCTACGCTACCAAGGCTGGCTATTTACTGCTTTCCTCGGCTCTAGGAATAAGCTCATATTTTTGTGGAATAAAGATGAAAAGGGCTGACCGCGTAGCTCAATCGGTAGAGCATCTGCCTGCTGTGTCACTGGGTTCGATTCCCGGCTGGGGGTGGAGATTTTTCTCAAACTAAGCTGGTTCGTCATTTTCCCCAAAGTCTGGAGGTGTGAAGGTTTCCGTGATCTGATGTTTAATATACAAAGTACAAGTAACCCAACGTATACGAGTTAACACCATCGATATATTCCAGAGGAGAACGGCCGCCGATATGACCATTGCAGTTTACTACATACGGCACCGCAGGCGGTGACACTGATGGTACATGAGATGAATATGGAGCACCGGTGGAATCAGATGGCGGGGGAAAGGAGAAAACCCGCCCCAGCACCGTGTTGTCCAGCACAAATCTCGCTTTGCGGTCGCCTGAGATTGAACCCGGGCCGCCTTGGTGAGAGCCAAGCAGTCTAACCACTGAGCCACGGCGCGGACACTGCCGGGCGGCGGTAGACAGCTTGCCTAAGCAGATAAACATAGCGCGGAGATAAAAGGAATGCCAAAACAGATAAGGTGAAGTAAATGGATCATTCTAGTGACATCTTGATTGATAGAGAACGGTCGATTACCTGTTTGTTACAGAATATTCCAGAAGTGTCTTGTGATATGAGTGATATGAGTAAGAGGCAACACGCTACCGGGGTAGTTGTAAAGACAGTCGTAAGCAGAGTAGTAGCTGTAAACAGAGCTGTAACGAGAGTTGTTGTAAACAGAACTGAGAATTGTGCAACGGTGACCGCTGTTTGTTTGTGGTCAACGACCTTGGAAGATTGTAATTGTGTACGTGACGAATTATGCTACTGTAGCGTATTTCTACGGAAATAAAGAACATTTTGAATTTGTGCAACTTGGACTTTTAATTCTACGAACCCACAAAGTCACAATATAAATGAAAAGAGAAAAGGATGAAAATTTGTTACAAAATTTCATTACGTTTTTATACACCTGAATGTCTTGGAGAACTTGTATTTTTATAACTGCATGAATGCAAGAGGATTAAAGGCAATTTAAAAGTGTTACTTCATTTTAAACACGAAGGTAACTGCGGCATTTATTGGATGTAATGTTTCCATGTAGTTTCCATAACAACCTATCCCCTGTTATTGCTTTACGATTCTACCACTCTCCTTTCCCTTCGTCTATAACCTGAACTTGAAAGTTAATATTATACTACATATATCGTAGCATATGCCTCCAAACTCTTACCAACTTTCCAATACTCGGTATCGCTGTTTCCCCACTTCCCTGCTATGAGTGAACTATCACAGGTAGCTTCTATTAGAAATGCTATTGTATATATTGTCTTGCAACTATGCTTGGAAGGTAGATGCTAACACTGACTAACCTCGTTCATATCAGACATTAGTAGATCGTGCACTACATTTCTATCCATGTATCTTTAAGTAAAAGAGATATGTTAGTTGCTTAGATATATTATTCAAACATTTGTTTTGAAATCAGTTATTTTTATACTTCGTGTTTGTTAGGAATAGTCAAAGATAGTAATATTTATAATAAAATAAAGAAGTAATGTAAAGTAGGTAATGGTGTAACCATTGTTGTGTAGAATGTTTAAAAAAATTGTTCTTCTACTTATGAATGTTTTATGTCCGATTTCACCAACAGATGTTAAAATCGACGTTAACAAATGTAACGTAACAATTGTAACAGCGCTAACAATTTCTTGCATTTCACCAACCTGTTTTCTGAAAATGTTAACAAACACGTGCTAACGCCAAGAAACGTGTAAATATTACAGCTATAGAAGGCTGTGGATGAGTTGTATTATTTTCTGAACGTACTGCGATGCGCTTTTGATTTTCGTCTGCACCGCAGTCTGCACAGAGCTAAAAAATGGCGGATAAACAAAATCATAAACAAAAGCCGTGAAACAAATTTCTCATAAATGGAGAAAGGATTGTTAATTGAATTGGTGACGAAGTATAACAATATCGTGGAAAGTAGGACGGATGCGGTGAATGTAAAAGAGAAAGATGTCACGTGGGAAAAAATTGGAAACAAACTTCATTCAAGTGCATATGTCGTTACTACAAACACGAAACGTATTACGTAAATTTAAAACGAGATGCGAAGAAGTACAAGTGACGAGTGACTTGAACGTTTCAAGACAGGAGGTCAACGGTGTATTATCCGCATAATTCAGTGAATTATAAAATAGCAAAGTTATTAATACTTAAAGCAAAGGCGAGAGCGGCTTATTCCTTTCGATGCATGTTCTAACCTCTCTTGTACTTCCGCAGTAACCTTCATAGCAACTTGTTTCGACAGTCTATATACCTCTGTAGAAATTTTTCTTCGGATAGCTCCACAAAATCATTTCTCCTCATAGGCCGTACTCTATTGCGAATGCCATTTAGACGGTCTTAAATATAGCAAATCGACATCAAAATCTGAGTTCATGTCCGCCATCTTGACTATTTACAATTGTTAACGACTTAACATAAGAAATTTGGCTTGTTAGTTTAACAAGAGATTTAGTGTTACGCTAACACTTGTTGGTGAAATGCAATTTTTGTTTTAACTATTGATAAACTCGTGTTAAGTCTTAACATCTGTTGGTGATATCGGGCATTAGGGGTAAGACGTATATTTGTCTATCCGAGTGTGTGCAGAAACAATTTTGTGTATGCATCAAAAATGTATAAGTAGCGTGTGAGCAAGAAGAGAAGTAGTTCACCGTGGAATCTACTGTTGACTGTACAAAGACTACATTAACAATATTTAGAATTGTTTCAAAGAATTTAAAATTGTTTATGACGAATTAAATTTCCATCTTTAAACAAGAAAAAGTATTATTCATTCTTTAAAGATAGTAATATTATATTTGTTAGCCCCGTTACCGCGATCCTGGGAAATAAAAAGATCTCATCACTCAAAAATTACAGATGCGTCTATTTATCCAGAGTTGGAGGAGAAACTGATGGATTTCTTCAAGATCGTCACCATAGCATCCTCCATCATCCCAAATAATCCTGCTTCAAGATGGCTTCTAAACCTGGGGCTTCAAGATAATCAACAGGGAGATCATTTCAAACATACTCACCCTACAAAATAACCGCAGCAATTTTCTAATATAATTCAACATTATTAAATAAAATACCGATATTCTGTTCGTCTGTTTCACTAAATTGCTACAAAATGTCTAGCTTTTACTATTTTATACCTTCCTTCTTGTTGCTGAAATCTGCGTATCTCTTTGCCTATTAGTTGTTTAGGTGTTAGTAAATGTTAAAAAAATTATCATTATTATAAAATAGCAGTTGTTGCACATTAAAGTTTTCGTTTTTTCTGTGAAAAAGTTGCCTTTTGAAAATTAAAAGTAACAGGAAAAGTATATAGTTTAATAATGTGCAGGATATATCTATTATTTATTGGTATCTTACATTTCGGGAATACTCTCCCAAAATAATCAACAAATATGGTTCACACGAACACGGGCCCAAAAGTCATTCTTACAAGACATTATTGAAGGTTACAAAAATAATTCGAAGTGACCTCCTGCTGCTTCTATGCACCCTCTAAGCCTGCGTTTCATACTATCGCGTACTCTTCTGCAAATTTCCGAAGTATCTTATATTTCATCAAATCCATAATGCGTGCGCTCTCTGAGAATGTCAGTATCCAATATACGAGTTCCACAAACCACGGAAATGAAATGTGTAGTGTTTAACGCCCGCGTTTACTACATACGACATCGCAACTTGTGATACATGAGATGGAGCACCGGTGGAATTATATGGCGAGGCAAACCGCAGGTCCCGGAGAAAACCCCCCAGTGCCGTGTTGTCCACCATAAATCTCACTTTGCTGTCGCCTGGGATCGAACCCGGGCCGCCTTGGTGAGAGCCAAGCGGTCTAACCACTGAGCCACGGCGCGGCCACAAACCACGGATTTTAAATGTCCCCTCAACGAAGGAATCCATTAAACTCAAATCAGGATATCAAGAAGGTCATACCATGAATCCACATCGACCAATTCAGGTAGTAATTCATCATTCAAGAAATTACGCACTGACCGTCCGAAACGAGCTGTGCGAAACGTGGTTTGAGACCACATTCGTTAGATGATATACAGAGGCAAATCTCAATAAAGTTATGCAAATTGTATCTGATAAGCTACAGTTAACGTTTCTGCATCCAAGTGCGAAGGAAAGAAACGGGCACCCATAAGGTAACCTCAAACGTTTAGACAGAACCCTGTTGTTGATGTTTGTCCTCTCGTAATTCATGAAGGTGTTTAAATAATGTCCAAGCGGTGGTATTCATAATAGTATGCAACAAGGGAGGAGAAGCAGAGGTCGTACGAGGCTACGATGGTCCCAAGAGTTCAAGGATAGGCTAGATGCATAGTGGAGTAGAACGGCAAAAGAAAGACCTCAATGAAAGCAAGTGGTAGCAGCTGTAAAGTGAAAGTGAAAATGAACAGTCATTTCTACTATAGTGATAGATATATTGATACAACTAATACTAACTATAAGTAAATATAAGTGTAAATAAATATGAGCAAAGTCATTAGACCATAGAAAGCTAGGGTGGGGAGGAATGAAGAAAATTAGGAAACAAACATTGTGATATAGACAGCAAGTGGTACCATTAGTTTTAATTAAGGATAGATAAGTAGAAAATAAACGAACATCAGTACAAAGAACTGGGATCTTTCAGGGATTTGCTCACCCTGTAAGAAACGGCCCAAATGACCTCACCCGTGGTTGGGAGACCGTTGTTCGTAAGGGAGGTTATGGAGTATTTATTTATTTTATTTATTTTTTTATTTTTATGGTATTCGAATATTCAACCTCATTTGACATTCCCAACCATTTATGTATATTATATTGTAACTTTGTGACTTCGTAGAATTAAAAGTCCAAGTTGCAGAAATTCAAAACGTTCTTTATTTGCGTAGAAATACACTTTGTCCACCAGAAGAATTACGTAACACAAAAATATAGCCTTCCAAGGTCGTTGTACACAACAATGAGTTCACTTCCAAAGCAGCAGTTTCAACTACAACTCTCGTTTCGTTTCTGTTTTGAACTACTGTTCGATAACTAGCCATGTCTTCTTTTTACACACAACCAATGTTCTCTAACAGGTCACCAGATAAAACACGAACGTTCTAGACGTGTAACTTTATCTGTGTCGGCAAGTCTTTTATCTCCGGGCTATCTTTATCTGTTTTTGCAGGTTCTTTATTTCCACACTGTGCTGCCTTTCAGTTTCTTTGTGTAAACAAGCCACGCTATCGCTCCGCGCAAACCCTTTTAGCGCGTACGCCGACAGTCGTAATAATGAATTCGCGACAATATCAGTTGAAGACGCCGTTGCGAGGAAACTCAGTCTTTTCAGTCAACAAAATGCAGGCTAAGAAATTCATTGTTATGGCAAAGGTCTGTCATATGCGATTTCAGATAGTCTTTTTTTAAATTCAAATAGCTGACAGATTAAACCCTTGTGGACACTGAAGGTGATACGGAATAACATTTTCATAGAAAATTCTCTAGTCACTGACTAACGCACTTACTGCAGTCCCTCTTGTGCTAACTGATGAGTTTAAGTCCACTTAACGAAGAGCTCGTTCTTCACTATCAGTGCCTCCTACTAATCTTGTGCCCGATTTCACCAACAGATGTTAAAATCGACGTTAACAAATGTAACGTAGCAATTGCCACAGCGCTAAGAATGCTGTTAAATTTCTTGCATTCCAGCAGTCTGTTTTATGAAAATGTTAACAACTATGTATTACCACCAATAGAGTCGTAAATACTACAGCTATAGAAGGCTATGGATTAGTGGTATTATATTCTAAACGTAAGGACAAAAATTCTAATTGAGAATAATATTATTGAACAAGTGTCACATTTTAAGTATCTTGGATGCGACCTAAGTTATGAAATGAATCAAGATATAAATCAGAAAATAAGTAAGTTTCAAGCAGTAATTGGAACAATTAAGAGAACACTAAAAGGTAAAACAAGAAGAGAAACTCAATTAAAATTTTATTCTGTCATGGCACTCCTTGTCTTGCTATATGGAAGCGAGACATGGACATTAAGAAACAAAGATTTTAGTAAAATACAAGCAGTAGAAATGCGTTTCCTAAGATGTGTTAAGGGATGTATAAGGGAAGATCAACTTAGAAATGAAAACATAAGAAATGAATTAAACATCAATTCTGTTTTATTAAAATTAATGGAATATAGAGAAAATTGGCTCCAACATTTAGGAAGAATGACTCCAGAGAGAATCCCTAAACAAATAATGGAATATAAACAGAAATGACGAAGATCAATAGGACGACCTAGGAAACGATGGATCGATGTGAGACCGGAACAGGCTATATATAGCCTAATCCGTGGAGGTAGAAAAAGAAGAAGACATTCTAAACGTACTGCGACGCGCTTTTGTTGTCATTTTCGTCTGCACATAGCTGAACGAATGGCGGATGTACAAAATCTTAAGAGAAGCCGTGAGACAAATTTCTCATCGACGGAAAAAGAATTGTTAATTGAATTGGTGACGAAGTGTATCATCAAAAATAAAGGATGGGTGCGGTGAATGTAAAAGGCAAAGATGTCATGTGGGAAAAGATTGCAAACGAATTTAATTCAAATGCATGTGTCACTACCAGAAGTACCAAATAACCTCAACAGTATTATGTAAATTTATAACGCGGTGCGAAGAAGGACAAGTGACGAGTGAGTTGAACATTTCAAGACACGTGTGGACTGTGTATTATCCACATAATTCAGTGAATTATAATATAGGAAATTTATTAATACTTGAAACAAAGGCGAGATCGGCATATTCCTTTCGTTGCATGTTCTAACCCCTCTTTTACTTCCGCAGTAGCCTTCATAGCAACTTGTACAGGTGCTGCCTATATGTACAGGCAGAGATTCCTAATCCCTGGTTCCTGCATGAACACAAGTATAACTAAACCAGGTTCGACAGTACATTTACAGTATAAACAAGTAGACTCCAAAGTGCTCTTTTCAGCTCATGGTTTTGCTAATCGTGACACGCTACTGATACGCTAGCTGAATGGAGGGGGGATAACAAAACACGAGTGCACTCTGTGTTTCAGGGTACATTTCGTTCGGGAGATGGAGTGACTCTATATGCAGATCCCTTAACCTCGTCCATGTTAAGGAATACAATTATTACTCCTGACATTACTTTAATATAACAAGAGGGTATACTCCCTCGCCTTTGTACCTCTGCAAAGACCGGTGAAACCTTTTAGCCAATTAACTGGACTCGTGTATGATTTGACTCGCTGAGTTAGGATCCAACTGCTTCTGCACATTAAGAATTTATTGATACTTTGCCTTCTGCATGAAAAGTCAACAAGTTTTATGACTTCCTTCTCCTCACATTATTCAAATAACTTTGCTGGATCTGCAGCACAATCGTCCTTGCCTGTGTACCGGAATAACTGAATTGTGGAACCGAGACGAAGCTTGATATTACATAAAAGGTTAAAGAGACGAACAACAGACCCGAGATTCAAAAGAAGAGCATATTCAGCACAGTATCTGTATCTGTTTCGTTCTACCACACAAGATGGAATGGAAAACAACCTTCTACGCATACCGAAGGATTGTAGTTGATCCTTAGAGTACACAGAAACTTTAATCTTTTTTCCCAGAAGTGATCATAGGCTTTCGCTTCGACATATATACATATGTATACATACATAAAATTGTACCACTTACATATATGCGGAACGTATCGGGAATTAATGCATATTGTGACTTTTAGGGTTCGTGAAATTAAAAGTTCAATTGCACAAACTCAAAATGTTCTTTATTTCCACCGAATTACAGTTGGAACACTTGCCGATAACATAGAATTACGTAGCGCACACAATTACAATTCACCAGTTCGTCTGTCACAGATCCACTCTGTACTCGCAATTACGTATAACTCCTTCAATGCACGTACACAGTCTTCCAGTCCGTTCACTCACTCGGCGCACCTCACAGCTGCTCGCCAAGAACTGAACTGAATCGTCCACTGCAGGCCTTATATAGGGAACATCGCCGTTTCTGGAGGGTTCGCGGCTCGCACAATGATCCCGATATTTCCAGACGTCTGGTGGTAGGGGAAAGAGACGGTACAGGGCTCGTGCCACTCTTCTAATCATCCCCTCAGTTAGTGACACGAGAAAAATGGGTAGGCGTGGTACGAATGCTTCCCATCTGGCCCTACTGCCGGCCGGTTCTATCAGGAATTCGGACGTTCGGGTTACAATATTATATACAGGATGTTTCAAAACGACACCAAACGAAAATATAGAAGTAGTTTCTCAAAGTTTATGTGACATATATAGATAGAATGAGTGTGGATTAGGCAGTAACAGTGCCTCATGCTATCGAAGGAATCGCAGATACCTGACACCGTGCCGCCTGCCTGTTGTACCTTTTTGGAAACATACCGGTATAGTCCACAGTAGCTTGCTACTATTAAAAATTTCTTTGGCTTTTGAAACGCAATAAAGAAGCTATTTCTAGTTCTTTGTTTGTGGATGTTTAATGTGTTCCAGCATTCCGTGATAACAATCGATGACGACAGTGAGGTTGAGGTTGAGGATGGAGGCATTAAATGCTGAAAAGGAAAGAGAACAGTATTGAAAAATTGTAGAAAAGTTAACTAAAACTAAATGCCTCATGTAACGAGAAAAGGATTTTATTTCACTGTGTTTAATAATGCTAAATAAAGCATTTGTAAACTGTAAAGGAAGCTGTGGATTCTACAGTAACTGGTAGAAAGTACTGTACAATTAATATTGTGACTTTGTGGGTTCGTGAAATGATAAAACGAGGTTATAAAACACAAAAACTACACTTTATTCTCCTAGCAAATACATTCGTCCCTGCCAATTTCAAGGCCCTCTTCTGGTTGACGGAGTATAACCTCTTCTCCGTTGAGCCTCAGGACCTTCCTGCCGACGTCGACCGTCGCCTCGTGGCTCCTGAGGGCATCCAGTCCCAGAATCACCTCCTCAGCCACCTTCGCGACGAACACCCACAGACGCACGGCACTCCGTCCCAAGTTCAGCTCCAGTAGGACCTCCTTCTCCACAGGCATGGTGTCGCCCGATGCTGTCACAAGCTCGTATGGTCGGCTCGGCTTCCTCATAGGCAAACCCTTCGCCACGTCAGGTCTGATGATGGTCACGGCCGCCCCGGTGTCCACCAGCACGCTGCACGGCTTTCCTCTTACCCAGCCGTCCGCGATGAGGTTGTCATCCATCCGCCGGCTGACGGCGCGGATTGTCACTCGAGGGGATGGTGGTAATGGCGCCGACGTACCCCTCTCCACGACGGCCCTTACTCGTTTTCCGGCTGCTCTTCCTGGTGTGGGCAGTCTCTCTGCAGGTGTCCGGGCTGTCCACACCCCCAACACAGGCCACTAGGTGTTCGCCGGCGTCCCTCAGCTGGTCTTCTGTCTCCGGCGTAGCGGACACTCCTCGTTCTCGACGTCGGGATAGATGCTACCTTGGCCGCCTCCATCCTTAATGCCGCTGTCAGCGCCTCGTGGATGTTTTTATAATCGCCTAGCATTAGGCGCTGACGAATCTCCGTGTCCCGTACCCCGTCGACAAAATTGTAGGCGGCTTCCCGGGATACGAACTCCAGTGGCAGGTCAACCAAGGCCTTGCTAGCCAGCTGCTCGATCGCTATGGCGAACTCCTACAGCGTCTCCCCCGGCTGCTGCGACCTTGCCTTTAGCTGGCTGCGGTATGCTGCGGCTAAGCGGTGGTTCCCGAAGCGATTCTCCAGGGCCTCCCAGATGTCCTTGGGCGCCGCCGTTGTCTGCACCGCGTTTAGGATTTCCGCGGCCCGTCCCTGGAGGCTGGCTATTAACTGTGTGGCCTCCTCCTCCAGTGACCATCTGTTGTGCTTGGCCACTGTGTCGAACTGGCGGCGGAAGACCTCGAATGTTGACGCGCCGTCATATTTCGGAGGTTTGACGCGCGCCGATGTTGTGTCGCGTCCCGGTGCGTCAGACTTCAAGTCCTTCAGCTTCCTGCCGACGACGTCCTCCACCATGGCGTTCAGGGACTTGACGCTGCTGTCGGCCTTTCCCTCCAGGTTGTTTACGCGGTTGGCGAAGTCTTCAACGTCTTCAACCATGGCGTTCAGGGACTTGGCGTTATTGTCGGCCTTTTCCTCTAGATCATTGTAGCGGTCCGCCAGGTCCTCGACACGCCCGTCCACTTGGCCCATCCGCTTGCCCAGCTCCGTCACGTCATCCCTCACGCCGGCCAACTGTTCCTCAAATTTGGCGGCGAGGACCTCGTTCGCCTCCTTCATTTCCGTGGCCAGACTGTCGTTCGCTGTCTTCATTTCTGTGGTCAATTCGGTCTTTATTTCTTTCAACTCTGCGGCCAGGTTGTTATTTGCCGCTTCTGTTTTTGTTGTTAACTCACGCATCTTCGCGGCCAAGTTGTTATTTGCCGCTTCCGACTTCGCTGTTAATTCGTTCATCTTCTGCAAAAGCATTTCCAATGCCGATTCCATGGCCATAATGTTCCGTGATGTTGTTATCCCGCTTCCTGACACCAGTTGTGACTTTGTGGGTTCGTGAAATGATAAAACGAGGTTATAAAACACAAAAACTACACTTTATTCTCCTAGCAAATACATTCGTGGATCACAATTTTTTTTATCGGCTTCGCGAGTCTACCACCAGGGTGACAATATCATAGCAAAATGAGCAACCTTGGAACTGCCCCAGCTGTTAGTCGACTTTTGCACAAGTAACTGCCCTTTGCTCCATCACCTGAAAGCGAGGCTAGCGTCAGTGATAAAGAGCAAGGAGCAATGCTTTTGTTTTCGTGACCTGTGGGTCCTAATAAAAACTTTTGAAGTTCACACACTTGGGTTTCCTGCGCTGCCTAATCACAAAACAATGTAATACTAAATAACTGTATAAAATTATACCACAGAGAACTTCGAAGCTGTAACAACAAAATTTGGACAGTTAAGTTATAAACTATGAAACTACTATATTCATTCGGTGTCGTTTCGATACAAACTGCATTATATGCGTTTTTGATGTTAGTACAAAGGCATTTGAAGACTTAAATGTTCCAGGAGGCACTGGTTATGTAAAATTAACAGTATAACATAACCTGAGAAATGAACCATAGTCGTTTTTATGAAGTTATTTGAAGTTATAGTTGACAAAAATATTCTTCCATTTTTCTAGTAGGCGGATTACATTTGAAGAAGTTAAAAAGATTGGAAAAAAAGGAGTGAATCAAGGGAACAACAATTTCGTGTTTTTCAAAAAGCATCGAACTAGAAAGCTCCCTGCCGAGAGAGATGGCTCTGTGATAAGGTGCGCAGTTCACATTAGTGAGATCCTGAGTCCGTCTCCTTGCAGACCAATCTGACCATGTTTTTTTTTTTACAGTTTCTTCTAGTTAGCAATTCGAATGTTAGGCTGTTTTCATGAATTTGCTCTCACTGATTTCCTATTTTGCTTTTCTTTTTATGTTTAAGGCGGACTTATCAGACGTACAGCGTTGGATAGCGATGAATGTGTGTATGTATATAATTATCGCGCCTTATTTTTGGAAGTTAGGCCTCCCATCAAACGGCATGTGGGGCTTAGTTCAGTTTTGCGCTTACAGAACTGTACTGCTTGACGTTCTTAGAAAGAGCAATAGTGGCTTAAGGGACAAAACGTACTGATCGCTAAAGTACAAATCAAAATCATATGACTCCTTTACAGAGAGAGAATTCCGGTTCCCAGCTGATTTTACAAACTTTTTATTAGAGCATACGTGGCAATCTATTTCAGGGAACGCCTCAGAGAAAATGGACATATCTTATGAGTACACTAACAACGTCAGTTAAAAAGAATCTGGCGGATTCTTGTACTTAGAGCAGAGGTTGGCTTCCAAAAATTAGAAGAAAAAAAAATTATAGACACACCTCAACCATCATGGACCCGTACAGTCAAAATGGGCATGATACAACAGTTTATTTACATTTTTGCTTAAACTACGTCTCGTGTATCGCAAATAACACGCATATGAGGTTTTCTCATTTTGTAATAATATTAAAACACCCAGCAAATGATTAAAAGTGTCTTAAAAGGTAAATCAAGCACGAGGTGGCAAAGGTATAGCACCAGGGATATAAGTCGTACTACCCAACGCCCTAGCACTTCTGGTATACATGTATTTTTTATCTTGAAAAGTGCTGAGCGGTGCGCAGGGGTATCTGGACGAGCTCTCCTCAGAACGGTTGCAACTGGAGGGGAGGGCAGGTCAGTTGCGTACCAGCTGCGAGCAACTAAACATGTGCAGAGCTACTCGGTAACACTACAGCTTGTTTCAAAATGTGCTTGTCTCCTGGTTCCAAGAGAGCATTTATAAATGACGCCTCCTAGCAGCACATTAGGAAATAAAGTGCTACATTTAAAAACACGAGAAGTAATAACCAATATCCATAGCTTTATAAAAAAGGAACAATGGTCTGGGTCAGATATAAAAATCTGGGAAGGATATATGGGGCAACAGTTGTGTCTGAAAGCAGTTTAGGAGAGTTATTAAGGAAAGAAAAGCCATTGGTGCTAGTGCAACAACGTCTTTCTCTATGCCCAGTAAACAAAGATTAAGAACATGCACAAAATCTAATTTGGACGTTTTAATTTAAAAATAGGCGAACTATGAATAATTTTTAAAACACAGAAAAACAAAGACCTACTTGGAAGACTTCTACTGACTTCCAAGGCAGTGTCTGAACATTAAGAAGAGTTCTTTTGAAGCTAGGACTATTTGAAAAAAAAAAAAAAAAAAAACACTAAGCGTGACAGACAAATTTTAATCGAACATCGGACCATACGTGCAAAAAAGCTTAATTATTTACGAAATTTTCGGAGATATTGAAGTGAAGTTTATATAGTTTATATGGATGAAACTTATATAAATACAGCACATACTGGACCATATGCCTGGAGTGAAATACGTTACAGGGACTCTGCAGCGATATTGAAAGGCCGACAGCTGTTTATCATGCCTGCTGGAGGAGAACAGGGTTTTATTCCAAATGCCTATGTCAACAAAAGCGTGGAGATTACTGCCATAGTAAAAATTACAACATAGTTTATAAGAGCTGCAAAACTTGCTTCGAGAATGAAACTTGTTTTTAGACAACTTATGCACTGCCCTCCCCTCTCGTAATCTTATGCGTTTGACACATTGTGGCGATAGGTGCACTATCCCCACCACAGTTGCTACTCATCCCTACCGCGCTGGATTCCTGTCAAGATAAAATAATACATCTGTACTTCTGACGTTACCAGAGGAACCTCGGGCCGAAATTCCGAGCCCCTCCCTGAATGGGAGTTGTTTGGATTGGGTTGGACTCGAGGGGACAGTGTGTTCTCGACACCCGCGGGAGATCAGGTACCTCCGTCCAGGCTTCGGCCTCCTGGAAGGGGCAGAGGGTTGCACAAAAAGTCCCAGATACTAGCCTGCAGAGCTAGTAGAACGTGTGCTGGATCATCAGGTGGCCCCACCGAGGTAATTCGGTAGTCTTCCCTGCAGGGTCGACGCACGTAAGTGGCGTATCCACTTCCACCCGTCTTGAGACCCATCTCCGCAGACAAATGAGATTGTAGTTCGACGCTCGTTCCAACTGAGTTACCTAGTAACGTGTGAGATAAAAATGCCGTCTAACATATAGTATTCACTGATTCCAGTGAACATTTGCAGACGTACAAACGTCAACTGTCTAATTACGAATATATCACAGACGATGCGATAACATCTATATTAGTACTAATTTCATTGAGTTTTTAACATCCATGTTAAATACCCGGGTAGAACCTAGAAATGGGGTCGATGTTTTCATGTTGGAGTATAAAATGCGGATTGCATATAACTCGAGGATAAGGGGCAGCTGACTCACCAGGTGTATATATGTCATTATGTTCCGCGTGAGAAATTTTGATTAGAAACGTGGCTACGAAATTCCACAACTACAAGAAAAATGTATTATTATATAAATCCCTAACTAAGGTGTGAAAATAGCCAAAGTTTTAATGGAACGCAAAAGTCTGTGACTATTTTTTTCGAAAAATAAAATTCTCTGCAAGCCAAGTCTCTGAAAATAAGAATTTCATCGCCCAATGAATTAAGATCACTTTACCAAAGTAGTGATAATTCATCAAAGTACACCTATTTAAATATGTTTATTTATCGACAAATGATAAAGCTACAATTAGATTCAATAAAAATAAGCACCAACGTTATGTGTTGTATATAGAAAATGCAAGCGAGAAACGAGGTTTGTTGGTTTGGAAATCATGAGCTACTAGATCCCTGACAGATTTGAAGGAAAGTTTACCTGTTAGTACAGTTTATGAATCAGCTGAATGACTAGAACAACTGACAATGCTGATAAGATAAAATGTATTTAATTGTTGTAGATAATTTGTCAAAAATTTTTGATTTGACCAAAGCTAGATTTATCAGTGGCACAAAAGGACAGCCAAATAACGGTCATCCATACGTCACAACAGTGGAGAGAGTAGAGGGAGACACTTAAGCTTATGGACACCAAAAGATTAGAACCTGGTTATTTTTTAGCTAAATGAACTAATGTCACTGAACTTCGTGAAGGGAACTGGCGAACTTCCTCCGCGGTAGCTTTAGGCCATGGAATTGGCAGGTTGCAGCTAAAATTCTCGCTGGGCTATCCACTCGAATTCTCCATTTCACGCAATTATATGTTTCTGTGTTGTAGCATCAGGCGTTGTTATTTGGTATCTTACAGCACGATGATAGGATCTGAGCTACGTAAGATATCTCCCTAGTGCTTGGGTAGGCAGTGGAGACTGGAACTGGCTGGTTATTCTTCACAATACTAGGAATTAAGCTTTACAATAAACTGCCATCTGATATTAAATCAATAGCTAGCATCTCAAAACAGCAGTTTAAATGGAAGTTAAAGGCTTTCCTCATAAATAAATGTTTATATAACTTAAATGAATTATGACATTGCAGCTGTAATTATACTTGAAAGTGATAAATTCATTAAGCTGATTAAAGGATCATGTGTAGAATTAGTTTCTAATGCCGTAATTAACTATGTAAATTAGTTTCTGTAAATTAGATTCTAATATTGTAGCATTGACTATGTCAGAAATTGTAACCAACAATCTACTGACAGTATTTATTTGCTTTTTCTACTTTAGACCTTTGTTGGATACTGTATCTGTTACAGTTTTTAGTCTTATGTAACTTTTTATATTTATCTTTGTATCTTGAACTGACGTGTCCTATAACATATATATTATGTTCCAAAAGAATGAAATACAAATACAAATACAACTGTTGATTGAAGATAGCTGACACAAGATCGCTGACGTTGGGCTTGATGTCATTCTGGATTGTTACAGATCCTGACCTTGCCCCCACGTACGGTCGTCCGGATCTGGTCGCCTTTTGTGTGTCGCCTCCATCCGTTCTTCATAAAGGTTAGTTAGAAGGATTTACATGACTACTTGTGGTGCTTCTCTGCAGTTACTGCGCGTTCATCTATATAAATAGCTGTAATCCAAACTCTAAGATCTGTGGCCATAAAAAATCATTCATTTATTTCAGTAATATGATTTGGGTGGTAGTCATAAATATCATAACCAGAATATGCTAACCAATAAAAAAAATGCAAAATTAATTCAATTTATTACAGCATAAACTTTGTTGAAAGTACCCTTAACGATAACACTTGCATACCTACCACATCAAGAAATTCAGTTTGATTGGTTGCGGGGACAACATTAGAAAACCGGTATTTATGAACCGAATGACAGAATACAGAGGGGTCAATTTCCAAATTGGCAGCTGTGTTTTCGCTCTCCCCTCCCACCAACTACGTGACGTTACACAACATTATCAGTAATTCACTATCATTATCGACAGGGCACGCCTTCCCACGCCTGGCTTGTAAAACAGAATTAGCAGTTAACTAACGAAAACACGTAATAATACAGATACTCCTTGCATTTTCGTTATTAGCTCTCTAGGTACATAATAAAACTTTCGGACATAACGACATCAAGTTAAATAATAATAATAATGAACGATAATGATGATGACGACGATGACAATGACGATGAAGTTACAGCATCAAGTTATGGCTAGGTGAACAGAAATTCTTAAACTATTGGACATATACTACATTACCGAGCGGGAAGGGTCAGGCAGTTTCGTCTGCGGCCCGGGTTCGATTCCCGTGCCCAAGCTACCTGACCCATGGTTTTTTCGGGGTTTTTCCCTAGTTCCCCCGAATTTCCTGTCCTTCCATTTAATCTTCACTATGCCCTCAAGGGTCAATATTGGGACCTATTTTTTGGGATATACTAACTGAACAAATTCTGGAAAGATTAAGACAATTAAATTCCACATTTGAAGTTATAGCGTATGCAGATGATCTGATGGTAATTATAGATGTGAATATTCGTAAAGAATTCGAAAATAAGGCTAAGAACATCACTGAGACTTTGCAAGACTAGTGCAATGACGTAAAACTAACCATCGCATCCTCAAAATCAGCTTACGTAGTTACGAAAGGTAAACTAAAGAGGAACCCAGTAATTAGAATAAACAATGCACCGATACCAAGAAGGCAAAGTTTCAAATACTTAGGTATAATTGTTGATGAGAATTTGACTTTTAGTATGCATATTGATTTACATAAGACATAAAACTTCAAGAGTGATGGGAAAGATAACGTCGCTGATTCAAAGGAATTTTAAATTACCCACTGATATCATCTAATTGTATCATATAAGTATTGCAGCTGGGATTATGGGATACGGTGCAAGTACTTGGGCGCAAAGGCTTAGCAACAAAAGAAAAAAATACTAATAAGGAGAACACAAAGACAGATACTTTTACGGTATGCAGGCGGAACTAAGACCACACCCACGATGGCTCTATTCGTAATTCTAGGGATATGGCCGATGGACTTGATCATAAGATATAGATGTGCAGAATACTGGAGAAGAAAGAATAACAGGCAAAAAGTATGTGAAATTGTAGGTGAAGGATGTGACTCAAGGATGCAAATTAAAAGGACACTATTACAGGAATGGCAAAACGAATGGGACAGCATAGAGGAAGGACGTCGAGTCTATGAATTACTTTCAACAATAGAGGAAAGACTAAGAATGAGCTACTTCAAACCGACTAAAGGAATAATCCACTGTATTAGCGGACATGGACCTTATGCCACCTACTTTAAAAGGATAGGAAGACGAGCGTCAAGTCTATGTACAGTATGCAGCATAGAGGACACACCAGAACACCAAATTTTCGAGTGTCAAGAGCATCGAGAAGTGGATAATTTGAGACAAGAGCTGCAAGGAAAGACAACATGGGAAATAATAAGAGATGCAGAAGAGTTCAATAAGTTAGACACGATATCAAACATTATTTCAACAAAAGCTTGGGAACAATATATAACTTCTAAGAAATCTACACCAATAGAACTGGCCACACCTGCAACAACTCAACAAATAAAACGATCAACTAGAATCCAAAGACGAGAGATGGAAGGAAATCTGAACATAGGAAGGGATCCAATTGATGAAGCAACACCAGTAGAAGAAGAGGAATAAGGAGATTTTTAAATTGAAAATATCTATGAATTGGGAGGAGAAGAGATAGTAAACCAACAATGTGACATAGATTTAAATCGGACTGACTTGACAGCGTTATATATATTTGAAGAGAGAGATATAAATTTGAAAACAAGATGAAAAAAATTAGGATAGTTTGTTAGGTTAGTTGACTGCAAAGTTTAGCAGTCATTTAGGTTATTGTATCTGCAAATAATTAAAGGTTATTCTTATAATTAATACATTTATAAATGAATATAAGAAATAGTTAAAAGGTTCCGATATAAAATCTAGGCATCGGAACATAAGAAAGCAGAGTTTATTTTTTTATTTAATCTTCACTGTCATTTCAGATCATCTCTTATCTGGTGGTCTCTTTCAGGGTAGTAGTGTCGGCGGGTGTCTCGGCGGTGCATGGCAGGATGATATGCCCTGAGGAACAATACTTCCTCCTCCGGTAGATCGGTTACCAGTCTCCGCTCCTCTGCTGGTATAATTTCGGGACCGCCAGCCAGGGACCTCTGGGGCTCGGATCGCCTGCCTGGGACCATTAGGGCTCCGCTGCTGGGCTTGTTGTCGTCCCGCTGTAGGGGAGCGAGTCTGTTGTCCTGGCCTATCGGGGGAAGTCTCTAAGTAAGCTGTAGGGACCCTGCTCTCTGCACTTTCGTCGCTCCTAAAACGTAAAATCTGAGACGACAACAGCAAAATTCCCTGTGAAGTTATATACGTAGGTATATTTAGCACTTTCATTGCACATGTGTACTTTCATACTCTCGCCGAGGCATTGTTGTACCGCTAGCGCAAGCTTCAGCTGGCACGCGGACGAGTGCTGAACGCTTGCCGAGAGAGAGAGACAGAGAGAGAAAGAGATAGATATAGTTTAGAATTTCCCGCTGCATCGTGATTGTTATCGAACGTACGACTGATTTGTAGAATAATGGCTGTGAGTTGCAGTTGTGCAGTGGAGTTCTGAGGGTTATTGAACTGTGTCGTAGTGAATTCTTTTGTTTGTTAACGTGCAGTGGAGCGAACGAATCAACGAAAGCGAAAGCGTTGCCAGGGCAAAGCCAGAGCAAAGCCAAAGCGAAGCCAAAGCAAAGTTAAACTAAAGTTAAGGTAAAGTCACAGGAAAGTTAAAGTAAAATAAAATACAGTTTTTGAAAGGGCGCTGATGACCATGGAGTTGAGATCTCTCATTTATAAATGAAATAAAAAGTTAAGGATGATATCGTATGACATATAAATGCAATATGTAAGGTGTTTTGGGGGTTACGCATGAATAGAAGAATCAATTATACCTGAAAGCATTTACAATGTTATCATTCTGGGCAAATTACTACGTTAATTTCTTCGTCTGTAGGTTAATGAAGGGAACTTTCTCATTTCCCTACTGCTGCAAAATGATGTGACATTAATGCCTGACACTGCCTTTACCTTTCTTGAGATATAAATTCTCTCATTGGATGAGAGAAAATGGAAAACATCTTGGTTCCAAGGACAAGAAGAAGACGAAAGAACAGTAAAAAGACGTAGGAAGCAGAGAGAGTATTATGATAGCGGTAATTAAAACAACTCAGAGCCCTTAGTCTATTTATCTTCCATCTGAAATGTGCTTCAGGCTGTCATATCGATCGAGCGAGCTACGGGGTCACACAAACCATCGGATACGCATCTCAAATTCGTACATTTGTAATCTCCTTTCTTATCTCCCTTCGTGTGAACTTTTTCAATTTGTAACCCATCCATTTAAGTAGGAAAGAGGTTTTTCCTTTAATTTTCTTGAGCAGGTATGTCTTGGCGAATTGCGCATCCTTCTACATCAGTTTCCAACCTTCGCTACGTGGTGATGCGATCCATCAAGCCAAAGCAAATAACCCGATGACATTACGGGAAGTAATACTATTACAGTGCAACTAAATAATTGATTTCCAATGTTTTACCAACATATATCACTGTGCCAGTGGGCTGAAACGTCGTTCCGCAACAGTCTGTTGTCATGGGGCTATCACTTTTAAACATGATAAGAAGGCCGGGTCTGAGATAAGTAGGCCAGCGTCTCACAATTAACTTAAGGAAAATTTGAAGTGTAAGACGCTACAAAAGGGAGATTATACGCACAACATGCCACTTATAATAATTTACAATACTAAAAGCGGGCGATTTGGCTTTGTAGTACGAGGTGCATTCAAATTACACTTTTTTTCAGGAGTGGGACCAGATAGCAACTTATATTTTTTTATAAAATACACATGGACCCTTTGTGAATGAGTGACCGAGATGGCGGCACTGTATTGTGCATAGAACTCTACTGGCAGCAATGGCGACGTTTTCATTGCAAGAACAGCGTGTAATCATTCGCTTTCACCATTTTCGTGATGTATTGAAATTCATCGCCAGTTGAGTGAGGCATGTGATGATGGCACTATGGATGTGTTGCATGGATGCGACAGTACACTTAAGGCAGAAAATCGCGTGACAACAAACCAAGACAGTCACGGTTTCGCACCAGCCGGTCTGACTACATGATCCAACGAGCGGAGAATGTTATTTTGGAGGATCCCTGATTGAGCATATATCTTCATGCAGGATTGTGTCCACAGATCCCACGGAAATGCCAATTTGAGGCGATGTCTGCAACTGTATTGGTTTGTTGTCACACGATGTTCTGCATTCATTGAACTGTCGCACCCAGGAATGCACATTAGACACATCCATGGTACCATCACCACATGCCTTACTCATCTGGCGATGAATTTCAATAGATGTCACACCACGAAAATGCCCGTCTCGGTAGCGTAGATGGTAGCATGTCTGCCTCACGTTCAAGAGGTCTCCATGGACCCTGGTATCATTTGAGCATCATTTCATCCAATTCACTCACCGTCCGATATGACTTAACGTTGGAGGACGCAAATTAAAAAAAAGAAAAAAAAACACGAAAATGGAGAAAACGAGTGATTACACGCTGTTCTTGCAATGAAGACGTCGCCATTTTAAGTATCAAAACAGTCCTAACCCTCGTCGCTATCGCTAGAATTCTATGCACTGTACAGTGCTGCCATTTCTGTCTCGCCATCCCAAAGGTTTCACGTGTATTTTAAAGCAGGCCAGAAGTTCCTATCTGCTCCTAATCCTGCAAAAAAGATGCTATAAATAGAACGCACCTGGTATGAGGAAATATAATGAAAAAAATCGAAGGAGCTATCATATTAATATTACAGTTTTTGAAAAAAAAAAAGTTGAACTGTACCCGGAGGCTAAGGTACAATTATACAACTTACTTTGATAATTTAAAAGCTTTAATAAATCTCTTGTTCACACTGGTAGCTTACTTGCACAATTACACTACAATGCCTTAACTTAAACTTCCTCAAAATCTTTGTACAGATTATAATTTCACTCTAATACATGTTATTACATGGTTTTGAACTGTACCTGGGAGCTAAGACAATTATAAATCACCGAGCGCGTGCTGTGAAAGCAGAACCCCGACTACTTTGACTCGTCAGCTCGGAGAGCTTTCCGAGAGAGGAACCAAAGCAACCTTCACGCGCTCACACGAGGAAAAAGGAAACACGAAACAACTGAGGCGCACGCCTCGTAAAGGAAAGGTTCAATCAACAGAAAGTATGGGAGCGTAATTCCTCTTTTTCTCTTGATACTGTTTGCACATCCGCTCGATACTACAAATATATTTTAGTGTTTGTAATTCCTGGGAAATAAAAGGCAGAAAAGAATTTCTGAGATTTTCGCTGTACTTTCATGGAAATTTATTGTTATGTTAATTTTCTTTTACCTTGATAAATCATGCTGGATCTTCAATATATTTAGTCTGTGTGGCAGGATTTTATTGGGATGATGGAGGAAGCTAATGAATTTCTCACCTTTGGTGACGATCTAGAATATATCTGGAAATTTCCCCTGCAAATCTTGGTGTGGGTGGGCGCATCAGTAATTATTCAGAAGCGATGAGTTCTTTTTCTCAGGTTCGTGGTAACGGGGTTGAGAAACTTAATATTACTATTGCTGAAGAATGGACAAATAATCTTTTCTTTTTCAAACATAAAGATTTAATTCTTCCGAAACATTTTCAAATTGCGGTACAAATTTAAATAATATAAATGTTGTTCTTTATTAAACTTTGACTGGTGAAATTGATTAACTATTACTTTCTCACACACACGCTATTTGTGCATCTCACACGCACACTCAAAAAGTTCTGCACAACATCGGAGAGATACATATGTACCTCCACTCCTACGACGTTCTTAAGCAAAAGGAAAAAAACTTTTAAACATTTAACAACTTCCTCTCATTTTAGGTTGTCATGGTTACGCATTACCTACCTTATATTATATCTCTATTTTTTAACACATTTCAATTTCTTTAGCTATTCTTTTAACAAACTGAAATATCTGCTTGATCTGAGTATCAGTCCTTCACTAGGTAGCCGATGAAATACTAATTACTGCAAATGTTGTGGGATGTATAATTTTATCTCCTTTGAAAGCAAACCATCATACCTTCGCAGCATGAAATGGAGGTGTCAGAAAATATTATTTAAAATTCCTATGATATGGATTATTTTTCGAATCTTTTACACAGCTCATTAATTATTCGACTCCTATAAATGAAATTATTGTACAGCATAGCAAAATTAATCTTAATTGGATAAAATATAATTGGCTTAGGTAAAATGTAAAGAATAGTCTAAATAATAAAGTGCAGGAATAACAATAATATGCCAATACAACAACATGAAACAGAAAAAGGCTTCTGACACCAATATTTGATAGACAAAATAATTAAACCAGAAACACATATGTACGAGCAGAGTTTATTTCTTGTTCATTATTTGAAAACGCAGAACGGAAAATTGAATATTTTTTTTTTCTTTCTTTCGTGGTTTGAGAGAGAATAAAATTGTTCTGCTTTATCCGTTAACGAATTCAATTTTGGAGAGGGAAAACAATTCCACTTGTAGAACCACATTTAAAAGTGCATTGAGTGTTATGAGAAAAATTCATATTAATCTGAACAATGGAACACTTCTCTGTGGCTGTGAAGGCAGAGGGCGGGTTGAAAAATCTAAAATTTAGAGAGAATTATAATTGAGGTTGTAGCGGTTTATTTTGGGTGATGAAGGTGTTTGATGATGGAATTCTCAGTTTTGGTGAAGTTCTTGCATAATTATTGTTCACCACGGCTGCTATCGAGCGATGATCTCTGTTCCGGAACGGAGAAATAATATAATCTTTTGGTATAATGAAATAAGTACTCTTCATTCGATTCATTTCCTTTGAAAACTGATGTTTTAAGTATAACGGAATATTTTGAAATTATTGTGGACACTTAAAAAAATAATTCTTCTTTTATTCGACATAATTCAGTTTACAATTAAAATTATTGAATCAGCTTTGTCCTATAATTTACAAATAATCGTAAAGTTGTTCATTCTTAAAGAATGTCTGATGCATTAGCTGTTTAATATACTCGCGGACACACGCAAACCATGAATGCTAAATGCATTAAAAAATCTGCAAGATTTCAGACAGACACTTACACACGTCCGTACTCAGCGATTGTTACATGCAGAAGAATTTTATATTACACTGCTGCTCATTTGTTTAACATAGCAATAAAGTAGTCTATGCTAGTCGTTTGTTTAAAAGAAAGTTAATCACGCAATAGTATTTTATAAGGTCAGGTGACTTTTTTTACTCTATGGATGTGACTTTGTGCAACCACTGTAGTAACAGTATATACTATATAATATATTTCAAGGTACCTTTATGTCAATGCAAATAACTCACTATCCAAGGATAACTTTTCACAGATAAATTTGTTTATCTATAAAACGGATATCCTTGAATTCTATTAAGATGTTATTACCATTCAGGATTTTTAACGTTTATGACTTCTGGAGTATCAGAGAGGACGGACAAGCGAATCATCGATTTGTCAGCCCTCTTTTGTCTACAGTAGTTTGTATGGTGTACAATCCAAATTATCAACGTTTACGTAAAATTCACAGTTTAATTAAATTTTCCATTGTCTAAACAGATTTACCTAGTACGAATTAAGGATTCTTAATGAACTTCTAAACATTTATGCTCAAATACCAAACATGTAATTCAATGGTGCAATATTTTTAGGATTTTTGAGAATAATCAGTGTAACTCTTGAGAATTTGTGTGATGGAGAATGCAACGTCGAGCTAGAGTGCACCTGCGCCACAACTTCGATCCTGTTTTACACTTTGAGTCTAGAAGCACACCTAAACGTGATTACGAAATAGAATAAAGGAAAATATGGCAAGAAAATTGTGGTAATAGAGTAAACTCCCCAGCATGGGAAAACCACGAAGAGTTCAGACTACGAGATCGAGTGGATCAAACCCGCGGCCACCCGAATGGGAGGCGCTCAAGTTACCACACCATTTTGAAAAAAAAAAAAAGAGAGAGAGAGAACTGGGTTTTAGAATTAAGATAAAGATAGACGGGCGGTTATTCGCAGATGTTTTCCATTGTATAGTTTTCTGAGATTTGAACGTTTTGAAAATTACGTTGGACATGCTAAATGAAAACGTGTATTATTACAATATTATAATATGACAATTATTCATATAGATTAAAGAATTCGAGTAGATGCAGGATGGCAAAACATTAATTATTCTTATACTACTGTGAACATTTATGATCATTTTTGTAATCAGAAAGTTTGCAGCTATATTTGTGCATGTTATAGCGTTCATATACGAGGGCTGTTCAATGAAGAATGATCATAATTTTTTTTTTTTTTTTTTTTACGGTCATAATTTTTCGAACTAAAATTCAAACTTATTATATTCTGTTAGCTTAACGTGAAACAAACACGTCGTAGTAGTTTCACTGTTGGTACTTCTGGTACCCGCCAGCGAGAACCAGGCAAGTTCAGACATGTTCAGTATCGCCTACCGTTGAAATTGAGGTAACACGAGAGGAACAGTATGCGGCTTTGAAATTCTGCTTTCGTCTCAACAAATCTTTAGTTGAGGCCTATACAATTTTACAGGAGGCCCATGGAGAGTTCGTTCTTCCCTACAGCACAGCTTGAAGGAAGTTTAAAATTTTTAAAGAGGGGAGAAAATCAATTTCAAAGAAAGATGGACCAGGTGCTCTTACGGAAGAAAACATCAACACTGCTGCTGCCATCGTGAGAGAGGATCAACGAATTACCTTAAGATCACTTTCTGAAGTACTGAACATTTCATTGGGTGCCATCCACACGTTGGTGACAGAAACATTACCCATGAGACGTGTTTGTGCGCGATGGGTTCCAAAAATGTGGATTCCCGAACAAAAGGACACGTCTGCATGCAGTTAAAGTTGATGATGGAGGAAAATCCGGAGTTTCTTTCAAACGTAATCACTGCTGATGAAAATTGGCTACATCATTTTGATTCTGAGAGCAAACAGGAAGGTTCAGTGTGGAAATCTCCTTCATCACCAACCCCCCAAAATGCAAAAGTGGTTGGTTGTGCTGGGAAGGTCATGGTCATTCCATTCTTTGATATTCATGGAATGGTTCATCAGCATGTTGTACCTGCATACACATCAATAACTGGACAATACTACAGGCATGTCCAGTAAACATTGTAACTCCATGTCAGGCGCAAAAGACCATTTTTCCGTGAAGCAGGCTGGATGCTGCATCACGATAATGCGCGGCCGCATATTGCCAAAGCTGTTGCTGAATATCTTGAAAAAATCAACGTGAAGTGCATCCTTCACCCTCCCTATAGTCTGGATTTAGCCCCGTGTGACTTTTTTCTATTCCCTAAATTGAAGAAACGCCTTCGTGGGAGGCATTATGCATCATCAGAATCGGTGGTGAAGGCTGCGGAGGCGATTTTAAAGGATCTCTCAAAAATGGTTTCCAGCATTTCTTTGAAGACTGGCACAAACGCTGGAACAAGTGCATCGCTTTCAGGGGAGGCTATTTTGAGAAGAACCATCAAAATTATGAGGAGGAGCAAAGGTACGTTGTCAAAAAAATGTACTCATTCTTTATTAAACAGCCCGCGTAGTTGGAATTTAGTAACTGTTTTACACGTCCCCTCAGAAAAGACAAAGAAAGAGAGAGAAAGAAGGGGTGAGAGAGGATGTATCAGAGAGCGAGAGAGAGAGAGTGATACAGATTAAAACTAACAGAAACAGTGAATTAAAAAAGAAAAAAGAAATTTACCTAATATTTTGAATGACGTCAAAGAACATATCTCCAAATTTTATTTCCTCATTCACGTTCTCTTGTCACTTAAATTATGCGGATTCAAATATACTTATGCTGTATTTGAATATATTTGAATATAAACACACATACCATGATACTTTTTATAGTACGTATTGAAACTGTTGTAACATTATGCGATCTGGGTCCTTAGCAATTAGACCAGTTGCTGATATAATTTCAGGCCACCTTTTAGTGTTATTAATTCCAAATTCCTTATGATTAATTTCCTCAACTTCTTTATAAATAATTTTATGAAACTTAATTATTAACAAACTACATGAAGAATTCCAGGTGTCTGTGCTGTTGTTAAGATTAGAGAAACATTGCAAAGGTGCCTAGAAGAATCTATAGTATATAAGTCTAATAGCAAAAGTGGATTAGCCCGCCTCGGTAGCGTAGATGGTAGCGTGTCTGTCTCACGTTCAAGAGGTCCCGAGCTCGGTGAGGTTGAGTTACCTGGATAAGGTTTTTTTCTCCCGGAGTTTTCCCTTATCCTGGTAGACTAATGTCGGGTATCTCTAAGCTCCATGATCCCCGGACTCATTTGAGCATCATTTCACCCATTTCATTCATTGTCTGATATGACTTAACGTTGGAGGACGTAAATTACATAAAAAGTTGCATAACAGCGAATTCGTATAAATTATCCTGTCGAGAGCGCAAACATCTTGAATTTGATATAAATTCTTGGTTCAATATTTTTATTCATTGTCAAATAGCAACACGTCTTTGAGATTCACTAACAATTTTCATCCTGTAAACAAACTAGATGAGGATGACAATCAAACTCCGTGTGGGTATAGACGAAAGATGTACAAACTTAGCCACAAGAATAATTTCGAATCCACTCTTACACGTGAGTTTTATATGATCAATTCCAGGTTCGCCCTTGACACAGTAGTAGATCTTATTAAAACACAGCATTTATTTTTTTATTGTTTATTTATGTAGATTAAACGGTTTTGAAGATATTTCATGTGATTTGTTTGTGGATTTCAAATATGAAGACGTTCGAGATTAAAAATCTGGCAGCAGAAATCAGATGACCACCCCCTAGAATTACTTTAAGAACAAAGAAAGGAAGGAGGGATTAGATTGACTGTAAGACTACCACTACACCAAAGTGACTTGCTTGGGACTTTTGTGCATTTTGACCCCAGAAGGCGTCGGTTTAGGCAATATTGTGTAACTTCACCATAACTTCCGGGTATCCAGTTAACGCCGGAACTAATCCGTGCAGTAGCAAAAGCTATGCTTCACAGTGAATACAGTCAAGAGTTTATTGGTCTTACAATCTTAATTCCAAATAGGGAAAATTTAGCTTGGTTTTAACTGCACGCACGAGGGTGCAATGAGTTTTGTAGTTATACCCAGAGGAGCGTCATTTTACCTAATAAATCAGCAGGTCTACCTAACAATTCCCCTAAACAAGAATATATCTGTGGTTAAATGTACCGAGGGTTGGCAAACAGCAACATCACTTGGGCTATATATGGCCTGGTACCACCTTGGTCGATCGGAGTAATCAGTCGTTACAGCTGAGTTTGGGAAGAATCTATCAGCATTAAGAACACCAGTTTCCAGTATTAGCAAATCGACTCAAAAAGCGCGAACCATGAAATGGATATCACCTTTATTAGATTCCCTTACATTACTTTATTTCTGTATGGAGTCAATAAATTATCCCAAAACTATGTGCAAAAAGGTACAAACCAGGTGATTAGATTAGTAATTGGGTCTGATACCTGCATCAAAAATTTAACTTGATACTGTACTCATAAAGCGTATTGCATACAAATGCAATAATTACAAATTTGCACAATAGGGAAGATGTAATGGAGTACTTCTATTTTAGAGTTTCTAAAAAGGGCTAAACATATTGTGTTGCTTATCCTGTTTTCTTGATACAACTGAAGAATAGAAATATTTAGATGAAAATAAAATTAATTACTGTTAAAAAGTGGTATCAAGTCCTACCAGCTAGCCCCCGGAAGCTAGTGGTCGACTAGTCTCACTTGGTAGTGAGTACCAAGTCAATAACTGAAGGCAACATGGTTTCTTCCACTGAGAAAGAATTATATTAAAAGCTGCATTAATTAAATTATAAATAAATATTAACAAACAAAGCGTCCAATCATCGCTTGGTGGAAAGACATACCCTCGAATGTCATTGATAGTATATGGAATGGGTTAGAGACGATGTGGCATTGTTGAGCTGCCGCGACAAGCCGGAAACGGGCGCGTGGGCAGGAAGGAAATAGAGAGAGGCTCCAGAGCGTTCAGTCTATTGTTGTTGCCGAGAAATTTCTCGAAAGGTCTGCGGCGTTTTAGAAACATCTAGAAGATGGCTGGGTACATAAATACCTTGCAAGGTATTAGAAGCGGCAGTTGTTACTGCGACAGTCGACGATTGAAGTGTACCACAGTGATTTCATTCATTGGTTTTCGTGCAGAAAAACACCGATTCAGCCTTAAAGACAGCTGATTGTCAATTTCATGTATTTTTACTGCAGCGAAAGATGTTCTAAATTTCTACAAACCAGATTTCCGAATTATTATTATTATTATTATTATTATTATTATTATTATTATTATTATTATTATTATTATTATTATTATTATTATTATTATTATTATTATTATTATTATTATTATTATTATTATTATTATTATTATTATTATTATTATTATTATTATTATTATTATTATTATTATTATTATTATTATTATTATTATTATTATTATTATTATTATTATTATTATTATTATTATTATTATTATTATTATTATTAATATTATTATTAATATTATTATTAATATTATTATTATTATTATTATTATTATTATTATTATTATTATTATTATTATTATTATTATTATTATTATTATTATTATTATTATTATTATTATTATTATTATTATTATTATTATTATTATTATTATTATTATTATTATTATTATTATTATTATTATTATTATTATTATTATTATTATTATTATTATTATTATTATTATTATTATTATTATTATTATTATTATTATTATTATTATTATTATTATTATTATTATTATTATTATTATTATTATTATTATTATTATTATTATTATTATTATTATTATTATTATTATTATTATTATTATTATTATTATTATTATTATTATTATTATTATTATTATTATTATTATTATTATTATTATTATTATTATTATTATTATTATTATTATTATTATTATTATTATTATTATTATTATTATTATTATTATTATTATTATTATTATTATTATTATTATTATTATTATTATTATTATTATTATTATTATTATTATTATTATTATTATTATTATTATTATTATTATTATTATTATTATTATTATTATTATTATTATTATTATTATTATTATTATTATTATTATTATTATTATTATTATTATTATTATTATTATTATTATTATTATTATTATTATTATTATTATTATTATTATTATTATTATTATTATTATTTAATTATTATTATTTATTTTTATTATTATTTATTTATTATTATTTATTATTATTATTATTTATTTATTATTATTTATTTATTATTATTTATTATTATTATTTATTATTATTTATTATTATTTATTATTTATTATTATTATTTATTATTATTTATTATTATTTATTATTTATTATTATTATTTATTATTTATTATTATTATTAGTAGTAGTAGTAGTGTTATTATAATGTTTATGATCATCATCATTAATTATTATTAATTTTGAGGGTAACAAGAAAATCAATATTCTTCATTGTTGAAAGACGACGCGGGGAAGATAGTGAACAATGGACGTGCAGGAGTGAGCAATTTTATGTAATTAACAGAAACTATTTATTAATGAAGTAAGGATTTATCGATATGCTGGAGTTAATCTGCAATGATTGACTAGGAAAGAAAGTTCCAGTAAAACGTAATCCAGATGATACAATTAAATTATATATTACGAAATTGAACTTATCCAAATTTTATTTCTTTCACTCGTAAACGTCCTTGAAAAGAAGACACAATATTATGTAATATTTAGGCAGACATAATATTTAAGAACCAATTCAAACTACACCGTAGGAATACTGTTACAAATGGCTTCTCATATACGGCCAACGTGTATCTCACTTCACCATAGAAATCTGGTGACATTACTATTCACATTATTTATTTATTTATTTGAAGAATAGCATTCAAAGCGAAGTGTAAAACAACTTTTGTGCTGGACTGAATAACGTTATAACAGATTTATTTTATGTTAAGTTCTGCCTTGACTCACAGGTTGGAAATCGCTGTTACACACCCAAGTATAAATGACAATATCCTTGACTATTATTTGCCTTCGTTACTGCAGTTTCCTCTCATATTGTCACTGGAATTTACATACCTTCTTGTGCTGTTCGGCTCCGCTAAGCGTGTAGGCAAACAACATGAAGAGCGCTGTTTGCTTTACTCCAGTAAAACAAAATTGCCCGGAATACAGTTAATTAAGAAGGAAAATTAGACATAATGCAAACAGGATTAAAGCGTAACTTAGAAAGCGTCTCTCGTTGCATATTTTATGCTAAAGTTATAGAAGCACTTAGGGTGCTTGTTATATGCAACTTCTTAACCATATTTGTTACTTCTTTCCCAAGTAGAAAGTTTTGTACCATGTAATCTCTTCTGTGCACTTGGTATGAAAAAACTAAGTTTGTAATTATGAGAAACTTGGGTGCAGACAGTAGGAGAACGTGCAGGTTGGAGAAAGTAAAGAATGTGCCATGTTAAAGCTGCGTTAAGGTACCTTGATTTGGAGTAATTGGACATTTGAAACTCCAGTGAATAAATAATAATAAATTATGCACTTATATATTTTAGTAAAACAATACCAGTTTTAATTAAGCTTATGAGAACAATTCAGATGTTAGTTCAAATGATGTTATGATTTGCGTGTAGTTTTAACTGATTTGGTCACTGTAGACGTAAGCTGCACTGTCAACTGAGGTGAAAGGGGAAGCAATGCAGTGACAGTGGGGCAGTGTTTCTCAAACTCTTCTGCCTCAAGGACCCCCTTATCCTCTAACAACTTGATCGCGGACCCCCATAGTTTGGCAACTCAATTTATATAAACGGGTGAGTTTTGTTTGAATGTTATAACTAGAATTTAAATAATTACTGTATGTATAAATTAACATATTTTCTTGTGTATTTACTTTTAAACTTAATAATAAATTACAAAGTTAAAGTTTAACTAAATAAATTGTCTATAAAATATATTTTAAATAAAAAATATATTTTTAGATTGCCTTCATTAAAGTTATTTTTTTAAATTTTGAAGTAAATTGTATACAAGTTTGTCCAACTAGATATTTATTTAACTTTAGTCTTACATCAGTAAAAATTTGAAATGCCACACTCATTAGATTAAACAAGGATTAATAACATTATGCACATGTTATAAAAACGAATTTATTTGCCATGTCAAGAAACTATTTCTTTACAAATAAAAAGCTATTCGTAATTTCAACAAAGTTAGTATTGGGTTACTAAAAAGCTCAGTTTACATGGCAAAAGCTTGAAACTTTGTTCCTTGGAATGTATTCATGTAAACAATGTAAATGTTTTTATTTATTGAATAAGCTCAGTTAAGCTAGGCTTAATGTTAGTGATTTTTACTCTTAAGTCCGTTGGCAAACACATTGGCAAGTCTGTTTCTCTTCAATGAATTGATGTTACACAACACGGAAAATGTTTGCTTGGACATATAGGTGGTTGGAAAGGGCACAAAATACGTCCTTTGGTAGCAAGTGCAACAATCTTCCGTCACTGCTATTATAATGCTGTACTACACTCTCCACAACTGTTGCGTTGATTGCACCTCTCAGCTGTGTGACATCGTTACGACATAGATGTATAAAAATGTTAAGTAAAACAAATGTAATTCGGCACCGAGCAGATAAGTGACTCAGTAAATCCAATTCTACGTTTTCTATAGTTTTAATTCAACATCATAACTTGACTCAAGGGACCCCTCGCGGAGCCTCGGGGGTCCACGGACCACACTTTGAGAAACACTGCAGTAGGGAAAGCTTCAGTATCAGATGTTTTGCTGCCCTTCTTTTGCAAGTTGCAACAGCGTATTCATAAAATACTTTTAGACAGCTGGAACTGAAAATAGAACTTTCAACACGAGACACACGAATTAAAAGTTGATTGCAAAGGCATGATAAGCTTTTGATGCAACTTTGGTTTCTGGTCCAAACACATAGGAAACACCCTTTTTATTTGCACAAGTTTAACTAATCATTTGGTATGGTCAGATATTAATTTTAATGCCCAAATTTCAGCAACCGATGTTAAGACTTAACACGAGTTTAGCAATAGTTAAAACAAAAATTGCATTTCAGCAACAAATGTTAGCTTAACACTCGTGTTAAATCTCTTGTTAAACTAACAAGCCAAATTTCTGTTGTTAAGTTCTTAACAATTGTAATTAGTCAAGATGCCGGGCGTGAAATCAGCTGTTGATGTTGATTTGCTATATTTAAGACTGTTTAAATGACATTCGTAATAGAGTACCGCCTATGAGGAGAAATTATTTTGAGAAGCTATCAAAAGAAAATTTTCTACAGAGGTACAGACCGTCCAAACAATTTGATATGAAGGTTACTGCGGAAGTACAAGAGAGGTTAGAATATGCATCGAAAGGAATATGCTGATCTCGCCTTTGCTACAAGCATTAATAACTTTGCTATTTTATAATTCACCAAATTATGTGGATAAATACTGTCCACCTCCCGTCTTAAAATGTTCAAGTCACTCGTAACTTGTACTTCGCTCCTGGTTTTAAATTTACGTAATACCGAGTTAGAACATGCATCGAAAGGAATATGCTGATCTCGGCTTTGCTTCGAGTATTAACAACTTTGCTGTGTTATAATTAACTGAATTATGTGGATAATATACTGTCCACCTCCCTTCTTGAAACGGTCAAGTCACCTGTCCTTCGCACCTCGTTTTAAATTTACGTAATACTGACGAAGTTGTTTGGTGCTTGTAGTAGTGACACATGCATTTGAATTAAATTTGTTTCCAATATTTATCCACGTGATATCTTCTCTTTTACATTCTCTGCATCCGTTCTCTTATTTTCCACCACATACTTGCACTTCGTCACCAATTCAATTAACAATTGCTCCATCGATGTGAATTTTGTCTCACGGCTTTTGTTTACGATTTTGTTCACCCACCATTTTTTCAGCTCTGTGCAGAAGAAAATTAAAACAAAGGAGCATCGCAGTACGTTCAGAAAAAAATATGACTCATCTATAGCCTTCTATAGCTGTAATATTTGAAAGTTTCTTGGCGTTAACACGTGTTTGTTAACATTTTTAGAAAACAGGTTGGTGAAATGCAAGCAATTTAACAGTAGTGTTAGCGCTGTGACAATTATTACGTTACATTTGTTAACGTCGATTTTATCATTTGTTGGTGAAATCGGGCATAAGTGAGGCAATTTATTTCTCATGTTTTTTCACAGTTTAGGTAATCTTAATTGAACTTAAGGCACTTTTTGCTCAGTTAAACCTATTCCTTGTGTTGGTAGCCTTGTACATTCTTTGACCTGGATCGTTATTTGTTTATCCATGAACAGAATCGATAAAATGGCGACAGGTGGGGATATGGAAGAAAATGAATTACAAAAGGCGGATGAAGCTCTGGAGCTGCCTAAAGGGTTACATTGGAATTGCTGTAAAAGATCAAGTAAACTGTATTTAATCCTGCACTAGGCGCGCCCTTTTCACTTACGTGGTTAGGTGCATGTGTCATCCAGGTACTGTAATTCATTTTGAGAGGTTTTTGTAATAGTAACTAATACGTTTTATTTGTAGGAATCCTTTTTAAATTTGGAAGGAGCTGTTGAAAACAGTTTTTTTTACGAGGCATGCTTTTTAAGTCAGTACCGTTTTGGAATTTAAAAAAAACGTGCATAGATATCGCAATAATTTTATTTTTACATGAAAGCCTGTACCTTAATCTACTTTTCTACATAATTTCCGTGAATATTGAGGCACTTGTCATAACGCGGCACCAGTTTTTGAATACCTTCCTCATCAAATTCTGCCGCCTGACGTGTTAACCACTGTATCACAACTGTTTTGTCTTCGTTATCGTCTTGAAGACGCTGACCGCCCAGATGTTACTTCAAGTGCAGGAACAAATGGTAGTCGCTGGTCGCCAGATCAGGGCTGTATGGAGGATGCTCTATAGTTTCCCATTGAAAAGATTTGATGAGACCTTTGGTCCGATTAGACACATGTGGACGGGCATTGTCATGCAGCAAAACTATATCCTTACTCAACTTGCCACGTCTTTTGTTCTGGATTGCACGGCACAAATTGTTCAGTGTCTCACAATAAGACGCTGCATTGATTGTCTCATTACGAGGCAGAAACTCCACTAGCAATATTACTTTTCTGTCCCAAAAAACTGTGCACATGACCTTCCGGGCAGAAATTGTTTGCTTAAACTTCACTTTTGTGGGTGATGATGAATGTCGCCATTCCATGGAATGTTGTTTCGATTCTGGTGTGAGGTAGGCCACCCATGTTTCGTCACCAGTAACAATTTGGTCTAAAATATTTTCACCTTTATTGTGGTAACGCTCAAGGAAAGTCAATGCACTGTCTAAACGTTGTGTTTTGTGCAAATCCGTCAACATTTTCGGAACCCAACGTGAACACAATTTCCGGTACTTCAAGTTCTCGGTCACAATGCGATACAAAACACTACGAGAATATTGAGGAAAATAGTCGCACAATGATGAAATTGTAAAGCGTCTGTTTTCTCTCACCTTTTCGTTCACTTTTGGCACCAAATCTTCAGTAACGACCGAAGGACGCCCACTCCGTTCTTCATCATGCACATTTCTGCGGCCGTCTTTAAATTCTCTCACCCATTTCATTACCATTCCATCACTCATAGTGTTTTGTCCGTAAACTTCACAGATCTCACGATGAATATCGATCGGTTTTACGCCTTTAGCACTAAGAAATCGTATAACAGCTCGTACTTTACAATCGGCGGGACTCACGATTGTCGGAGGCATCTTAAACACTCAGTAACCAACGTATACAATGAAGAATCAGACTGTAGTGGCGTCAGTGCGTAGACTAGAGTGGTAGGTAGCCAGCGCGCATGCGCAGAACGCCGACCGTATCGCTGCGGCGGCGGAATTACAAAACGGTACTGACTTAAAAAAACATGCCTTGTACATCAAATTGTATAATTTTATTTAAGTACTAATTCACCAATTCCGGTTTTGTTTTGTCACACGCATCTTCACCTATTGCTGTTATGTGTATAGTTGATAAAATTATAACGATTTGTTTTCCTTTTTGGCAGTATGAAATCAGAGTCATGTCTTTTCGGAAAGAAAATGGAGACGAGTTTTATTCTCTTTGTTTATTTGGCAAGAAGTTTGCTGGGATCTCTCTCTTGTTCTTCCTCATGGTTCCGAGGTAGTGAATTTCTTTACATTGAGAAAATTATTGGCCAGAGGTACAATCACCAGTGATGTTCATATTTGTACCACTGATCGCAAAACAAGGTCTTGAGAACTATTGCTTTGCCGAGAGAGACCTGCAGGTTTTATACCCATATATGGTTCAAAACTTTTGTGTATCTGTTTTTGCAACCGTAAGGGCACACCATACTTCCCTGGCTAATTTGGAATACACTGCTGAAAGGAACGGTTTATGTAAATATCAGTAATTGCCCACCAGTGGTAATGTATTCGCTGGAAACAAACTATTTCTGAAAACTGTTTACTTTAAATTCAAGTAATTCTCTTACTGGAGCTAGTTTGTCTATGCGCATAGTTCCATCTCTTATATCGTCAAATCTAATGCATGCTCAAATTCTTCTTGGGAAGCAAGCCAGGTGAAAAGGCGATCCTAAATAGACGTTTCGGGAGTGTGCATATCTCCCATCATCAGGATATTTATTAAATGTTATAACCACAAATGAATCTTTGGCTATGACACAAATATAAACAATGACAAAGCACTATCAAAATTCGCATTACTGAACAAAAGACTGTTTACAGTAAATTACATGCTAGGTCAGGATATGGCGTGACTATAAAAAAATTGTGTCAAAGAAACGCAACTATTTAACTTGTTTATCAAGCTGTATTGATCTGTGCTTCCTAAGTCTACGGATTTCCATGTTTAAGGCCGGTTTCCAAGAGGAGCTCAACTGGAATCCAGCATCACGATTAAGCTTGCTCCTCTCACGCTCTGTCACGGACTCACACCAAGCGATCTGACGACATGATCCAGCGATTGGAGAACGTTGTTTTGCAGGATCGCCGATTGAGCATTTTCAGATCTTCATGCAGGATTGTGTGCACAGATCCCACGGAAATGCCAATTTTGGAGGTGATGTCTGCAACTGTCTTGGTTTGTTGTCACACGATGTTCTACCTTCATTGAACTGTCGCACCTAGGAACGCACATTAGACACATCCATGTACCATCATCACATGCCTCACTCAACTGGCTATTTTAAGGATACGAATGACTGAAATTTTATGAAAATTTTAAAAACATCACACTTTCCTCTTCATATATATAATTTACGTCCTCCAACGTTGTCATATCGGACGATCAATAGAACGGTTGAAATGATGCTCAAATGAGCCCATGGTCCGTAGAGCTTAGAGTTACCCGACATTCGTCTTTTAGGATAAGACGAATTCCCGGAAAGAACCTTATCCAGGTAACTCACCCTGACCGAGATTCGAACTCGGGACCTCTTGAACGTGAGGGAGGCACGCTCCCATCTACGCTACCGAGGTGGGCATTTTAGTCTGTAAAATAGTGTAAGCCTTCCTGATTCCAAAGAATGCTTAGATAGCATCCGCAAGCCATTTTTAAATACTCTAATATAGTTTGAAGGTTACGTGAATGCTGGTGTTAGATACGAATTCTAATGCTTTATCCTTGTTTTCTCGCTATTGAACATTTCAGCATTTTCCTTAATTTGAATTACTCATTGCGTCACAGTTTTAGTGTTAGACTAATCAAACTTTCTACACACGTTCATAGAGACACGTTGAGTAGAAATTGCTCTGGGTTTTATTGTGAATTGCATTTAAGCACACTTTCTTTAATTCAAAACAAAAAAGAAGTTCAAATTTTGGGCAAAAAATCCATACTCATAGCTTTAAAAAGATCTGGGGCCTGAAGTTATTGAGACACAGATAAACCTAGGGGAAATTTAAAAAATGGATGTATTAGATTAGATTAGAGTGATTTGCGTTCAGTAGGTTCACTTGTAGCCAGAAAAGGCTGTGAACATTGAACATGTCTAGAGGTATAAAGTTTAATAGCATACATATGTACAAAAGTTAACATAAGACACATTATAGTATACAGGCAATATGAACAGCAATATGAAAAACAAAGCAGGGATAATTATATGTGATACAAAATCAAACACTTTTTAATTCAGCTTTCACTTGGCTTATGCCAGTACGTCTCAACCTTTTTGCAATG
Organism: Mantis religiosa; assembly: GCA_030765055.1. Taxonomy (NCBI): domain Eukaryota; kingdom Metazoa; phylum Arthropoda; class Insecta; order Mantodea; family Mantidae; genus Mantis; species Mantis religiosa. Next base: position 93,451 of record JAUKNK010000393.1, read on the forward strand.
GATACCATTCATTGTTATGTCTTAAAAACAGATACACTAAATATAAACTTTCAACATGCAACAAAGATTTATGAGTAATAATTTCTCATATTAACAGAGCTACAGAAGCATTATCAGGATAATTTGTCATTCACATAATCTTGTACAGAATAAAAAGATTTTGAGCAAAGGTACTCTCTAACAGCATTTTAAAAGCACCGAAATTATCAATTTTTTTCTTTAAGAACATTAGGAAGTGCTCCAGATATTTTGATAGTTTCATAATACACACCTTTCTGGAAGCAAGAAAATTTAGCACTGGTATAATGGATGTTATACTTTTGTCTAGTGTTTATTCTGTGAATTACATTATTTGTTGCAAATAAGGCACGATTGCATACAAAGAATTTTCGGATCGAGAATATATACATGCAAGGAAGTGTTAATATCTTCAATCTTCTAAAATATCTTTACAGGAGCATCTGTTGTGGGTGTTAGTAATGATTCTTATAACCCTCTTTTGCATAAGACATTTTTTTTTTTTACTTTCTACTGAGTTTCCCAAATATAATATTCCGTATTCCATAATAGAGTTAAAGTATGCATAATATAATAATTTAAGTGTGTCAATAGAACTCACATTAACCAGCTCTTGGGAACCTTTTGTTAAAATATTAGGCCAAAGTTTAAGTTATCCTCTCGCAAGGGACTTCGTAGGTGACCTAACCTAAAATAAATAAACTTGATCATATTTTCTGAACCATCAAAGTGAAATTGACAAACTTTGGGCTGTGTTATATTTTCACTAAGGTGCATATGTGGTATAAATCTTATAAAGCTAACGTTATTAGATCAGGATTTTAAATTTTCAATCATAGATATTCTTAAGTATAAAAAAGTTGTAACTCTCGTCGTTCATCTCTGCCAGGTATTGTCCACGTATACTTAGAAAAACCAGAAGATCCTCATTGGTCCCAGTCCCGAAAAAAATATGTTATAACTTGAATGTGCCTCGTATTATGAAGGACAACTTTACAGAAGTAGGAGTTAAACAAAGAGCTGCTTGTTTATGCACATTTTAACTGCGAATTTTCAAACTACTATGTTGACAGTAAGCAAAGCACTCCGTCCCCTTCCAGTCGGTGGAGCTGCCTTTTTCTCACTGAGGTTTAATTTAGAAATTCACATTTCATAACGAGAAGCTTTGCCTCTATTGGGTTAAGCTAAAATGTAAAATATTAACAAGGCCTTTCTAGATTTAGTTAGCTGTACATAATGTTTAGCGGCATTGCTTTCATCTCGATTCATTGCCCGAAGAGCCCTTTTCCTTTGTAGAGCAAGCTTTATTACACTGCCGCTACCAGTTGGCCCATGACTAGAAAAAAGAATGAAATGCAGATAATGATATCACAAAAGGATTACAGAGAGGAAATTCTAGATGTAACTGTATTAACAATGTAATGTTTCGTGACTTGCAGCTAGGTTTTAGGTTGCAAATGATGGGGTGAGTTTTCATACATTGGGGTGCAGAGCTCCTATCCTGTAATCTGTATTTTGCTTTTTGGTAACTATAGTTGTAGCTCCCTGTTATCAAAAGAAATAAAACAGCAGATAAAAATGAAGAGCTTGATAATTACCCTTTTATGAGGGTGGTCTAAAAGTTTCCCACCTAATAAAGATACAAGACATTCTCACTTTGTACTCGGGCAACTAGCCAGGTGAAAAGACGATTAGCTATCAACGTTTCCGGAGTGTGCATCTCTCCCATCATCAGGATATTTATAAAATGTTATAACCACAAAATGAAATACTGGATATAACACAACTATAAACAAAACCAAAACACTATCAAAATTCGCATTACTGAACAAAAGACAGATTTCAGTAAATTAAATGCCAGGTCAGCAGATGGAGTGAGTATAGAAAATTGTGTCAAAGAACCGTAACTACTTAACTTGATTATCAAACTGTATTGATCTTGTCTTCTTAATTCGATGTATTTCCATTTTTAAGGCCGGTTTCCAAGAGGAGCTGAACTGAAATCCAGCATCACGATTAAACGTGCTCCTTTCAGAGGCAATTGCCAAAGCCTCCTTAATTCTTCGCTCCCAGTAACTGTTGCATTTTGCCAAGATGGTCGTCTCCCCAAAATTGGCTCTATGGTCGTTATCATCACAATGCTCTGCCAGCCCAGATTTCTCAGGTCCGTAATTCTCCGCTCCCAACAACTGTTGCATTTTGCAAAGATGGTCGTCTCCCGAAAATTTGCTCTATGGTCGTTATCAAAACGATGCTCTGCCAGCCCAGACTTCTCCGCTCCCAGCAACTGTTGCATTTTGCCAAGCTGGTCGTCTCCCGAAAATTGGCTCCATGGCCGTTATCAAAACAATGCTCTGCCAGCCCAAACTTCTCAGGTTGCATTAAACGAATGCCCCGTTCATGTTCGATTATTCTAGTAGCGATGGTCCTTCCGGTTTGTCTTATATACATTGCTTTTCAGTTTTTTTTTCAACATAGTCTCCTTGTAACTCTACACACTTTTCTCAGCGATGCGTCCATCTCTGTAACCCGTTCAAATAGTACTCGG
>JAUKNK010000394.1:0-5000 GCA_030765055.1 Mantis religiosa
GACTTATATAAATAGAGTATTCTTTGGATCATTCAGAATGGCATGAAAAAACAGCCACAAAGAGATTTTTGGTTGAATGAAGAGGACTTTCTGTAAGTGAAGGTGATACACCCACGCGAAGCTGTGGAGAAGTGCACTCCGTGGCTTGCAAGCCATTAAAGCAGTCTTCCGCGTCCGGCCGATGAGGAGAATCTTTGGTGTCAGGCTGATGAGAGCAGCCTGAGGCGTGAGGGCGATTAGGGGCAGTCTTCTTGTTCGGTCTTGGATATTTGTCGGTTCATATATATGAGGAACGAATAAAGTTTATCGAGTAATAAACATTCTGCCGTCAGTAACTCTAAACAGAGATTGGTAACCCTTGGTCGGCAACTTTCCTTTCGATGTTCTAAAAAAAAAAAAAGAAGCAGTGAATAAATAAATTGGAAACGGGCATTCCATTGTTATTAAAATCTTCTTCTCACACCCATCCACGCATAACCTGGGAGAAACCTAATTGTTTTACCCTGAGCTAAACAAAAGTGCTTCAAACTATATTGTCAAGTGGAACATTGTTCGCCACATATATTCTTGCTTCAAATTGGCACCTCAACGTAGAACTCTTTGCTCGCCAACTTATTTGCTCGCCATTATATTATTGCATCAATTTTGACCATACAAAGGGAATGTAATTAGGAGACCAATACAATCGGAAAAACATCATCTTTATATATATTTACACACCACAGTAAAAGGCAAATTTTTTTTCTTTATGAGGAAGCTTTAAATTGATTATCTTAATTGTAACTGCGTAATACATAAACTTCATCCCCAATTGCAGAATAACTGAAATCCGAATTTGAAACATTTTGGCTTCGTACAGAGAGGTTTGATTGCGTTTAACTTATTTCTATCTCGGGAGATAACTAATAAATAGAATGAAATAAAATGTTGCATAGCAATGAACAATGAACAGCAAGAAAATTTTCGAATGTGAGTTAAATATCAACATTTCCCGCGATGATCTTGTTTTGTTTACGAATGGCGAAGTGGTACCCCCTAGATTTAATTTTGGGTACTACTCCCTGTACTTCCAGATTTTTTCTTCTCATTATAGCGTCATGGTCATAAACAAGAAACAACAAACAAATAATATATAAACATATGATATAGCATAACCTAAAAATAAACTGCAATCGAAAAGTCAAATATAAAGTAAATATAAAAATTTACGGCGAAGATTTTGTTTCGTTTAAAAATAGCGAAGTAGTGCCTTCTAGAGTTAATTCTGAGATTTATTCGCGATTCTCTCAGATTTTCTCTTCCGAACACTATTACATCTGCTTTTATACTGCCTAAATTTATCATGATACTTTGAGTTGTACTTAAATCTGTATGTTAAAAAGTGTAAAAAGGAGAAAAAGAAGATGAGGAATAAGAAGAAGTAAAGTCAAAGAAGGCGGAAATTTGTTTAGGTTGGAATACTAAAGTTCTACGAGGTAGACGCTTCATCTTATTGGTGCCATTGCATTGCGAGTGGAAACATTGGAATGTCGCAAAGAAAATATTAAAGAATGCAAAGAACTTTATATCATTTGGAGCTCGTAGCAAAGAGCATTGTTTGCGTTTCGGTTATTTCTATCACGGGAGATAACAAGTAAATAAGTGACTTAGGTGGTAAATAAATAAATAAAAATATACATAATTTGAATAACGTAGACAACAAACTACAAACAAAATGTCCTATGTAATTTAAAAACTAAAATTTACTGTGATGATCTTGTTCCGTCTATTAATGGTGAAGTTCACAATCTAGAATCAGTTTTCAGTAATATTTCCTATTATTCTAGATATTTTTTCTGATAACTGCATTAATCACTATAAACAAAGACCAACAACGTTATGCAGATCTGCGTTTGAATAGCTAGCTGGGTCAAAAGTGGACTCCTACAGAAAAAGCACCTTCAAAATTTTCCGAATACAAGCTTTCCAGAACATTTTTGTTCTTTTTCTTTTCATAAAAGCCCAATTCTTCTAGCGCGAAGGTTTAAAACGAAATACCTATTTTCAAAATAATCTCACTGCCGTTAAGATAAAGGAGGGAAAGAAAGGAAGAAAGAAATGAAAGTTGAAAGAAGGAAAGAAGTAAAGTAAGGAAGAAATCAAGAAGGAGAGGAAGATAGAAAGGAATAAAAGAAAGAAACAAAGAAAGAAAGAAAGAAAGAAAGAAAGAAAGAAAGAAAGAAAGAAAGAAAGAAAGAAAGAAAGAAAGAAAGAAAGAAAGAAAGAAAGAAAGCCGGAAACTAAAGAAGTTTAAACATGTAGCAAATCACACACAAACTCTGAATAATAACATAGTAGCTAAAACATAATCAAAATTCAATTAACAAAATAAAATAAGTTCGCGGAAGGAAAGGGTAAGCTTGATATAGTGATTTGAATCATTGGGAGATTCTACCCAAGAGGGTGATTGCCTTTCAGCTATATTTATTTAGAAGGTAACAAATAAATAAGTAAATAGTAAATAATGTTAGAAAAGAGCAACTAATATGTGAAATGTCAACTAAATATTAAAACATATCACGAAGATCTTGTCTGCTTTACAATCGATGATTTAGCGCAGTCTCAAATTAATTTTCAGTAATATTCCTTACTCTTCCAGTTTGTTTATCCGATTACTGCTTCATCATGACCTTAAATAGTAAAGAAATATTTAGGCACGCCCACCTTTGCAATCGTGAAGTGCGTCTAAAATGATTGTAGGATTTTCTTTTATTTGGATTATTCACTACCCTTCTGTAAACGCAATAAAGGTGAAGAAAAGCTTATAAATTCTAGTGTACTTTTTGTTTGTTGTTGATAAAATGATGTATTGGATTAGCCAGGTTTGATGTTTAATGCCTCGTAGCTTAAAGAAATCCAGAAGGAAAGGAAGATAGAAAGGAACAAAAGAATGAAAGCCTAAAATGAACATGTTTAAAAAGTACCAAATCACACAAATAAACTCTGAATGACAACAAAATAGCTAAAACATAATAAAATTTAATTGACAAAAATAATACAAGTTCGCGGAAGGAAAGTGTAAACATAATAAAGAGATTTGAATCATTGGGAAATTTAGCAAAGAGGTTGATTGCCTTTCAGCTATATTTATTTAGAAGATAAAATACCAAAAAGTAAATAATAGATACATAATTTTAGAAAAGAGCAACAAAAAGTCAAATGTCAACTAAATATCAAAATACAGTGCGATGATATTGTTTGTTTTACAAATGATGAATTAGGGCACTTTAAAATTAGTTTCCAATAATATTCTTTACCGTTCCAGACTTTTTCTTCCGATTACTGTTTCATGAACTTAAATAGAAAACAGAACGAGGTAGGCACGTCCAACGTTGGAATCCTGAGTTGGTTTGTTTTATCTATATAGTTAAGTCCAGTAAACTTTTATGGTTGGGGCGAATTTCGGCGGCTCAGCTGGTTTTATACACAATTTATATACATACATAAAATATGAAGCAATTAACAGTGAAGCAAAAAAATATATACAAATATTACAATTTGTTACTTAAAACTTCACTTATGTTATAAGAATTGATGACACTTTTCTTATAAATTGTCCGGGATCGCGATTTCATGTAAAACGTTTACACATCCTCAGCCGGAAACAAAGCTGTTGTCATCGTTACGTACGCTAAATGTTAATATGTTGTTGTTACTGCTGTTTTTATAAGAACAATTTATAAGAAAAGTATTATCAATTCTTGTAAGATTAGTGCAGTTTTAAGTTACAAATTGTTATCTTTGGAAACACAATTTACATGTTATACCTAGGGTTCTATTTGAGTAGCCGCATTTGCTGCCTGTCAATCTTTTAAGCATTGTTAATATTTGCTGTATAGTTTCTGCAATTGTTTTATTTGGTTTTCCCATGTTAGCTCTGAATGTACACTAACTGCTATATATTTGTAGTTTCTGTTCCATCTGTGGTACTGTTGTCTAGTTTCCGAGGTCATCAATGCAGTATGCACATTGAATGTTTTGTAATTCATTTGGTTTGGAAGTCATTTGTGCAGTAATCATTACTCTTTGTCCTGAGAAAGCACCATTAATATCTCCTTCTGTTTGTGTAGCAATTTCCTTCTTTCCCTTCAAGTATTTGTTTCCAGAATAGTTTTGTCTTTTATTCTATGTCGTGTACTTCTGCTGGCACAGTTCTTATTTTGTTCCTTTGTTATTGTAAATGTAACTCTATAGATGGTTCGACTTATTAATCTATGCTAAAACATCTTATATGTCTGGAATTCTATACTTTCTGTGCATTTCTTTTTCCTTAAACTACAAGGAATACGAACTACAGATTGTTGTTTATCCTTCCAATCATTACAGCTATGTTCTCTTTCTCCGCAATGAAAAAAATCACTATCATTGTTTATTACCCTACCCGCAATTCGTCTTTGTTTATTTTACTTTAATTATGTGATAATATTACAAATCATATGATAGTAGATACCTCGCTTGTGTTATGTTTAATATTCATTAACTTGTACTCGTGCCCTGCATTGGCTATAGCGCTCGTCGAGAAAGGTTATACTGGCTCTTCCGGTAGATGGCAGACGATGCGCTTTTATACGTATATATCAAACCTAAATTCTTTTAGACCTAACGTGGAATCTTAGGTTCACAAACAATGTATGGCAAGTAAGAAATATCGTCTGTGGGATATTCAGTTGGGTCTGCAGCCTAAGGGGATTATAACGCGGTAGATTTCGATTGTGAACTGCAGACGTTATGGATAGAATGGTTCCAAATGGTTATATAAGACGGCGCTGACCCACTATTCTTTATGAATAACATTGTCTTATGAATTTATACACCAAGGAAAACAGTGCAAAGAACTTTTCTGATCATAGTGAGCACACTGATTTAATATATTATCATTTACAAAAAATAAGGAAAGAAAAGTCCTTATCATACATTTTAGTACCCGGAATTTAAGACATTCAGACGATGTTCGACGGACC
>JAUKNK010000394.1:10000-350000 GCA_030765055.1 Mantis religiosa
AAGAAATAACAAGAAGTAAGGTGAAACAAAAGAGATAATTTGTTTCTTTTGGAAGACTGTAAATTCCACCAGGAAAACGCTTTGTCTCATTGGCGCCACTGCATTGCGAGTAGAATCAATTACTTACTGCGAAAGAAAAAAGTTAAAAAATGCTAAGAGCTTTGCATGATTTGGGCCTCGTAGCAAAGAATTGAGTGTGGCCTCAGTGCCTGAATAGAGCGGACGTGCCGTGTGACGTGTGTTGTTTACAGTTCGTGTCGCAGCGACGTACGTACTGTGAGTGCCACAGAGGCATTCACCGCTAGCACAATTGTGCCCACACCTTCCAGTGTTTATTTATAGTCAAAGTTCACTTAATTTGTGGAAAATGGAAATGTATGCAAGCAAAAATACCATCAGGGTTAAATTCACGTTAAATGCGACGAAGCGCACAGCTTATGAGGTGCATGATTTCATAGCCCCCCCAAATGAACACAGTTTTATGTTGCATTTCTCGATATAAATGCCTGTAATATATGTATAAATGCTTTTTCTTGCTTTTAATTGATTATTATTTATTAATTATTCTATTATTTCCTTCAGGTACGTTTTATTTCAGTAACGTTAGTCCGTAACAATGAAATTACTTCGCTAAATGTGTATTATTGTCTTTAAGTTGCAGATAATATAGATAACCTTCATTCAGTTCGTTATTTTCTTTGTAACAATGAGTGGTGCCGCGCTAATTAATGTATAGATAACAGAAAGGGTTTGAATTACCTACCGCTTGTGTTTGTTTTAAAAGACAATAATGAGTGCGGTCTAACTTTATTTTTATTTTGGGTTTCCATTGCCACGTTGTAGCTAACAGAAAGATGCCGAAGTTAGATGTTCGTTTACGCAGTAAATTAAAAAGTTACCTTAATGTAGGATCCGAAGTATTTTGTACTCACATGCAACATATGCCAGCGGTCAGTTGAAATGGTCCTATAATGATGTTCGTATGTTTTAGATTTGCTCCAACAACCGTTGTCGATGTTGAGAAGTTATTTTCTCAGAGAACTTAAAAGAGCATTTGGTTCTTAGGTACAATAAATAAGACATAGAAATACACAGTTTTTTATAAAATATTTCATTTTTGTGTAAATTACAGCTCTAGCATTTTGTTTAAAACTGTGAAGCTCTTTAAAATATGACGATCGAGTTACTGAATGGTGTAATGTATTACATAAATGCCTTTTCCTAATTGCCTGATTTTAGTATTAATAATGCCTTTTTGCCTGTCTACACTTCCCGTCTCTAGTAATAATTACGATAGCAATAATAATGAACATGCCTTAATATAATTAACAATAGAACAATAATAAAAAATGCCAACAAATGGCACCGAAACAATGTGCCCTCATGTTTGCAATTGTTTACTCCGATGCTTTGGAATGCCTGTAGTGCGTAACGTTAGATAATATCCTAAATAGAAATGGAAAAGAAAATAATCGCATTTGTTTTTCTAGTTGTATACAAACAAATGCTTATCACTAGAGCCCGGATTTTATGTAATTACATATTCTGTTGCTGTGTAAGTAATTATAAAAAAAGCTAAAATGTCGACGATTTAAAATTAAAGACCCTTATACCATCATTTTAAATTACACAGTTTTACATATTTAGATCAATAATACATATTTCACACCATAGTACATAATTTTACATATTTTAAAATTTTTTCTGAATCATAAATTTTCCTCGATTCCGTTAATTTTCGTTACATAGCAACAAAGAAGATACCATGGCAATTTTTATTATTGTGCTTCTCATGCATTGTCGTCAATGTTGGGCATTTCCGCTGCATTCAAAGCTAAATTGTAGGAGTCCGATGCCGACAACAATGACTTGTTTTAAACATTTTGTCTTCCTTGTTCTAAAACGTGAAACGTTTCAGGATTTACAATAGCTTGGCACTTGAAACAAACAAATGCTTAGAAGCGAGAGCACCGCCACTGATGCTCAGGCAAGGAACAATAACATAACACTATCAAGTGATAATTTCTGTTTATCTAAGCATTGCCACACGTCACCAGGTTACTACTTCCCTCTTCACCGCGCACCTCACCCATCAAACACATAGAGCTTGGTCTCTACCAGTATATGTTTGTATACTTTAGGATCTACAACAGTAGTAGGATTGCAGAAGGCAGTAAATGAAATCCAGACAACTAAAAAGAGAAGAAAAATGGGTACTACATGGCAAAAGGGTAGAAGTGGTCAATGAATTTGAATACTTAGGAGTGAGGTTGAATAACAATGGAAAGTGGGAAGTACACAGCAGAAAAAATGGAAGCAAAAGGAGGGGTGGCAATGATGGGATAAGAATATGCAAATATAAGCTATAAATGACAACCAAGTGGTTAGAAAGAATGTATGAAGCACTAGTGGAATCCAAAATGCTGCGTGCAATAGAAATCGGGGGGGGGGGGGGGGCACAGAGGTAAACCAAATGGTGGACCAAAACTACAGCAGGTTTTGTAAAGAGCTACTAGGCTTACCAAGATCAGCATCTAGGGAAGTAGCTTTAGTACAATTAGGAAAGACAAGAAGAAATGGAATAGTAGTGGAAAGAATAATAAAATATTGGTATAGGTATTTGGCCAAAGAAGAAGGGGAAATTATGCATGAGACAGCAAAAAAGATTAGAGAACTCAAATAGTTGGTGGGCAGAGTTAGGAGGAATTATGGAAAAATAGGAATGGGAGGTATATGGAGATTAGAGGAAAGGAATATCAGCGATGTGGATAAATTGGTAAAATGCAGAATAGAAGATATAGAAAGGCAGGAAATATGGGGAAGTCTAGAAAATATGAAATCATTACAATTTTACAAGCAAGTATAAAGAAATTGGGGACGAGAAGCATATGTAGATTACTGCAATAGGCAAGAGAGAGAAGGGTTAGCTTGGATGAGGTAGGGAAAAAGGAATTTGTGAATTGTGTGGTGGAAAAGAAAGCATAGAACACTATGTAACAGAATTCAAGGAGGTTGCAATGTGGAGAAAAAAGATTTGGGAGGAAGAATGGGAGAAAGTAGAGAAGAAGTTAGTAGTTGTAAAAATGTTTAACGGGGAGGAAAAAGAAGGTAAGAAGTATTGGTAAGTTCTTGCAGAAAGTAGAAGAAAAATGGGCCAGAAATGTAAAGAATATAAAAAAGGAAGATTAGGGGGAAGAAAGGGACTAATTAAGAACAAGGAGGTGTGAAGGTTAAGAGCTACCTGGCAGAGCAGAAGACCAGGGTGTCATGTAAGCCAAGGTACCAACAAGGTAAAAGCAACCTCAGAAACTATTTGTAGTTGGTTTATTAATACTCGTCACTTACTTTGTTTATATTAATGAGAGACTAATTTCAAAGGCATTTGCCTCCATTTTCAATCTCAAAGAACAAAAAGCAATACTACACACAGCAGAAGAAAATGGATACAACAAAAGTTTGGTGTTGAAGAAAATTAGAAAAGCTAAACTAAAGAAAACCATTAAGGAAGCAACCACATTTACAAAAGAAAAAGAAAGCAACAGCATATTCAGTTCATTCACATATCACCCAAAAACATTTAATAAATTTAAAAAGATATTCAAGGAACAAAATATCACCTTGGCACCTACTAATAGACACTCAATTTTAAAATTGCTAAATTCAAAAATAAAAGATGAAATCCCATCAGTTAACAGATCCGGAATATACCAGATAAGTTGTAAGAATTGTGAAAAATGCTACATAGGTCAAACTAAAAGAAATCTAAAAACCAGAGTCAAAGAGTACTTTAGAAACATCAGATTGAAACAAGAAGATAAGTCAGCAGTAGCATTTCATTTTTGGATTGAAAACCATGACATTGATCCAAATCCAAAGTTATTAAAAGGAGTGATAAACCAAAATAAATTGACAACATGGGAGAACATATTCATATGGAAAAATAAAGATCGCGTAATGAACTTTGAAATCCCACCAGTAGATAAATTGATAAAGAAGTTCATAGTTCCACCAGAGAGAGCAGACAACAATAGATGCCAGTTGGGAAGAGATTGAAAATGGAGGTGAATGCATTTGAAACTAGTCGCTCATTAGTATAAACAAATAAGTGACGAGTATTAATAAACCAGTACAAAAGTGAATCGAGAAGATATTGACACATATTGTGTCAATATCTACTCGATTCACTTGTGTACTAATTTGTGCTTCACTGTCCCTACGCTTCTTTCAAGTTTATACTTTGATTAATAAACCAACTACAAATAGTTTCTGAGATTAATTTTGACATCACTGTTACTAAATTCCTCCAAACACATATAAGGTAAAAACAAATAAATGTAGCCTAAGTTTTAAATTGTAAAATTTTGGAATATGCACAGTAAATAATCTAATCTAATCTTGTATATTTTAAAGGATTACATTTATTTCCACTTCCTTGTGGAATAATATACTTGTATTATGTCTTAAGAGTTTAATTATTTTTCTTAAAGTAAGGCAAGCTAACCTCGAGAATTCATATTGATTTTACTCTTCTTATTTAGGTATGGCATACTCCATGAATACAACCAGCAATATTATGGAGGGCGATGGTTCTGATTCAGAATTGGCTAATAGTAAGGTAAATCCAGAAAGAAAGAAACCATCTGTAAAGGAAAAACACTACTCAGATTTTGATCTACAGGGGATACAGGTATGTCCCTTGAAGAAATTTGTGTATCTGAATTTCTTCAGAAATTACCTATTAATAAAATATTAATAAACCGAGGTGCTTAGAACCATAAGGCCCTAAAGCACAACACTGTTGATTTTGAGATTTTTAGCAGGTATGCATGCTCCTGACATTTGCCGACCTTGTAGCTCTGCTTTAGGCCCTCTTTGATTTAATGAAACATTCATAAGAAGCTGTTTCTGCAGTTTTCCTGATATTCAGTTACATAAGGGCCCAAAACACAAATAATCATTTTGTTGCTCTATGCAGTTATGTTGGCAACATAATTTACTCTCTACATCATGTTCACAAGAAGTACTTTGTAATGGGAATTTGTCGCATATTTTTGCACAGAAATTTTGATTTTAACCTGTAACTAGTATGGTGCAGTATTTGTAGCACAAATGGTATGGTGGGGTCAGGAGGACTCCATTTCATTTTTGACAATAATGGAGTATGAGGAATGATAAATCATAATAAACTAAACATAAATGTATTATTCAGTTATATTTAGAGATTAATTATGTATAAACTACAATGTAAGCCTCTGCGTACATGTCTACAGGATCTTTTTTACCATATATATAACATTTATTAGTCTAACGATGATAGTTTTAAGAATCAGCTATTTTGAATCAAATTACGTGATTAACTCTGGAAAAAAGTTTGAAGTATGAAATTAAAGATGAATAGTAACTAATAAAAGTGTTTAAAATGAAATAGATATAGCAACTGGACAAATCTACAGCAGGTGTTTACAAGCAATCCTCACAAATACTTCTTGTACATTCGCTACATATTGGTGTACTGCAAGTTACACAACATACTTTTGTTTAGCACAAAAGTGAGTCGAGAAGATATTGACACATTGCTTCACTCACACTGTTTATTCACAGGACATGTTTCAAGAGCTTTTGCTCTTATCATCAGCTGGTACTCGATTAGTGTAATTTGAAATGATTTCCTCTTTCTCCGTATCGTCGATAGATGGCATGATGTACTTGTCAAAGATGTCCGGTGGTGGAGTTTCAAAATTCATGACTCTATGACGATTTTTGTTAATGAAGATTTTTTCCCATACGGAAAGGTCTATGGGGTGATTAAGGTATTTTATTAGAGATGTTTCCAAGTTGATGTCATGTCTAGTACTCAAAAAATGAAAGGCCATTGCTGATTTTTCTGTTTCACCATTTTTAATGTTTCTTATATGTTCATTAGTTCTGATGTTAATATTTCTTTTTGTTTTTCCTATATATATTTTAGAGCAAGTTTCACTTTTGTTTTCCTATCTTTTGTTCTAGGACACTTTGCACGTCTAACCCGTTTTGTTATGACTCCTAATTGCTAAAAGCAAAGAACAAGGTGCAGTGGGTGTAAAACCAAGTGTTTGCATATAGCTGGCAATAGCATTTCACATACATTAAGTATTAACATGGGATATTTTCTAAAATTAACTTAGCGGCTTAGGCAGTTATGTCTGCGACCTGCATTGGGAAGCAGCACACAGCAGAGAAAGGATTTCAGCTTGAATTAACATAACCCCAATAGATGGCAGACCAACACTGCTTAGAGAATGCTACACTTAATGATATTCTTCTCTGTGTACTACAAATTGTATTATCGATTTCTATGCATTGCTACTTGATCCACAAGGAGGGCAGTGAATAGCACTGACAGAACTGTTCCAACATTCATAGTGAAAGGGTTAAAGATGAATGTTTTAACTCCCATAGGCTCTTTGGAATATAATTTCACCCATTTCATTCATCATCTAATATGAGCTTACCAGTTAAAGGGGGTTAAATAAATGAAATAAAAATAAAGCATATTGAACAAATCAACATCAATCAAAAACCACAACTGAGAAATTATTTATCAATCCACCTAGACTGGGAAAAGAAGATAAAAAGCAATATAATATACCAACAAATCTCTATCAATGGCATCATAATGTAAATAAAGATAATAATCTAAAAATAACATATCTAGCATGGTTATATAAAATCTTACAAGTTGTCTTACATTTACTACTAGGGGATACTTGTATTTATCAACTTTTTAAAGTGTGTCTACACTCTTAAAAGATCACCACTTTATTGAATGCAAGTTACAAAATGCTTCACTACATAATTTTTTTTTTTTTTTTTCACATACCGTTACTGATTCTTTTCCTTCTGGTCAGGCATCTTATCTTTCCCTATCTCTGAAACAATTGTCCTACAAACATAGAGTTTGGAAGTCACCTTCAGAATAACAAAATAATCTCTCTGACATCAGAATAACAAAATAATCCTGCAATTAGTATCTTTTAAATATGCAAAGAAATTAGCCGTAGGGGTCAGCAAAGCAAGGCAGTACATGTGTTTAACTTAACAATGTTGCATTCACCTCACTGGCTAGTCAGTGATAGACCAGCCGTGCTGCCTTAGCCCAGTCTTAGGTTCATTTCTATTTTATAGTTACTCTAAAGGAAAGTTGAATATGGCATACACAATTTAAGTTAATTGATGGAAACTAACCCCTAACTGGTGAGGTGATATTTTGAAAGCAAATAGTGAGGTGACGTCATAGATACCCAGTAATTTCCCTGACTCTTGTACTTCACTGGTGAAGGGGAATTGGAAAATCTCAGCTGACATTTCAATATTAACCTTTATTGATGCCACTGAACAACTTTTAGCACAGAAAATAAATTACAGTGAACAGAACTTGAAATATGCAAACCGTGTACAAACAATTAAAAAATTTGCTACATTTTACATAGTCCATATGTTGGCTAATTTTATATAAACAAATAAACCAAATTCTAACCTCGCATTATGGAGGAACAATGAAAGTTTAGAAAAACACATTACAATTTGACAAAATGTTGCACACATACAAACTGGCAAGCCACTGCTCTACGTAGTCACAGCATACAGGAATTCTGTAGGCTCCACAAATTGGAATCTTGCAGCTGTTGCAGGTCTTTTTTGTTTTTCTGTCAGAGCCTGGTGGACTTTTCTTGCACCTTTCTTGCTTGCCTAATTCTTCTCTGACTTCATATGGAACTGACATCTGGAGTATTCTACTGATGTTTAGTCGCAACTCATGCGGCAACCGGGTGTTCAGAAGTCGGCGCTTGAGATGAGGCTCTACAAGCTCTTTGGCAAGTCATCTGATGTATTCCAACCTGGTTAGCTCAGGATTCCCAGGGAATCCACAGTAGATAAGATAAGCGTTCACCAGGCTAATATGCATGAGTGTGAAAAACATGGCTAATGGCCATAGCCTTAGATATTGTCCAATCACTGAACCTAGGATCATTAGGTTTCATAGACCACCTCCCAGATGCCATGTTACCTAACAATTAAAAGGTTTGGTATGTAATAGAGGAAGTATAAAATTGTGACAATTTAGCATATTAAATACATGGAGTTTCAATGGGAAATGAGAATATTAGAACATAGGCAACTAGTATGATAATGGATATGCAGAATTTCTAACAATAATGAATAACATAAAAAAAGCTCACTGCTTTGATTACAACTGCATCCAGAGTTACTAGGTTAGACAGATAACCGGCTAGATGCCATATTACCTATAAAACAGAAAATGAGAATATCTAAAAAAAAATTACGCAACTGGTGAGTTTAGGTTAGGAATGCCCAGGATGTATAACAATCATGCATAAGGTCAAACAACTCACTGCTCTGTTGACCATTACACTTCCAGCCAGCTTGGAACGAACTGACTTGAAGCTATAGGAACAGACAAAGATCTAATCACAACACTCTGGTAGCAGTGGCGTATCAGAGTTTTATCTGTATCTGACACCCAACCTCACCAGTTACAGGTTAATGATTTCTTCACTCTAGCCGTATATAGATGGATAGAGTCAACTTGAAAAATTCAATGCCATGGGTAGGATTTGAAACACTGATCTCCTGGTTTCCGTCCAGTCATTCTTACCCATTGAGCTACCATGGCCATCGTGGCATCCTGACATTAAATTCTCCAATTGACTCATTTATTTTCCCAGTAAACCACTAGGGGCTCTCGTATCCGAGATACACTGTTTGTTGTGACTTACTATCATAAGTACTTGAGTCACAGGCTTCATCATTTAACTCTTATTTTTGTAGTTAATTGATGGAGATTAATCATTTCTTTACACTAGTCGTATATAGGCTAAGGTTTTGGATAGAATATCTTGGCGTATCTCGGATATGAGAGCACCTGGTGGTACACCAGGAAAATATGTGAGCCAATCGGAGAATTTAATGTCAAGATGGCACGTTGGCCATGGTAACTCAGTACAACCAGACCAGGTCACCTTGCTGGAACCCTTGGCTGTTGGCTTGCCTGTCGTATCGGGTCTTCATGCGGTCGCTCGCCTTCTGGATGTTCTGGCGAGCCATCTCGTGCATGTCGTGGAGGTGGTTCACCAAGTTCTCCACATCCCTCAAGAGTGGCCCCAAGTCTGCGTCCGCCAGCTGCTCCCTCCTCAGGCCTGCACTATCCCAGCCATCCGCAGGCACTGCCGTGACTACTCGAACTGCTGCGGCACGCTCCTTCCCCTCCACTCTTGTGCATTGGCTGCACTCTTCTGGACAGGGTCTTCGGGACATAGCGACCGCGTTACCGTGACTCTTCCCTCTGCGATGTTCCGAGGTGAAGCCGTACTCCTGCTGCCTCTGAACCCCACCTGCTGTCTGGCCTTCCGGTCGCGCCGTCACTATCACTTCGCTCCTCGCGAGGACAACCACGTCTTCGCTCAAGACGACCCTGCAAATTCCAAGGCACTCTTCTGGTTGACGGAGTATAACCTCTTCTCCGTTGAGCCTCAGGACCTTCCTGCCGACGTCGACCGTCGCATCGTGGCTCCTGAGGGCATCCAGTCCCAGAATCACCACCTCAGCCACCTTCGCGACGAACACCCACAGACGCACGGCACTCCGTCCCAAGTTCAGCTCCAGCAGGGCCTCCTTCTCCACAGGCATGGTGTCGCCCGATGCCGTCACAAGCTCGTATGGTCGGCTCGGCTTCCTCGTCGGCAAACCCTTCGCCACGTCAGGTCTGATGATGGTCAGGGCCGCCCCGGTGTCCACCAGCACGTGGCACGGCTTTCCTCTTACCCAGCCGTCCGCGATGAGGTTGTCATCCATCCGCCGGCTGACGGCGCGGATTGTCACTCGAGGGGATGGTGGTAATGGCGCCGACGTACCCCTCTCCACGCCGGGCCTTACTCGTTCTTCCCGCTGCCCTTCCTGGTGTGGGCAGTCTCTCTGCAGGTGTCCGGGCTGTCCACACCCCCAACACAGGCCACTAGGTGTTCGCCGGCGTCCCTCAGCTGGTCTTCTGTCTCCGGCGTAGCAGACACTCCACGTTCTCGACGTCGGGATAGATGCTACCTTGGCCGCCTCCATCCTTAATGCCGCTGTCAGCACCTCGTGGATGGTTTTATAATCGCCGAGCATTAGGCGCTGACGAATCTCCGTGTCCCGTACCCCGTCGACAAAGTTGTAGGCGGTTTCCCGGGATACGAACTCCAGTGGCAGGTCAACCAAGGCCTTGCTAGCTAGCTGCTCAATCGCTATGGCTAACTCCTGCAGCGTCTCCCCTGGCTGCTGTGACCTTGCCTTTAGTTGGCTGCGGCTAAGCGGTGGTTCCCGAAACGATTCTCCAGGGCCTCCCAGATGTCTCTTGGGCACCGCCGTTGTCTGCACCGCGTTTAGGACTTCCGCGGCCCGTCCCTGGAGGCTGGCTATTTACTGTGTGGCCTCCTCCTCCGGTGACCATCTGTTGTGCCTAGCCACTGTGTCGAACTGGCGGCGGAAGACTTCAAACGTTGACGCGCCGTCATACTTGGAAGGTTTGACACGCGCAGATGTTGTGTCACGTCCCGGCGCGTCGGCCTTCAAGTCCTTCAGCTTCCTGCCGACGACGTCCTCCACCATGGCATTCTGGGACTTAACGCTGCTGTCGGCCTTTCTCTCCAGGTTGTTTACGCGGTTCGCCAGGTCTTCGACGTCTTCAACCCTGGCGATCAGGGACTTGGCGTTATTGTCGGCCTTTTCCTCTAGATCATTGAAGCGGTTCGCCAGGTCCTCGACGTGCTCGTCATCGGCTTTGCGATTCTACCGCCAGGGTGACAATATTTTAAAAACACTTAAATATTTTTGAGCAATTTAAAAAGCGTCGGATCTCTTCGGCTTTCCAGAAAGAAAGATGAACTTTTCTTTTAGTTTCTACACCAAGATTATTTAATCCTTCGTTACTATTGCTATCCATATATTACTTTTATATGATTGGCTGATTTAATACTACATCACTACATTATGTAATACAATTATTACTACGGCCAATCACAAAATTACATATATTTTTACACAATTTTGTTTGTTTTTCTTTTATAAATTTATAAATTTTCCAAGCCGTTTTTAAATATAAATCAAAACAACTGTTACAACTGATACCTTTCTCTTGAACCTGAATTGTTGCAGTTTGGTTTTGCTCCTGTCAACCTTGACCTGCCTACTGGATCACTACCTTCCTTTCCTTCTCCAACCTGGCGATGAGACTATGCTGAGCCCGGATTGCTTCCACATGTCAATTCCCGCAGCTGCTCCCAGGGCTATCCTACGTGCATCATTCATCAACTGTCTTTCTGGTGAAAGCTGTTTGCTGGGTGACATCATATGCTCTCTCCTTTTTGGTTCTCCGTCGCTTCTGCTAGCCGTACTACGTAACCTTGACATCATCTGAGAACACACTATAATATTCTAGTTTCAGATTTTAAAGGTTATTAGTGTTTAACTCTTAATCAAACAATTCAATTTTTGGCTATTTTAGAAGTTAATTTTTAAGCAAGTGGCCATTTACAAGCATAATTTAAATAATTGGATAGTGCATAAGATAAATACCTAAAATATGAAGTTACAGAGAAGCAACAAATACTATAAAAATATAATAATTTGTAACAGAAAACTTCACTTATCTTAAAAGAAAATGATGTATATTTTCTTATAAATTGAAGAACATCAACTTTTCATGAATTTTATTCACAGTGTCAGCCACAAACAATCTAGTTGTCAACCTCGTCAACCTAATTGTCAAATTTACATTATTTTCTAGTCAACATAGCCATGGATAAAGAAGAATAGGCTCTTCTTTGTAATATGCAACGCGGCGATTTTTTTTCTAATTCTTTCACAGTTTTTGATGGTTTTATATACAACCATAATTTTTAATATAATTTCTTTACTTTTTAGTGCAATTTTGTGTTGGAGGGCATTCTTTTAACCTTATAAATTGTTTATTTACTTACTGCGTAATGTAGCCATATTGAAGAATTCGGTGCATCCAAACTATGCTAGTTTCTCCACTGAATGCAATGCTGCAAACAGTCTTACTTGTCCCAAAATTACATTATGTCGCCTGCAAATTTTGTTACTCATGCACTGCTTTGCACATAAACAATTTTACGACACGACGATATTGGAGTGCTCTGTAGGAAATACAAGTATGATTTCGCGGACTGTATCGGACTGGTTCGGCTACTTCTGTGAAGTGTGCATCATGTCAAATGACACCAAGTATACTGCAAGGGGGAAAATTTGCGGTCCCAGTCACATCATTCAAGTCGGCGAATGCAAAATAGGACGATGCAAGTTTAATCGTGGGCGCTGCAATTAGACTGTAGAGCATATTTGCATCCCTCATTTGTTGGGGCATATCGTCATCCGGACCTCATTCGTTTCCACGTTGATCATTCGCAAGATTCAGTTGCCCTCTATGACGCGCCCACAATGAAACTTGGCATTGTCCTATTTTGCATTTGTTTATTTGAACAACATGGCCGGGACTGCCAATTTCCCCCCTTGCAGTATACTTGGTGTCATTTGACATCATGCGCATTTTGCAGCAGTAGCCGAACCAGTCCGATACAGTCCGTGAGCTCATACATGTATTTCCTACGGAGCACTCCATTGCCGTCGTGTTGTAGGATTGTTTATGTGTAAAGCAGTGCATGAGTAATAAAATTGACCGGGCAATAACTTAGCCTGCTTAAACCATGTTCCTCTGCACACGGACTGCGTCTCCCATGTCTCGGGCATTTTTGCAGAGGTTGGCTACAAGTTTTACATATTTTCTCATGTTGGCTGCAACACCAGTACCGGCTAGTCATCTGCTTGTGCATGCGTATATGTGCACCTTTGGACTTAGAAAATATTCTCGCGTTGCCCAAAAGAAAGTTTTTCCGAAGAATACTTCAAAGAACATAGCCATACTACACATAGCAGAAGAAAATGGATACAACAAAAGTCTTGTGTTTAAGAAAATTAGAAACGCTATACTAAAGAAAATCATTAAGGAAGCAATTACATTTACAAAAGAAAAAGAAAGCAACAGCATATTCAGTTCATTCACCTATCACCCAAAAACATTTAATAAATTTAAAAAGATCTTTAAGGAGCAAATGTAATCTTGGTACCTACTAATGGACACTCAATTTTAAAATTAATAAATTCAAAAACAAAAAATGAAGCTCAAGCTTGTCTTTACATCCTCGTTTACTAGGTCAGCGAGATGGAAAATTGTTTGTTTCTCCACCAGTGGAGCAAAGGCTGTGAGCTTAATCATCCTACGTGCTAAACTGTTTGCTTTGTGTAGTCCTTAAATATTGTCACCCAATTAGCGGAAGGTATAACGGCACAGCTGTGAGGAAACGAAAAAGAGCGGAGCCACGCCTCCCATTAGTCTCTGTCACTAACTGAAGGGTGGTTAAAGGAATGTCACCCGTCCCTGGATGTTTCTCTCCCCTTCTCCCATCACCGGGAATATTCGCCTGAAAACTAGAAAAGCCGAGAATACGGCGAGATGCCTATAAAAAGGGTTTCAGAGAGACAGACAGTCAGTGTTTGACGTGCTAGCGCCGTGTTAATGAACGAGAAGACTGTGTGTAATTGTGTACGTGCATCTGAACGGTAACGGACAAACTGGTGAATTGTAATTGTGTGCAGCAAGTAATTTTGTGTAATTGGCAAGTGTTCAACTGTAAGTCGGTGGAAATAAAGAACATTGTTGAGTTTGTGTAATTGGACTTTTCATTTCACGAACCCACAAAGTCACAATATTGTTCAGGTTTAATTACCAGTTAATGTGTGTAGGATATGTTTGAAATAGTATCACAGCTTGTACGTAAGGTAAAGGAGATTTTATAGGCAAATAAATGTTACTGTATAGCTCTCTTTGTATTTCACAGATGAAAAAGGAGTGATTGTAAGATACGCTCTGTGCATAAAGTGTATTACATTTCAGTCACTTATCACACATTTTTCAGTGTCAGGTTATATCACAGAGGAGGAACTAGAGTGTCCCAATGAAATAGAATTCTTATCTCATGGTTTTTTTTAGTTTAAATAAGCAGAGTCATATTAAAAGACTTAAGTCATTTTGTTAAAATTTAAAACTTCACTTTAAATCAAAAATCTTTTTTAAACCACTTCTCGAACTGTAAAAACACTTAAGCTCCACTTACTTTTGAAATCAGGACATGTTTGAAGGACTCCGCGTCCCCATCGTCAGCTGATGTTCAATTGGTAGATCTTCACTTCTCTGGCTTGTTAACCAAGTTGAACATCAGCTGACGATAGGGACGCGGAGTCCTTGAAACGTGTCCTAATTTCAAAAGTAAGTGGAGCTTATGTGTTTTTACAGTTCGAGAAGTGGTTTAGAAAAAAGTTTTTTGATTAATGAAGCTCCACTGTTTATAAATACTTCCATGTATAGTTTTATTCACTTAAGATTTTAATAAAATATGACTCAATGTCTTCTAATATGAAATTAGCTTCACTTTTAATCATAACTGTTTCATGTTCTGAGATTTTGCTATTTATTAGATCTCAGTAGGGTAAAGGGAGGCATTTTCGTGACATAGGTAATTTCGTGATACTTTTTTGAAGGGGTGTCACAGAGAAAGCAGTTGGTTTTAACGCACCTGCCGACAGCTCCTGAGCTCTAGGAACAAATATGTCAACTACCAACAGTAAAAGACGAGTTAACACCAACTGCTTTCTCCGTGACATCCCTTTGAAAAAGTATCACAAAATTGCCTAAGTCACAAAAATACTTCCCTTTACCCTAAATATTTATAATTTATAATCTTTAAAACATACCCTCTTTTGAAATTCAATAAGTTTTAAAGTTAACTTTGGCACATGGGTATGTCTGGAAATATTTAACCATAATGATGTCTAAATAAGTTTATTAATATTAGCCATGTAACCTCTAAGTTTTGTGATTATGTGTATTTTGAGGTTATTTTTCTATAAATGTTTCATGACAAAAGTACACATCAATAAGGAACAAGTATATAACTTAAGTAATAGTACATATAAATATAATAGGACTCATTAATACTTTGGAACAGTTTCTTAATGAGCAGTTCAAATTTTGTATGAAAGCACATTTTAAACTGTTATAATGTTAGGATTTTACACCTACAGGGGAACAACTCTCACAAGAAACAAAATTATATAAAAAGCAATGGATTGCTATACATTGTTGTAAACAAACTGCCTTCCCCAGGCAATTACCATATTTGCATCTATTGCCTAACAAAGTAACTATATGTATCTGGTACACTGTAAGAAATAACAGAAAGGGAATTTTAACAATTGCAAAAAATTATTTTAAGACGATGTGTCATCAAATATTTTAGGCTGGAGCCCTTAACACTTGTGGCATCAAAACAAAAATGTTGTAAACATTCAGTTTGCTTTGCTAAAATGAAATGGAACAGTAACAGGAAATAACTCTGTTTGCAGATGATACTAATATAATACATAGGAATCGTAATCTCTATATCGTAGAAAATGACATCAATCAAAAAAGTATAATTTTACATGAATGGCTGGTACGAAATAAGCTCCGCTTAAATATAGATAAGACAACTTTTATTAACTTCAGTCCTGGTAAAGTATGTAATGAAGTGCAGATGTGCATTAATACTCACTCCACAAAGGAAGCTAAAGAAACTAAATTCTTGGGGGGTGTGGATTGATTCGGAACTAAAATGGAATGCACATATTGATTATCTAGCCAATAAACTGTCCAAAATCTGTTATGCATTCAGAGTAGCAAGTAAAGTTTGTACCACAAGTGTGCTAAAAGCTGTTTAGCTTTGGATATGTTTACTCAGTTCTAACTTACAGCATTCCAGTATAGGGCATGTCCACAAATCTTTGTCATCTTTAAATTACAAAAGAAAATACTAAAAATAATTAAACAAGTACCTATAAGAATACCTAGTAGGATAGTATTTAAGGAATTGACAATTTTTCCTCTTCCTTCCATATATAGTCTGGAAATATTATGCTTCATCCATAAAAATAGAAATCTCTTCAAAAGAAATGACATGTATCACACACACAACACCAGATCATTAAATCACATACATACCACATTCTGTCGCACCAATAAGAGTCGCAGTAGCATTACTCACCATGGGACTAGCCTATACAATACATTACCTGGACATTTCAAAGATCAGGTCTATAGCAAATTTGAATGTTCATTAACAAAAGCACTCTTAAAACATGTACTTTTTAGCATCCAGGAATTTAAAGACATAAATTTGTAATAACTTTGTAAATATTACTTCTTGTATAAGGTACTTCATATTGTACATACTGTTGTATATAGTATTATGTTATACAATTATGTAGTATTACTGACAAAGCCATGATTTATGTATAAATCAGAAGGTGAATAAAGTATCTAATCTTAACAGAATTTAATGTGACCTCTACTGCGAGAAACACTAGAGTCCACAAGGAAGCTAGATGAAATCTTGGCTCATAATTGTTATGTGGGAGAGAATTGGTTTAAATGATATGATAATCTTGCATTTTTATTTAGATGAAAGCAAAACCATGAAGTATGAAACAGTTGCATTCAATATCAATTCAAGAATGGTTCTGAACCTATATTTGTCATACCAGGAAAATAGTGTCACATCAGTGATCATGCAAATCTGCCGTGAGAAAGTAACACCTACTGGTGACGTCATGTTGCCTTCGGAAATAAACATGTGCTCTTATTCAGGTACCAGCCGACTCACAAAGGAGGAAGCAAGCTGCCGTTAGAAATAAACAGGCTTCAAGGACAGCTGACATCAGGAAGTGAGTGTGTTATTACTATGCAAAAGACTTTTTGCAATTCCTGAAAGTTTACAGATTTGTAAAAGCCTATGCAAGGCCAGCAGTACTCATTCAATCAGAGTAGGTAGTGAGTAGTAATGAAAGTGTTATGCTTCAATGAGCAGATTCAGATTTGATGTTCCACTGTAGATTCCCTAAACAAAAAATGTTTATATACAAGAAATATCATCTACACTGCTCTTTTTCTGAAATGTACAGTATTCCAGCTTACCTGTTGGTCTGAGTGTCCCATTTCATTAGATGAAGGGCTAAGTCAGCCTGGACTTATGTTTACATAAATAACAGCTCCATGCTAGTAAATTTACTGGCATGTAAAATAACTCCTGCAGA
The DNA here is from genome assembly GCA_030765055.1 of Mantis religiosa. Taxonomy (NCBI): domain Eukaryota; kingdom Metazoa; phylum Arthropoda; class Insecta; order Mantodea; family Mantidae; genus Mantis; species Mantis religiosa. Next base: position 27,242 of record JAUKNK010000394.1, read on the forward strand.
ACAAAAGTGCTAATATGAGAGGGGCAATTTATAGCATTGTTAACAAATAAAATATTTATTTTTCAGCTTACGCATTTTCCAGTCTTGACAGGTTTCACAATTATCATCTTTTCTATAGGTTCGTGTGCTTGGACGAGAGCTTGGGCTACCAACAGATATTGTTATGAGACATCCATTTCCAGGACCAGGCCTTGCTATTCGTGTTATCTGTGCTGATGAGCCGTATATGGAAAGAGATTTTTCAGAAACGCAAGTCCTAGTCAAAATTCTAGTGGAGTATGACCAAATGCTTCAGAAGGTAAAGAAAATACTGAGGGTACAACTTTCTGAGAAAAGAATTTCTAAGTTTAAAATTTCATTAAAATATTATTTTCCTCTTACAGAAACATGCACTGTTGAACCGGGTAGAAAGTGTGGCAAGTGATGAGGAGAGGCAAGAGTTGAGAAAGATTTCAAACAAACAACATTTTGTTGCTACCTTATTACCTATTCGAAGTGTGGGTGTTCAGGTATAGTATATCAGAAAAAGGGTTCATATAAATAAGTACAATTAAGGAAATGTATTTTATTTCTTTGTTTTATTTTGCTCATTATTTACTTTTTCTCCTTATTTAATAATGACAGTGAATTGAACACAAGTAGATTTTTCTCTCTCTTTTATACCTACAGATTTTCTGATGACACTAAAAAAGAAATGGTTACTGTATATTGTTCTCTTTCAGAATAATGGAATCAGAAAAATTGGAATAGGTTCAAACATCACAATTAGAATTTTAACAATAATTGAAAATGTTTGCAAATTTCGTATTAAAATCTCTAATATGCTTATGATTTTGTTCCCCGCCCCCACTCTTTTATGTATTGGCTTCAACGTCTCAGGTTACGTTGGTGACTTTTTACTTAGTTCATCAACAATGATGTTCGTTCAATTTACAATGAGATGATATTGCCACCGATTGCATTGTTTCGTTAGAGCTGCGGCAAGCCAGTGCCGGTCACACGTGGGCAGGAAAGAAAGAGACAGAGAGATGTCTGGATAGTTCTTCTTTCCCTTGCCGCCGTGAAAGGCCTTGAAATGTCTTCAGCTTACTACAACAATGATTGGCAAGTGTTAGAGTTGGGAGGGAGTTGTTAATTATGTTGCAGCTGTGCAGTGTGAGAGTTATGTGAGGGTTATTGAAGTGTACTGCAGTGAATTCTTTTGTTGATGTGCAGTGGAGCGAACGAGATGACCTTAAAGACTGCATTTGTGTATGTTACATCATTATGCTGCTGTAAGTTATTGTTTACTGCAATAAAGAGCATTTTAAGTTTCTACAAACAAGATTTTTAATTAAATTTAAAATTAAATTTATAGGGAGTCGATTAATGACACTAAACAACACTTACTTTTAAATTTTTCCGGAACATGTTTCAGAGACTTTGCCTCTATCCTCAGCTGGCCATCGACTGGTTCTCATTGGTGTAGTTGACGATATTTTGTCATAGGTTTCCTCTGGTGGCGGTTCAAGGAACTTGCTGAACAAATCTTTCTGGGGAATGTCGAAATTGAATACTTTGTTCCTATTTTTTGAAATGAAGATTTGTTCCCATGTGGATAGTTCTTGTTTTCCTGATGTATATTTTAGTAGTTTTGGTTCTGGATTTATGTTGTGGTTTTTTTCCCAAAAATGTGTGGCAACTGCTGATTTTTCTAATTGTTTATATTTTATGTTTCTAAAGTGTTCCTTTGCTCTTGTTTCTAAATTTCTTTTGGTTTTTCCAATATAAATTTGACTAGTCACTGCATTCAATTTGATATATACCAGAGTTTTTGTTAGGTGGAATGGCATCTTTGATGTTTGAGCAAATTAGGTGTTTTAAGGAGAAATGGTTGACTGGTGCTAGTTGAATGTTTTGTTTTTTGAAGACTTTTTTGAATTTATCAAAGGCCCATGGATGGTAAGTGAATTTTTGAAAATCATATTAGTTTCTGTAGCTGAGAGGGTTGTGGTTGTTTCCTTTATTAGCTTCTTCTTTTTCGCTAAGTTCACTTCCAAGAACACTTCCAAGAAAGGAATTGCAAGATTTTTAATTTTATAAACCTGCAAAGTCACAATGCACAATGCACTTCTCTCTTCATACTTACATACTCTATGGAGGATGGGAAATAATCCTGACCAAAGAAAAATTCCCACCCTCCATCCGGGAATGAACATGGTCCTCTGGTTACACAGAAAATGAAGCTAGTTACAGTGAAGTAATAAATATTACACAAGTAAAAATATCTGTTAATTAATGTCCATTTATCCTAAGAAGTTGATGTTAATACTTCTTTCTTCTTTTTAAAATCGATTTCGCATCGTCAGTTAACGCACTTTGTCGTCAAGGATACTATAGTACTACAGTATATATCGTATACTATAGTATCCTTGACGACGAAGTGTGTTAACTGACGATGCGAGCAAATGCTCGTGAAATCGATTTTAAAAAGAAGAAAGAAGTATTAACATCAACTTAAGATAAGTGGACATTAATTAATAAATATTTTTATTTGTGTAATAAGGTCCTCTGGATTTGAAGATCAGCATGCCAACCACCAGACCACAGAAGCAGTCTCGCATTTCATTTTTGGAATGAAAATCATCACATTGATCCAAATCCAAAATTATTAAAAGGAGTGATAAACCAAAATAAATTGACAACATGGGACAACATATTCGTATGAAAAAATGATCGTGTAATGAAGTTTGGAATCCCACCCGTAGATAATTTGACAAAAAAGTTCATAGTTCCACCACCAGAGAGAGAGCAGACAACAGATGCTAGTTGGAGAGAGGTTGAAAATGGAGGCAATTGTCTTTGAAACTAGTCTCTCATTAATATAAAAAAGCATGTGACGTGTATCCATAAACCAACTACAAATAATTTTTGCGATTAGTCTCATATTATTTTGTTAAGGACTTACTGATATTAGTAATGCAATTGGGCATAAAATATGGAATTCATATTATTATAAAATATGTTAGCATATAAAGACAAGTTGCTGTGTAAGTTTATTTATAGTTTAGAAATACATTGATATTGTGTACAAGTGTGCATAGCTCTCTGCCACACTTTTTTTGTCCATTCAGGAAACCATTTAAGTTATGAGTCGCATAAGAGCCGTAGATGCAAACGATGATTTGCGAAACATGTCCTCAAAATAGGTACGAAAGTGAAGCAGATGTGTAATAAATACGACTCATCTAAAAAATTAATAATTTTTCGCTTCACTGTGGTGTTCCAATACAGCTAAATCTTGATATATGAATGTACTGTTTTAAGCTTATACAACAACATTTTCTCTTGGCATACTAAAAAAATATATATAAAAATTATATATATAGGCATATGTATAAAAATTATCATTTGGTATATAAACAAACTGTTGCTTGGGCTGCCACCGTAGCTCAATTGGTAGAGCACCTGCCTGCCGTGCAAGGGGTCACAGCTGGGAGGGGGGGTTTCTCCAACCAAGATGATTCCCCATCTTCCCCAGAGCCTGGAAGTATGAATGAGAGTGTGAAAGTGTACATGATCTAATGATTTTATATATATATATATATATATATATATATATATATATATATATATATATATTGTCACCTAATTATCGTAAGGCACGGCCAGCTAGCAGCAGGATGGGCAACCGGAGGCATTGAGGCCACGCCTACCCATTTATCTTGTAGCGCTACGAGGGGATGGTTGGAAAAACATCACTAGCCATCTCTTTTCCCTCCCCCATTGACGTCTGGAACCTTTAGGATGATTCACTGAACCGCAAAACTTCCAGGCACAGTGATCTGCGTATATAAGAGATGAAGTGGACAGTTCAGTTCTGTTCTTGGTGAGCAGTCGTGAGTGAACGGACTGGAAGACTGTGTACGTGCATCGGAGGAGTTGTACGTAATTGCGAGTGCAGAGTGGACCTGTCACAGACGAACTGATGAATTGTAATTGTGTGCGCTACGTAATTCTATGTACATGGCAAGTGTTCCAACTGTAATTCGGTGGAAATAAAGAACATTTTGAGTTTGTGCAATTGGACTTTTAATTTCACGAACCCACAAAGTCACAACTGGTGTCAGAAGTGGGATAACATCACCGAACATCACAGCCATGGACGCAGCATTGGAAAAGATTTTGGAGAAGATGTTGGAAATGAAGGCCGAACTGACCTCGGAAATGCAAGCGGCAAATAATAGCCTGGCCGCAGAACTGACAGAAATAAAGACGGCGAATGACAGCTTCGCTGCGAAAACAGAAGTGGCAAATAATAGCCTGGCCGCGGAACTGACAGAAATAAAGACGGCGAATGACAACTTCGCTGCAAAAACAGAAGCGGCGAATAACAACCTGGCCGCGGAACTGAAGGAAATAAAGACCGAATTGACCACAGAAATTAAAGCTGCAAACGAGATCCTCGCCACAAAATTTGAAGAGCAGTTGGCCGACGTAAAGGATGACGTCACGGAGCTTGGTGAGTGCGTCGAAGACCTGGCGAGCCGCATTAACAATCTGGAAGGAAAGGCTGAGAGCAGCATCAAGTCCCTGAACGCCATGGTGGAGGATGTCGGCAGGAAGTTAAAGGACTTGAAGGCCGATGTGCCGGGACGCGACACATCTGCGCACATCAAACTGCCTAAATACAACGGCGCGACAACTTTCAAAGTCTTCCGCCGCCAGTTCGACGCAGTGACCAAGCACAACAAATGGTCACCAGAGGAAGAGGCCACCCAGTTAATAGCCAGCCTCCAGGGACGGGCCGCAGAAGTCCTGAACGCAGTACAGATAACGGTGGCACCAAAGGACATCTGGGAGGCCCTGGAGAATTGTTTTAGAAACCACCGCTTAGCCGCAGCGTACCGCAGCCAGCTAAAGGCAAGCTCACAGCAGTCAGGGGAGACGCTGCAGGAGTTCGCCCTGGCAGTTGAGCAACTGGCTAGGAAGGATCTAGTCGACCTCCCACCAGAGTTCGTATCCCGGGAGGCTGCCTACATATTCATTGACGGGGTACGAGACACGGAGATTCGTCAGCGCCTAATGCTCGGCGATTATAAAACCATCCACGAGGCGCTAACGGCAGCATTAAGGATGGAGGCAGCCAAGGTGACAGCTATCCCGACGTCGAGGACGAGGAGTGTGCGCTACACCGGAACAGAAGACCAGCCGAGGGACGCCGGCGAAGACCTAGTGGCCTGCGTTGGGGGTGTGGACAGCCGGAACACCTAGAGAGAGACTGCCGGAAGAACGAGAACGTGGCGAGCAGCACGTTGGCGCCGTCCACACCAGCTCCTCGAGTGACACTGCGCGCCGTCAGCCGGCGGATGGATGACAGCCTCATCGCGGACGGTTGGGTGAGAGCAAAGCCGTGCCGCGTGCTGGTGGACACCGGGGCGGCCGTGACCATCATCAGACCTGACGTGGCGAAGGTTTTGCCGACGAGGAAGCCGAGCCGACCATACCAGCTTGTGACGGCATCGGGCGACACCTTGCCTGTGCAGAAGGAGGCCCTATTGAAGTTGACCTTGGTACGGAGTGTCGTACGTTTGTATGTGTTCGTTGCGAAGGTGGCTGAGGAGGTGATTTGGGACTGGATGCCCTCAGGAGCCACGAGGTGACGGTCGACGTCAGCAGGAAGGTCCTGCGGCTCAACGGAGAAGAGGTTATACTCCGTCAACCCGAAGAATGCCTTGGAATCTGCAGGGTCGTCTTGAACGAAGATGTGGTTGTCCCCGCGAGGAGCGAGGTGGTCGTGACGGCACGACTGGAAGGCCAGAGAACCAGGAACATGATGCTGGAGCAGAAGATGCCTGTACACGGACTATGTGTAGCCAGGGCATTGTTGCCGTGCCGAGAGGAGGTGCCAGTGAGACTGCTAAATCCAACGGACACCAATCACGACGTCCAGGCCGGGACGGAGTTGGGAACGTGCGAGCCTATGGTAAGCGTAACAGCAATCGACAAACCACAGGAGCCGGTGCCGACGCAACACCTGGGGCCCGGCTAGAAGGCATACTGAGAGGGCGGCCGACCAACTGACCGCAGAGCAGCTGGAGAAAGTTCGACAACTGCTGAGACGATACCAGCGCATCTTCAGCCAAGGCGACAGTGACTCCGGCCGCACGGACAAAGTGCTTAACCACATCGACACCAGAGATGCCCGGCCTATTCGGCAACCACATAGACGCGTTCGGCTAGCGAAGCAAGGGGCGGTACGAGACATGCTGGAGGACATGAGATCCAGGGGTGTGATTGAAGAGTCTTACAGCCCTTGGTGTTCCCCTGTAGTCTTAGTGATGAAGAAGAACGGCGAGCTACGCTTCTGCATGGACTACAGGAAGCTGAACGCTGTCACACGGAAGGACTGTTTCCCCTTACCCTGGATTGACGACACCCTGGACATGCTAGCTGGTGCACAGTGATTCTCGACCCTGGACCTGAAGTCGGGCTACTGGCAGGTAGCTCTAGACCCGAGAGACAAGGAGAAGACCGCATTCTCGACAGGCCAAGGGCTCTAGCAGTTCACAGTTATGCTGTTTGGCCTCTGCAACGCACCAGCTACTTTCCAATGCCTCGTGGAGTCAGTGATGAGAGGACTGACTTATGACGCCTGCCTGCTATACCTGGACGACATCATCATCGTCGGTAAGGCACCTTCATTGTGGTTACTGACGCCAGCGACCATTGCATTGGAGGAATCCTATCGCAGATCCAGGACGGCCATGAGCAGGTGATAGGCTACTACAGCAAGACGCTATCCAAGGCAGAGAAGTACTGCGTCACCTGGCGAGAATTATTAGCGGTAGTAAAGACCTTGGAGCACTTCCACAAGTACCTGTACAGTCAGCCATTTCACCTGAGAACTGACCATTCCGCCCTAACCTGGCTATTGAGCTTTAAGAACCTGGAAGGTCAGACAGCACGTTGGGTCCAGAGGCTGCAGGAGTATGAATTCACCTCGGAACATCGTAGAGGGAAGAGCCACGGTAACGCAGATGCTGTGTCCCGAAGACCCTGTCCAGAAGAGTGCGACCAATGCGCAAGAGTGGAAAAGAAGGAGCGTGCCGCAGCAGTCCGAGTAGTCATGGCAGTGCCTGCGGATGGCTGGGATAGCGCAGGCCTGAGGAGGGAGCAGCTGGCGGATGCAGACTTGGGTGACTCTTGAGGGAAGTGGAGGCAGGGACAAGACTGACGTGGGAGGACATCGCACCGAGGAGCGCCACATACAAGTCTTACTGGGCACAATGGGACTCGTTGAAGATCAGAGAGGGCGTGCTGTTCCGGGTATGGGAATCATCTGATGGGAAGACACAGAGAGAACAGTTGGTAGTTCCCTGGAGTAAGGTCCCGGATGTCTTGGAGGAAGTGCACACCGTTACTTCAGGAAGACACCTGGGAGCAAACCGAACGATTGACAGACTACGGCAGCGCTACTACTGGCTGAGGTTCCGAGCAGACGCTGACAGATGGTGCCATCAGTGTCACGTGTGCGTGGCGAGTCGCGGCCCCCAGACTAGGAGCCGGGATCGCATGCAACAGTACAACGTCGGAGCGCCATTCGAACGGATCACCGTTGACATTGCTGGACCGTTCCCAGTGTCCGACCGAGGCAACAAGTACCTGATGGTGGTCATGGACTACTTCACCAAGTGGCCGGAGGTGTATGCCATCCCGAACCAAGAGGCAAAGACAATCACGGACAGCCTCTTGGAGCAAGTGTTCTGCTGATTTGGGGTGCCGTTGGAGCTCCACAGCAACCAGGGCACCAATTTTGAGTCCAACCTGATGAAGGAGGCACTAGTAAGGCTTGGGGTGTACAAGACCCGCACTACGCCTCTACATCCCCAGTCGCATGGCATGGTCGAAAGATACATCAAAACTTTAGAGGAGCACCTGAGGAAGGTCGTGGCCAGCCATGAGCGAGACTGGGACTTCAAGGTGCCACTGTTCTTACTGGCCTACCGCTTGTCTACACACGACACTACTGGTTTGACACCACCCAGCTTAATGTTCGGCCGAGAGTTACGCCTCCCCTGTGATCTGGCTTTTGGAAGCCCTCCGGAAGTGAAACAGCCAGTGACTGAGTATGTGGAGAACCTGGTGGACCACCTTCACGATATGCACGAGATGGCTTGCCAGAACATCCAGAAGGCGAGTGACCGCATGAAGGGCCGCTATGACAGGCAAGCCAACAGCCAAGGGTTCCAACAAGGTGACCTGGTCTGGTTGTACCGTCCTACCCGGGCCAAGGGACGCTGCCCGAAGCTTCAGCAGCCGTGGCAAGGACTGTACCGGGTGGTGAAGGGGATTAAGGACGTGGTCTACCTCATCCAGAAGGTTCCCCGAGGGAAGATGTTGGTGGTACCCCTGGAGCGCTTGGCCCATTACGATGGTGCTGTTTGGGACGACCAGCTTTGAGGAGGGAGCAGTGTCACCTAATTATTGTAAGGCACGGCCAGCTAGCAGCAGGGATGGCGACCGGAGGCATTCAGGCCACGCCTACCCTTTGTTTGTAATTTTACGTCCTCCAATGTTAAGTCATATCGGATGATGAATGGAATGGGTGAAATGATGTTCAAATGATCCCAGGGTCCATAGAGCCTAGAGTTACCTGACATTCATCTTTCAGGATAAGGGAAAACCCCATAAAAACCTTATCCAGGTAACTCACCCTGACCGAGCTTCGAACTCGGGACCTCTTGAACGTGAGGCAGATACTCTACCACCACGCTTCCGAGGCGGTCCACGCCTACCCATTTATCTTGTAGCGCTACGAGGGGATGGTTGGAAAAACATCACTAGTCATCTCTTTCCCCTCCCCCAGTGAATTCTGGAACCTTCAGGATGATTCACTGAGCCGCGAAACTTCCAGGCACAGCGATCTGCGTATATAAGGGATGAAGTGGACAGTTCAGTTCTTGGCGAGCAGCCGTGAGGAGCGTCGAGTGATTGAACGGACTGGAAGACTGTGTACTTGCAACGGAGGAGTTGTACGTAATTGCAAGTGCAGAGTGGACCTGTGACAGACCAACTGGTGAATTGTAATTGTGTGCGCTACGTAATTCTATGTAATTGGCAAGTGTTCCAACTGTAATTCGGTGGAAATAAAGAACATTTTGAGTTTGTGCAATTGGCCTTTTAATTTCACAAACCCACAAAGTCACACATATATATATATATACACACAAATCTAAAGTACCTGCAACTCATTGCTTACGAGTTAACACCATTGCCAATAGGCAATATGTTCCAAAATGCAGCAGCTACTGGGAGCAGAGAATTAAGGAGGCTTTGGCCATTTCCTCCGAGAGGCGCACACTTAATCGTGATGCTGGATTTCAGTTCAGCTTCTCTTGGAAACCGGCCTTAAAAATGGAAATCTGTTGACTTAAGAAGCACAGATCAATACAGTTTGATCAAGTTAAATAGTTACGTTTCTTTGACCCAGTTAATTTTCTGTACTCACGCCATCTCCTGACCTGGCATTTAATTAACTGAAAACAGTCTTTTGTTCAGTAATGCAAATATTGATAGTGTTTTGTCTTTGTTTATATCCAGTGATACATTTGTGGTTATAACATTTAATAAAATATCCTGATGATGGGAGAGAAGCACACTCCCAAAACGTTGATTTCTAATCGTCTTTTCCCCTGGCTTGTTGCCCAAGAAGAAGTTCAACATAAATATACTCATTTTCATAACTCTTAGTAAAAATAGAAATGAATTCTTAGAGCTGAAACAAAATTGTGCTACATGTGAGAAGTTCATTAAAATCCTCGTGTTTTAAAATCATTTTGCTGCTTAAAGGTGTAAGAAAAGTTTTCATTTGTGTAACATTTTCCTTCTTAATTTTGGGAATTTATTAAACTATTAGTGCATAAAAATCAGAAGCTCACAACAGTGAAGCAACAAATACTGCATAAATATAATTGTCACAATCTTCACTTATATTTTAAGAAACTTTATAAAATTTTCACAGATTTCAAGTTTCATAAAAATCTCTTTTGCATCTTCAGTCAATGTTTTTTCCGTTGTCCTCGTTACTGCTGCTAGGTGTTGTAATATTTTTATATTTATTACCAATCTGAAAATGAAACAAACTTTGACAGAATTGATTGGCAGTATTTCAAAATTCATTATATGATTTCTATTTTTTAAAGTAAATATTTTCTCCCAAACCATTAAATCTCTAATAATTTAATTATTAGATTATTTGTGATAAATAATTATATTTTATGTATTAAACTACTAGTATCTAAGTACTTTAGTTAATATGTTGAATCGAGTTATTTACTGCCTTGTAGGGAGACTGCCTACTGCTATGTTGTTGGCTTATCAAGTGAAAAGGAACCAGACTGGGCAGACATGATGTTCTTGGCAAGAGTTATACCACGAGTGTGTCGCAATGTGAACCGTGTGTGTTACATATGGGGAGGATTGGTTCGAGATCAAGTTCTGGACATTACCCCTACTTTCTTAACTTCAAATGTACTCAGCACTTTGAGACAAGCTGATTATGTTGCCAATCAGGTGAGAAAGTAAAGGGTAGTAAGGCACTAAAAAGTATGGAATTATAGCCATGAATTTATACAAAATGTTTGTTTAGTAATACAAAATACATAAAGATGTTCTTGTGTAGTGTAAGAATAATGGAATAAATTAGAATTTTTAAATGAAAAAGCAGTTGTTAATGATTATGTCAAGTATGTATAAAGACTAAAATTGAGTCATACCTTTTAAAACTTGTAACTTCACTCACGTCCTGTGAAGAAAACAATCAATTGCCTTTCTTAGATTTGATGATTATAAGACAAAATGACAGTGTAAAATTTGGAATGTATAGAAAACCTACTCGCACAGATAATTACATAAAATGCAACCGTTTCAATCCTCTGTCACATAAATTAGCTGCTCTTAGAAGTTTGAACAGCATACCTTTAGATCAAAAACAGTATAATGAGAAATTTACATATATTTTAAATATAGCACACAAAAATGGTTTCAATCCTAACTCAACCAAAAAAATGATCAATCGGGACCACAAGCAAAAGAAATTAAAACATCACTACACTTCAAAACATAAATAAAAACTGGAAATACAAAAAATTTACTTACCACCCTTGGGCATTTCCGAAGTTTGAACGAATATTTAAAGATTATGGTATCAAACTAGCACCACAAAACAAATTCTCACTCAAATTGTTAAATAATCCCTTAAAAAACACGATCCCACCAGAACAAACTTCAGGCATATATAGGCTAAATTGTGAAGACTGTGACAAATTTTATATTGGTTTGACAAAGAGAAATTTAAAAACTAAATTAACAGAACACTGTAGGAACATAAAATATAAACAGAAAAGTGGGCAGTTGCTTTTCATTTTTGGAATGATAACCACCACATCGGAGAGGAGATCAAACTACTAAAACCATTGTCAACAAAACTTGAACTCACAACATGGGAAAAATTTTTTATTATAAAAAACATTCTGATGATGAAACTGCAACAGTTTCAAAAACGTTCCTGACTTTGTAAAAGGACATGAGTGAAGTTACAAGTTTTAAAAGGTATGACTCAATTTTAGTCTTTATACATGAAATTAGCTTCACTGTTAACAATGCTTTTATTTATAACTATTCAAATGTCAAGTATGTTGATTTAGAGATTTATTATGTATTTCTCGCCTGTAGCGAATCAGATGCGTTAGAGCCTTCAGCATTGCCACCTCGTTATCCCCACTCTTTTTATTTTCCTCTCGCACACTTGTGAGTCTTCTTGGCGCTAGACATAAGGGAACGCAAACTGAATTTTCCAAAGTTTTATAATAATGCAGTTCTTGAAATCATAATTACAACATGGATATTCGTATATGTCACAAATCGTTTAAATATTTAGTTTAAAATTAATTATAGTCTATGAATTACTTATTTTTCTAATCCAACAAAAATACCAGTGGTGCATCCATATAGCTGTGAACATTACTTATGTTAAGAGATAATTCGTCATTGTCTTGTCTTCATCGCGGCTGAGTTTTGCAAATTTATGATGATAGGTTCCAAAATCTCGTTATGTGCTATTTCCTTTCAAAAGTCGTCTTCTTGTAGTTTATCTGATGTCTCGTGCAGGTTTCCCAGTCACTTTCTTTGTGAATCAGGCATTCAACGTCAGTCAGTTTAATAATAAATTTATCATAACAACACTGTTTTCAACACTTCCAAGAAAGGAATTGCAATATTATTTCTGTTTGCAACATAATTTGAGCCCATATTAACTCATATGGATTGTTCTGGCAGTAGTAATGGGGAAAGTGGATCGTGTCTCATTGATCCAGCTGATACACTTTTTCATGAAAGAGTAACTGAGTAATACTGCTGTGAACTCCACAGTAAATAGAGATTACGAACCATTCATAAACAAAGATATAATGTGACCAGACACGTTCTGCCAAACTAGCAGGAAGTGTGTTGTTTCCTTTCATCGAATTTAACAAACACCTTGGCTTATTCAAAGTACATATTTCTTTTATCACGTCATGTCAAATGTTTATGTTTCAGTTCTGAGTAATTTCAAACACACGTTCATGCATACATGCCAACCAATAATGTTTATTACAGTGCTTATGTCGCAATACATTGTTATAATATAATGGTATCTGTGTTCTCGTCGGAACCATCTACAGCGAGATCTGCTACAGCTACTGAATGTAGTCTTTCTTCTTCCTCTCCAAGAAGCTTATAACTCCGCCCATTGGAGGTCTCCTGATTTCTAATGCCAACTTTTGGAACTGGAACACTGATGCAATCCTCGAATGAGGAGATGATCTTCCTGGGCACAGATGATTGGCTGTCACCTGTGATATTATTAATTTGAAGTTGTCTCTGGACGTGAAGATTGGTTGTCACCTGTGATATTATCAAGTTGAAGTTGTCTCTGGACGTGAAGAAGTTAAACTGTTGGATGTTTGTTGAGGGAAATGTACTTCCTCTTCTATCTCCATGACTGGAAAGTTTCACTGGTTACCAGCTCTCTGTTGAAGAAGATGTACTTTCTCTTCCATCTGCTTCACGGAGGTCCTAGATTGGTTGGAATCTGAGTTATATTTAACTTGATCTATAGTATGTTTTCATAATAGTTGATTGAGCTTCATCAATGTTGACGTTATTGACTTGTTTAATAAATTGTAGAACACTATTAAATGCTGGTATATCAAAATTCAAAATATTTTCTTTTTCACTATTTAGTATATATATTTTTTTCCCAAATATCCAGTTCCAGTACAGATTTTAACAGTTGTATATTTTGACCTATTTCATGGTTACATTTCCAGAAGTGGTTGGCAACTGCTGATTTATCTATTTGTTTAAGTTTTATATTTCTTAAGTGCTCCATTTGACGAGTTTTAAGACTTGTCGTAGTTCTTCCAATATAGTATGATTCACAGTTACTACAAGGTATTTTATATATTCCAGATAATTTTAATTTGTCGATAGTGTTACTTAAAGGTTTCTTTAGTAAATTCTTGAGACTGAAGTTGTTTTTTGGAGCTAATTTTATATTATAATTTTGGAAAATCCTTTTAAATTTATTAAAAGCCCATGGATGATAAGTAAACTTCTTATACATAACTGTAGTTTCTGGTTTCTTTAAAGTAGTAAATGATTTTATGTGATTTTTGTATATATTCTCATTAATAATTTTAAGTATGGTTGATTTCTTGAAGCCACTGATTTCAGCAACATGTAAAATGTGTTGGTATTCTGATTGATATTCAGACTCAAGCATTGGAAAATTTATAAGTCTGAATTAAACAATGAAACACAGCTAATTGATGTGAATCTGGATTGTAGTTATTTGCTTTGATATAATTATCCATATGTGGCTTTTCTATAAATGCCAAACTTCAGTTTATTATGATGTTTAAAAATCTTCAAATTCAAAAAAGGTAAAATTCCATTTTCTTGTATTTCCATAGTAAATTTTATAGACTCATCATCATTGTTGAGAATTTTTAGGGCTTCATCGATTTTATCATTGAGTAAAATGGCGAAATTATAATGGTATCTACTTTATTTTTATTAGGAAAACTATTTGAGCTAAAAATATGGGGTTTTTACAGTTATGTTAAATACATTGCTCTCTCCTTCCTCATCAGTTTCATCAGTTTTTGCAAAATCTGAATTTTTGGTGTGAATACTATTATTAGAGATTGATAGTTTGCCTCTCATACATACCACATAGGGGGAATGCTGTACGACAACCCTGCAGGACTTCGATTGGTTGCTCACTTAGTAGCGCTCAAGGACAAATATTATCCCATGTGAAACACACAATAAATGAATTCTAGTTGACATATAAAAAGAGTAGGTACTTCCTCTTGTACATATTTGAAGTGTGGTCGCAATGGCATTGCATAAATACAAGCATACTTATTACTGAATTGTAATTGTAATAGTATTATTATTATTATTATTATTATTATTATTATTATTATTATTATTATTATTATTATTATTATTATTATTATTATTATTATTATTATTATTATTATTATTATTATTATTATTATTATTATTATTATTATTATTATTATTATTATTATTATTATTATTATTATTATTATTATTATTATTATTATTATTATTATTATTATTATTATTATTATTATTATTATTATTATTATTATTATTATTATTATTATTATTATTATTATTATTATTATTATTATTATTATTATTATTATTATTATTATTATTATTATTATTATTATTATTATTATTATTATTATTATTATTATTATTATTATTATTATTATTATTATTATTATTATTATTATTATTATTATTATTATTATTATTATTATTATTATTATTATTATTATTATTATTATTATTATTATTATTATTATTATTATTATTATTATTATTATTATTATTATTATTATTATTATTATTATTATTATTATTATTATTATTATTATTATTATTATTATTATTATTATTATTATTATTATTATTATTATTATTATTATTATTATTATTATTATTATTATTATTATTATTATTATTATTATTATTATTATTATTATTATTATTATTATTATTATTATTATTATTATTATTATTATTATTATTATTATTATTATTATTATTATTATTATTATTATTATTATTATTATTATTATTATTATTATTATTATTATTATTATTATTATTATTATTATTATTATTATTATTATTATTATTATTATTATTATTATTATTATTATTATTATTATTATTATTATTATTATTATTATTATTATTATTATTATTATTATTATTATTATTATTATTATTATTATTATTATTATTATTATTATTATTATTATTATTATTATTATTATTATTATTATTATTATTATTATTATTATTATTATTATTATTATTATTATTATTATTATTATTATTATTATTATTATTATTATTATTATTATTATTATTATTATTATTATTATTATTATTATTATTATTATTATTATTATTATTATTATTATTATTATTATTATTATTATTATTATTATTATTATTATTATTATTATTATTATTATTATTATTATTATTATTATTATTATTATTATTATTATTATTATTATTATTATTATTATTATTATTATTATTATTATTATTATTATTATTATTATTATTATTATTATTATTATTATTATTATTATTATTATTATTATTATTATTATTATTATTATTATTATTATTATTATTATTATTATTATTATTATTATTATTATTATTATTATTATTATTATTATTATTATTATTATTATTATTATTATTATTATTATTATTATTATTATTATTATTATTATTATTATTATTATTATTATTATTATTATTATTATTATTATTATTATTATTATTATTATTATTATTATTATTATTATTATTATTATTATTATTATTATTATTATTATTATTATTATTATTATTATTATTATTATTATTATTATTATTATTATTATTATTATTATTATTATTATTATTATTATTATTATTATTATTATTATTATTATTATTATTATTATTATTATTATTATTATTATTATTATTATTATTATTATTATTATTATTATTATTATTATTATTATTATTATTATTATTATTATTATTATTATTATTATTATTATTATTATTATTATTATTATTATTATTATTATTATTATTATTATTATTATTATTATTATTATTATTATTATTATTATTATTATTATTATTATTATTATTATTATTATTATTATTATTATTATTATTATTATTATTATTATTATTATTATTATTATTATTATTATTATTATTATTATTATTATTATTATTATTATTATTATTATTATTATTATTATTATTATTATTATTATTATTATTATTATTATTATTATTATTATTATTATTATTATTATTATTATTATTATTATTATTATTATTATTATTATTATTATTATTATTATTATTATTATTATTATTATTATTATTATTATTATTATTATTATTATTATTATTATTATTATTATTATTATTATTATTATTATTATTATTATTATTATTATTATTATTATTATTATTATGTATCATCTTCAAGAGTCGCTTTATTTTGGCGTGCACATGTACACAGACTTTGTCGTGTAATTTTGCAAGTCTTGAGTTTAAATATGAGTTTTAGTCCCATCCATATGGAGTTATCAAGACTGCACTTCATTTGTTTGCTTGAGATATGAAAGGTATTTTATATATTTGTATATATGAAGTATTTTATGTAAGTTTACCCATTACTGTTCGAGTTTCTCTATCTTCAAGTCACTTCCCAAAAACCCTTGTCATTATTCCCACATAGCATCCACATATCTGAGAAACCACAACTTTTAAGCTTTGGTTTCCCAATTTTGTAAAAAAATTTGATATTGCAATTCCCTTTTTACATATTTCCCCCTCTTAGTTTCAAAATTCTGTTTTATAGTTTATTGCTATATCCAATTCATTTCTGGTTAAGCCCCCTCACTGCTCCACAAAAGATTCAACCAACCAATATTTATTATTGCTTTCCTTCGAGCTTTCAGTGCCAAAGGATGTGTAACCCTTATGCTTCAGCCATACTTATTATTGCACAATGCCTGCTCATTACATGTTGAGTGTATCATGGTTCTAGAGTTTTAGCTTCATTTTATTAGGTGCTCATGTGAGATATTATCCTTCATTCTGCAAATGTTCTCCATTTTCAGGTACTGTCAACGTCAGGACATCTTCACCTTGTCAGTCAGATGCCTGTGGTATTGATACCCATACATTTTGACAGAGATCAGGCATCTCGAATTCCTTCATGTCAGCGTTCAATTGTACTCAGACCTTTCTGCACTCATGATTTTATGACTGGAGTTCCAGCAACTCCTGGCAAAGAATTGCCAGTAGATGTAAGTATATGCTTTCTTTGTCCTAGTAGGCCGCACCGTGGCTCAGTGGTTAGACCGCTCTGGTTCGATTCCAGGCGACCGCAAAGTGAGATTTGTGGTGGACAACACGGCGCTGGAGCGGGTTTTCTCCGGGATCTCCGGTTTCCCTCGCCATCTCATTCCACCGGTGCTCCATCTTCATCTCATATATCATCAGTGTCATCGCCTGCGGTGCCATATGTAGTAAAAGCGGGCGTTAAACACTACACATTGTCCTAGTATTATGAAAATTAAAAGAATATTTCTTAGTATTGTAATAAGTTAACTAAAATAACATACATGTTACACAGAGTTGATGGATTTCAATTGTTATGGAGCACAGAAGCAAGGAAAATAATTGTGCATTTATGAGAATTAGCAGTTTTGATTAGGACTGATGGGATGAATGTAGCCATGGACCATGAAGCAGTCTTTGATCATAAGTTTCTTAATTCTATAATGAATCCATCAATTTTGCAAAGACCTAAGAAGTACAACAAAGAACATATTATGTTTTGTTGATAGTTATTCTTAAAAATATTACATGTATGAATGTATGTAGATATGATGGACAAGTCAGAAATGTTCAAAATTGCAGTTATAATTATTTACAAAATGGATTGATGGCCTTGTATCTTAGTTATTAGAGTCCTTCAAAAAATATAAATAAAAATGTAAGTGAGAGAATGTTAAAAACAGACCTTTTTTTTTTTTTCAATTAATTTGAAGTTCATCAATAGTTCATCCATTAACCGCTTCGCCAATGGCTATTTAAACCCTTCAGGGGCCGGAAACGGATACCCAGTAAACAGAACAGAACATTTAAATTGTTAAATGCTGTAAAAATGCATCACAAATACAATTCCGTATCTTCCGTATTTATTGGGTTATTTAAACAAAACAAAAACTGGTTTAAAACTCATTAAAGGCATAATAAATCTACAGTAACAATAAAGTAGAGACTACATTAATAAATTGTTGAAATTTCACTACTTTGTTTCACTGTAGCAAAAGCCATTCTTTGTGCCGAACGCGCCTAATATTTGAATCATTTTGTTTTGTGTGTATACGAGCCAATGTATGTATGTATGTATAGCTACGCAAGCGACTTCTCCGGTTCAAGTTTAGTTTATTTATGCTATACCAAGCGATAATCATACGAGAATATATTGCGTTACACACTCACACACTGGAAAGAAAACTCTCTGTCAGCATCTGTTATTACAGTGTTTCTCAACCAAGGTTTCTAGTAGCCTTATGCAGCTGTTTTCGCTCTGTATTTTAGTTATTTATAATCTCTTTGTGTTCAGAGTGATTTCTTATAGCTATCAAGAGCTAAATGAACGGCACATTTGAAATTGTTAAATTTCAATGTTAACCATGGCTTATCCCCGTAATGTAGCAAATAAATTAGCTTGGGTATGATGTGTACAGGCTTCTGATATTGCTGTAGAAAATCTGGAAGATTTGTTGTACGATTATGAAGGAGATCTTTAGTACTTACGTAGCAGTGACGTGTACTGGTCTACAGATGGCATGTTAGCTACTCCATTGTTTGGGGAAATGGCGGGTCAAATATGGGTGATGCGGATCAGCTATTACTAGCTATCCCTCTTTACGGAAAACAGTTAAATGGTAAAAAAAAGTATTTTTATACCACTGGATGTAACTATGCACAGTTGTTTAGTAATTTTCAGAACTGTAAATTCATGCAAGATATTCATCTACCTGTACTTGCGCGTATAAAGAGCTTGTAACCTAATTGAGTATTATAATACTCAGAGGCCTCTTTATACTAGGGGGTAGGAAATTCACCACGACATCAACCCTCATACTTGAGAGAAAACACTTTCCTAAAAGGATACCACCCACAACCAAAAAAGTCACAAGCATTTCGAAAATGTGTAGTGTGTTGCGAAAAAGAAGTTTGCAAGGAAACCAATGTTATTTGGTGTGAATCTGCAGATGTGCCCTTGGGTGTTTATCTAGTTTTGGAGGTGTACAATTCAAAAAGAAACCTTTAAGGGCACATTTACATTCCTTATAGAACTAATTTAAATTTATTGTAAAATAGCAAGATTAAAATAATTGGCGTTAAATGAGCATTAAGTGCATGTATGCGCAGGACGTCTATACACGTCCATATCGGTTTGGGGCATATGACGTCCATATCGGTGAAAGGGTTAAAAGAGAAATTTTGCAAAGCTTTTCTGTTCAAGCGATAACACATTTATTTAACATAAGTATAAACAATTGCAAACGTTAGTTTCATTTTTGTCAAAGCTGATACGTTTTTGTCATAAGCTGCAATAGGACTGTAAAAATTATGGCTCTTCTTTGTAATATGCGACTCAGCTATTTTTTTCTAATTCCTTCACACTTTTTGATGTTTTTATATAGAACCATGATTTTTTAATATAATTTATTTACTTTTTAGTGCAATTTCGTGTTGGAGGGCATTCTTTTAACGTTATTGTTTATTTACTTACTGCGTAATGTAGCCATATTGAAGAATTCAGTGCAGCCAAACTATGCTTGTTTCTCCACTGAACACGATGCTGCCAGTCTTATTTGTCACGAAATTACATTATCTAGCAGACTATCGCCTGGTCAGAAAAATTGGGTCCCGATCACGTCGTTCAAATCAACGAATGCAAAATAGGATGATGCAAGTTTCATCGTGGGCGCTGCAATTAGACTGTAGAGCATATTTGCATCCCTCCAATTGTTGGGGCATATCATCATCCGCACCTCATTTGTTTCCATGTTCATTCCCAAGATCCAGTTGCCCTCTACGACACACCCAAGATGAAACTTGCATCATCCTATTTTGCATTCATTGATTTGAACAACGTGGCTGGGACCGCCAATTTTCCCCCTTGCAGTATACTTGGTGTCATTTGACATCATGCACACTTCGCAGCAGTAGCGGAACCAGTCCGATGCCCGCCTCGGTACCATAGATGGTAGCATGTCTGCCTCACGTTCATGAGGTCCCGAGTTCGAATCTCGGTCAGGGTGAGTTACCTGGATAAGGTTTTTCCAGGGTTTTCCCTTATCCTTCAAGATGAATGTCGGGTAACTCTAAGCTCCGTGGACCCTGGATTCATTTGAACATCATTTCACCCAATTCATTCACCATCCGATGACTTAACGTTGGAGGACGTAAATTACACACACACACACACACACACACACACACACACACACCCACACACACAACCATTCCGATACAGTCCGTGAGCTCATACATGTATTTCGCACTCCATTATCATCGTGTCGTAGGATTGTTTATGTGCAAAGCAGTGCATGAGTAACAAAATTTGACCGGACGATAACTTAGCTTGCTCAAACTATGTTCCTTTGCACACGGACTGTGTCACCTATTCCGGGGCATTTTTGCAGAGGTTGGCTACAAGTTTTACATATCTTTCTCATGTTGGCTGCAATGCGAGAACTGGCTTGGTCGTCTGCTTGCGCACGCATATACGTGCACCATTGGACTTAGAAAATATTCTCGCGTCGCACAAAAGAAAGTTGCTTGTGTCTCAGTAGTAACAATATCTTCCTGTAAATAACAAATACTGACTTCCAACAAACAGCAAAAGTGTACTATACAAATATAATAATTTGTAACATAAAACTTCACTTATCCTTAAAGAAAATGATGAAAATTTTCTTTTTAATTAATTAATTTCTTATCTTTTAAGATAAATTATATTTGTATAATTTTTTGTATAGTATTTGTTGCTTCACTGTAACTAGCTTCATATTTTATGTATTTATTAGCAAAAGTGTAATTTTAATGTTTACCAAATTGTAGGTAATCCAAAAGATGGTGACAGAAATTTTGGGTGTTCCTGGAATTTCAAGAGTCCTGTATGACTTAACCTCCAAGCCACCTGGAACAACAGAATGGGAATAATGACTGCTTTGAGAATATTGACGCGCTTGTGCATTTTGTATCAAGACACTGACAAGGTGAAATTAAAAATTGGGTTAAATAAATCGAGATTTAAAACGTGGTACAGATACGTAGACGACATCTTTGCAATAGTGCCCTACAAACAAATAGATGATGCTTTGAAACTACTCAACCTGCAAGAACCCAGCATACAATTCACAGTGGAAACTGAAGAGGACTGTACTCTACCTTTTTTGGACCTTAAAATCATAAAAAGCAATGAAAAACTAGAATTTGGTATCCATAGAAGAGCAACACACACAGATAATTACATCAAAGCAAATAGTTTCAACCCAATTCCACACAAACATGCCACCATCAACAGTCTCACACACAGATTAGTAAATCTACCCCTCAGTCAGCAAGAAGATCAAAAAGAATACCATCAAATCTTAAAAACTGCAATTAAAAATGGATATGGAAAAAACCTTGTAGATAAAAAACTAAAATCATTCAAACTTCAAAAGAGATTAAAACAGATCACAGCTCTCACACCAATAAAACAAGAAATTAGATTTGCTAAATTTACTTACCACCCCTGGGCCACAAAAAAGTTCCAAAAAATATTCAAGAAATACAATATAACATTGGCACCAAAAAACAATTACAACATTAAAAAGCTACTTCACAGTAATAATACTGATAAGATAAAACCAGAGGAAAAGTCAGGCATTTACAAGATTAAGTGTAAAGACTGTGTAAAAATTTACATAGGGAGAACAAAAAGAAATATAGGCACTAGAAAGAAAGAACACTTCAGGCACTTAAGATACAAAAATATTGATAAGTCTGCAATAGCAGCTCATTTCTGGTCTGAAAATCATGAAATTGAAGATAGCACAGAATTTTCTAAATCCTTTCATGGAAGTGTTGAAAACAGTGTTGTTGTATAAATTAAATTAATTGGGAGTCGATTAATGACACAAAAGTTAGTGTTGTTTTGTGTCATTAATCGACTCCCAATTAATTTAATAGCACAGAATCACTAAAATGCGTACAAAAACATAGTGAACTCGTCATATGGGAGAGAATATACATAGAAAAACATAAAAACCAACTAATGAACTTTGAAATCCAGCCAGAAGAGAATCTCACATTTCAGTTCATCACTAAATCAACAGATGGCAGCAGCAACTCCAGAATTACCCACATCGCTGGATCAAGCTTTAGTTGCATAAGAGCTGAAGATGCAAACGATGATTTGCAAAACATGTCCTCAAAATAGGTATGAAAGTGAAGCAGATGTGTAATAAATACAAGTCATCTAAAAATTAATAATGGGTAAAATAAATTTGTTTAAAGGGCAACAGAAGATGTATCTTTCTTTTTTCTCAATCCTTTGTGGTGGTGGGGGGGGATGATATTAACTACAAAGAGTGTAAATGGATAAGATAAGATGGGATTTTCAATCTTGTGGACTGTTATGTCGCCTTTGACAACTTTAATGATGTAACTGTAGGTTGGCATATGTATGTTCTTAATGGAAGGAAAATATACTATTGAGCTAAAATGTGGTACCTAATTCAACTTTTTCATAATTTACTTAAGCCAATTGAGGCATGATATATTTTTAAGAGGGAACTGTTTACATAGTGCTGTATGGTATTTCAAATTAAAATGGTGTCAAGTTTTCTCAATTTCTTCCTTATCAAAGTTGTAAGGCTTTCAAGGCCGGTGTCAATACTAAATACAGTGTAATCTGGGCTTGTGGGCTATGGTCTACTGGGCTCTGTGGAAGACATCTGTAGCGACTGTTGAAACCTCCACCAAAATACTTTGACATGTCTGCTGCAGTCGCAGACCAAACGTCTGGGAAGAAGGAGCAGCCTGGTAGACTGCAGATTACTCTGTATCTAGTTCTTCCTTATCATTATCAAATATTGAATCTAATTTCTTAACTATGGCTTCTAGTTGAATCAAAACAAGCATTTTCATAAGATATGTATGCAGTGCAATATCGAAACAATATTTTGTATTTTATAATATTTAATAAGTGTTCATCTTCTATGATTTCTCATTTCTTTGTGTTATAGAAAGTTTTCAAGCCTTAAAAATAATTAGTTTATAATGAATAATCGTAAGCTTTCACGGGTGGAGTCTATTTTGAAGATAGAAGAATTTTCCAGGCTCCACTAAAGATCCTAGGGACCCACTTACTTCGGCCGGCATGTAACAAATTCCCTTGCTCTTTTGGTTCAGTCTATATAGGCACTACACTATGTAGCGTCAACACCCGGCTCACAGAACACAAGAGATGTTGCCGTCTAGGCCACCCCGAGAAGTCTGCAGTTGCTGAACATGCACTTTGGGCAGAAGGGAAACAGATAATCGAATACCAGGAAGCATCTATGCCACACTATCATGCCAGACTACAATGGAAAGCCATAGATATTTACAAACACCCCTACAATTTTAACAGGAAGGAGGAAGCTTTAAAATTAAACAAAATCTGGCATCCGTACCTTGAGCGGATCAAACACTACAATATTCAAAGAAAACATGCGAACCACTCAAGTTGCGACTACACTGGAACAGCTAGTCTCCGCCTACCACCACCCCCTCCCACGGAGCGCCAGCCGAGCCAACCACGAGACGGCAGACCAAGTATAAATACGGCCGCATCGCCAGCTAGTGAGTCAGTTGTCACCCAGAAGACTCAGACCACGCCACCACTGATGTTCACCGCAGACATGAACGAAACGTATGGATGCTCCAACTCCATCAGACCATGGCTCCTCAGCCCGGAAAATTCTTCTATCTTCAAAATTATTTTATAGTTTTTTGATTTTGTTTCATAAATATGTACCACCCCTAACATCACGATAGTGGTACAATTATGGAAGTTGAAGGTCTTCCAACTTCCCTCTCCTGAAGCCCACTTCTCTTGGTTGCAGCCAAAACTTCAGTCATGCTTGCAGTAGAGAAACCATAACTTACAAGCTCCAAAACACAACTGCACAAACCCTCGCCATAAATTTCCTATCCTCATATCTCACATACCCTTTCCCTGGTAAATAAGCAAATTTTTCATTTCCCATTCTTCCTCTCTCTCCTTTCAAATAAATAAAATAAAGAAGAAAAAACTGGTGGTTAGTTCTTTAAGGTGTTTTTGCATTTATAAAATAACATTACAGTAGATTTCCTATTTAACACTATTTAATGTTCAATTTATATTGAGGAAAGGGTCGACTAGATGGAAACCAGGAGATCCGTGGCTCAAATTCCGGCCGTGGAATTGCATTTTTCAGTTGACTCTAATTAATTAAAAATATCCATATACAGGAGTAATGTATTTAAAAGGATTAATTCTGAAAGGATTAACTCCTCAATATAAAAGTTCAATGATAAAAATCCTGGTATTTAAGTACTTGCAATAGTAAGTCGCCACAAATGTGTATCTCGAATATGAGAACGCTAAGTGGTTTACTGGGAAAATAAAATGAGTCAATTGGAGAGATGAATATCGCGTTGACAAGTTGGCCACGGTAGCTCAAGGTGTTAGAGCAGCTGGACAGAAACCAGGAGATCCGTGGTTCAAATTCCGGCCGTGGCATTGAATTTTTCAGTTGGCTCTAATTAATTAAAAACAATTGGACCTCAATTTTTTCATTGTCCTTAAAAATTCATATTTCAAAACACCATCGAGTCTTTCCATGAAGAAACTTCTTTCATTTGTGTCCCCCCCCCCCCCCTCAAAAATTGTCTTAGTATACTGATGTTTCCATAGAACAGGTTTTCTTTTGAAGTCATAAATTTATTTATCTATATCTTCTAAACTGGGTAGAAAAAACCATTCTGTATAACAAATAACCGCTGTGTGGCACTACCTAAACGAACCAATTACTGTCTTTTATATACTCTGTTAAAACCTTCTTACTTGGTTTTATAATCATTGCATGCACTTTGTTTTGTTCTTTTAAAACCCTTTTAACAGTGTAGAGTAAAAAAAAAAAAAAAAAAACTGTATCCATGTGGCCACTTTTTTCCTTTACTATGCAACTACACTTAATGATGGAATGAGCAGCCTAACAGAATCGATCAGTGAGAGAGTATTCTTATTGTTAGCCTTTTTTGCCCCCTTTTTTTTCCAAGATTACTACACTGTGTCTGTAGTACAATCTGAATGCTGGTAGAATTCAAAGTCATTGACAGTCAATTTAAGATTCAGGAACAAGGATGAATTAAACTTGAAGAAACACAGGATAATACATTCTATGAAGGTGTTGGATTGTGCTGTTACCTGGAAAATGAATAATTTCTATATTACCTAACGTTTTTCAGTAAAAGAAAGCCACTTACAACTTGTAAGTGGAGAAAAGTATATACAAGGTTGACTTATTTGCCTAATTTTAGTAACAATGGCACTCCACTTTCTGAAATACTTCATTTTATTCTACATATGGGCACGTTGTACAGCAAGCTGCAAGCAGGATCAGCTGACACTATAACCGTTAGACATGCTTCTTAATTTGAAAATGCGTAAGAAAACAGCCATTTTGAAACAAAAATTCATGAATCTTCAAAAGAAGCAAGAACCAAATCCACATAAAAAGCAAGATTTACTCTCATGTCAAAAACCTAACAACGTAACGAATCTATTCACATGCAACTTCACAGAGAAAGAAATTGTTTTTCTAAACAAAGGCCTAAAAACATGTGTAGATTACACAAAAAACATTGAAAACTATATCGCGGACATTGAAATAGCGATATATAATTTGCCCGATAATAAAAAATCTACGATCAGAACACAGTGCATAGAAACTCTAGATCATATTCAAAATGCAAATTCAAAAAGTTATTCATATAAAAAATTAATCAAAAATTTAAATGAAAAACCGGTAATCTACACAAAAGCAGACAAGGGTAACAAAATAGTAATACTGGACGAAGAAGACTTATCGCAAAAAAAATGGACAACCTTTTAAACGGAAAAGAATTTGTTAAATTAGAAAACAATCCATTAAAGAAAGCATGCAAATCTGTGGAATTAGCAATTAAAAACAGTAAAATCATGACTAAAAGAGATAAATTGAACAATAAAATAGACAATCCAAAAACACCATACATATATGGTTTACCCAAAATACATAAACCTGAAATTACCCTCAGACCAATAATTAATAACATTGATGCACCCACTTACCAACTATCAAAATGGCTGGTTCAAATCTTCAGATCCTTCACAAAATTTGAAAATTTAAGTATCAAAAACTCGTTTGAATTGTTAAATCTCCTGAAGGACACAAAAATCAACTCTACAGATGCTTTAGTTTCCTTTGACGTCATTTCTTTATATCCAAGTATACCTACCAATGAGCTTATTCCACTTCTCAAAAAATGGCTGGAATCAATACAAATAACATCTGAAGAAATAGAAGAACTTTCACAACTTACAGAAATTTGTATCAATCAAAATTTTTTCAGCTTTAATGGACAGATCTATAAACAAAAATCAGGCCTGGCTATGGGCAACCCATTGTCTCCCTTCTTGGCAGATTTATTTATGAGTGCTTTTGAAACACATATCACAAAAACTTTTCCAAATTATTTCAAAGTGTGGTATCGCTATGTTGACGACATTTTTGCAATAGTACCTAAAAAACTCATACAAGATGGTCTTAAACTTTTGAATATACAAAATCCAGCTATAAAATTTACATTGGAAACAGAAGAGGATGGTGTGCTCCCCTTTTTGGACATCAAGATCAAAAAAATGAACAACAAACTCACCTTTGGTGTTTACAGGAAACCGACACACACAGATAATTACATAAAGAACAACAGTTTCAACCCAAAACAACACCAACATGCCATTTTCAACAGTTTAATCTTTCGGATGCCATGTCTTAGTTCATAGGCACTTACAGATCACATTTATGCTGAAGTTGAAGGTCCATTGCTTAGAAAGCAACTTTAGCTGGAAAACAAACATGTTGAAGCAAAAGAAGGGGATTGTCCAAGAGGCTCACCACCCTTTTGAATCATTAAACCATATTGATGCAGCAAACTTGTTAACCTGTGACAAATTTACTGAATCGTGTAAGCACATTCCAGAAAGGAAACTTGAAGTTGGTGCTCAAAATTACCACATTTTGGACCACATTAAACAAAATGAATTCACCGTTGTCTATGCAAGACAAGATTTCAAAAACTTCATTCATTTTCTTTTCTTCAACGTTTTTGTGTAATCCTCAAGATACACTGGTGGAAGTCACAGAATACTTCAGGACCCTGTTGAGATCAAGAGTTTTATTCATTAGAATGGATTAAAATACTTCTAAGAAATAATATCACTTCTCAATTATTCAGAGGAGCCATGTTATTATTTCTTGGGGAAATGCATATCTATTAAAAGTTTTAGCCAAGAATAAAGCAATAAAACTCTAGAAGGAATTAAAATTGTATGTATTTATTTACTTTTTTTATATCCTAAAACTGAATAAAAAAAAATCATCTGCTTGTATAACAATGAATATTACACTTAGCAAAATGCAACTAGAATAGCTACAAAATAAGAATGAACATGGGTTCAGTCAATATGATTTTCCTACTGTCTTGGCGTTGCCAGTTCCATGGCTAGCGGGCAACAGAGATGGAAGATATATCTCTCTTTGTCTCAACCTAGCAAGTATCATACAGATGCTGACAGAGAAGTTTGCTTAATATTTCAGCATGTATGTGAGAACATATGCAATGATTATCATACACTCAACACCTTAAAACCTTGAACTGGAGAACAGTTCGCTTACATAGCTATCATTCATATGCACACAAAACAAAATGCTTCAAATTAGATGCGTTCTACGAAATAAGTGTGAAACAAACAGTGAAACAAAATAGTGACATTTCAATGATTTGTGAATATAGTTTCTGTTTTAATGATGTCATATTTGTATACAGTCTGTAATGGACTTAAAAGCAATTTTTGTTTCATTAAGATACGTAATAAATACAGAAGATATGAATGTGTATTTATGAAGCATTATTACACAATGAATCTCATGTACTAATGTTATGCATTGTATGCAGAAATGTTAGTCTTGCAGCATCAATATCGCTTCTTTCAAGCAGAAATTTGTGACTATCATTGGTTCTCCTATATTTGAACCCAAGAGATTTCAGAATATTATGCATAGAAGATACAGAATCCATATAATCTATTTTCTGCCTCATTAAATTGGCCAGCCTTTTGGCAGTTAGATATTCACCCTTGTCATATAACTCATAAATTGTTCTACGTGAAACACACTTTTGAAAATTGTCTAAGTTGGTAGCATGTTTTTTAGCTGCTTGAATTTTCCGTGGAGATGTAAATATGAAAACTTCTCCTAATTTGGTAAACTGTTTGCCTTCTTTAAGAATGTTCGCCACAGAATTAACACTCCTTTGAAAAACTTGTAGCATTAATTCTCGACTCTGAGTGAAATTTTACTTTAGAAAATGTCTAATTGACATCTGTTTGAAAAAGGAATACACATTAACAAGAATATTTGTAGCCTACTTATGAAAAATCGTATGAGTTGTTTTGCAGTTACTACTAGGCGCACCAGTACTAGGCTAGCTAAGCGGTATATTTACTAACTTTGTAAAGCATGTGTGTGCTCCTAAAAGATCACCACTTTACTGAATGCAGGTTAAAACATGCAACTGCAGCATAGCACGTGTGCGCTTTTGTTCACTGACAGTTAAAAATTCAATCTAGTCAGGCCCTTATCTTTCCATATCTCCAAAACCAGATGTGCTACAAACATGGGGTCTGGACAGTAATCCTCAGAAAAAAATACCTCTGTAACATGGGAAAAACAAAATAATTCTTTAATTGGTATCTTTAGAGCACACAAAGAAATTAGCTCTAGGTTCGGCAAAGTGAGCCAGTATGCGTTGAAAATTGTAAGATACGAAGGCCAAGTCACATTTTAAATTAGCAGCAGCTAATTAAATCTGGATAACTTCAATTGCAGAAAAATCTTTGTTCAGTTCCTTTACTACTGTTGCAAATGCTTCAAAATGACCTGAAGGTAAACCAGGTACCACAATATATGAATACCTGTGTACGAGGCAATAGAAGTATCCATCTGTTCACAGAGGGTGAACAAGGCAAGTAACACGAGTTAGTGGGTGAGTGTCAAGCTGAGTGGCTGAGGATGAAGCAGATGTTTTGCTTTGAAACCGGTCCCAGGATTTAAATAAAATAAGTAAATAGTGAAGTTGTGTTACTAGTATTCAGTTATTATTAATAACATGAGTTATGTTCAGAAAACTTAAACTTAGAATGTGGCCAAATTTCTTCATATACGTAGTAGAGACCATAAGCAGAAGCAGTACACCATTGTACATTTCCAAAGCTTTATTAAAAACCCTAGCTATTTTTACCTGATATACAACTAGAAAGAAATTTTTTTTGAGAAATTTGTTCATTTTTTAATACACCTAACTTACATTAGACACTGTTCCATCATTGCTGGTATTACAGTTTCGTTACAGTTTGGCCACTCTTTCTCCGACTCTGATATTTCTCGAGAGGGAGAAGTAGGCTGATGCCAGCTTTTTAGCAGGAATTTCAAGCAGAGGAACATGCGTATTTTACATATTTCACAAACCAGTAGCCATATTATTATAACAGTGATAATAATAGAACTTACGGACACTAAAAATCTGGAATTCACACATGCACAAAATAGAAAAGAAAGTTCACCAGCGCAAGCAACTACAGCATATGGTCCAAACAAAATTAAACTGGCAACATGGTGTTGGATACAGAAGCCACGCCTAGCAGCGACAATGCTTATTGGCGCTAGCAGACAGTTTTAACTTCCTGACCATGACACCGGATGTACAGATTCCCAGTACTACCAACAGAAGCAGTGTGTGAAAGAAATATTTGAATAGAGTGGCATTGTAATGAATATCTTGCATGATAATGAAATAGGAAGTTGGATTTCAGTGTTTTAAAGCTAATATAATCTTACACTTTCATTCTAAAGATAATTTTGAGGATATGTTTTCAATTACTCATTATTGTATGTAGGTACTATTAGCCTTCCCCCTCCACCTGCTGCAATCGCAAAACGTCAGATCCGGAGAAAAAGCAGCCGTACTGTAGTGTTTTTTAATTGTCACAAACAGACCTTATTAAACTAAATGTGTTTTCATAACAATTTGGAAGCTAAGTTCCTGTAGCATTGACTCATCAGGAGGAAGTATATTTGTATATTTAGTAAGAAACTTTCTGAGCTTGGGACTGCTTACCTTAAAAGCAAGAGTGTCAGCTGAAATAAATGCTTTACACAAATCTGAATAAAATTCTGAATGTTTTGGTATGACAGAAGATAATGTTGATTCTCTGTAAGAAATTGCCTCAACAAAATACATGATGTCACTGCTATGTTGCACTAACAGATTTTGAACAAGGCATATGGTATTAGAAGGCACATGAGGCAGAGCTCAAGCGACTGTCCTATCATAGCCGTGCAGTGTTCAGGACTATGCAAATTCTTTAGTTCGGTTAAAGACCAGTCCGTAACACAAATTGAGTGCTAGGTGCTTTGTGTAACTGTGACAATAAGCAGAAAATTCACATCGATAGAGTCAACCTGAAAAATTCAATGCCAAGGCCAGGATTTGAACTATGAATCTCCTGGACTCATATGTTTTCCTGGTAATAAGTCCCAGCCTTGGCATTGAATTTTTCAATTTGACTCTATCTATCCAAAAACCTTAGCCTATATACGGCTAGTTTGAAGAAATTATTCATTTCCATCAATTAACTTAGAGAAATTAATTGTTCTTTTACACTGGCCGTGTGTAGGCTAAAGTATGGAAAGATAGAGTCAGACTGAAAAATTCAGTGCCATAGCCAGGATTTGAACCATGGATCTTCTGGTTGCTGTCCAGCAGCTCTAACCATTGAGCTACTATGGCCAACATGCCGACATGACATTAAATTCTCCATGACAATTGACCTAATAGTGGTTAACTATAAAGCCCGGGCCGTAAAGTACTTACACGTTGTAAGTCGCCATTAAGGTAGTCTCATTTGTTTATGAGAATTCCTAAAGTGGTTTACTGGGAAAAACACGAGTCAGTTGGAGAATTTAATGGCATGTTGGCCATAGTAGCTCAATGGTTAGAGCGGCTGGACAGCAACCAGAAGATCCGTGGTTCAAATTCTGGCTATGGCATTGAATTTTTCAGTCTGACTCTATCTTTCCATAACTTAGAAAAAATTCACATGTTTACATTGTGTTTTGTGAAGTGTTAACAATGTCACTTCCAAATTCTGTTACCAGTAGTAGCGCAGGTACTAAGAGTAAAGTACTCCACTGTCAGGCCAGAAATATTAATTTTTAAAATGTACAGTGTTTTTAAGTAATTGTCATCTGAGGAAGTGCGTGACCAAATCAATTTATCATAAAGCCAGGATCTCGCAGCTAGAGCCGGCAATGTGAGCATTCTGTGCCGCATATTGTGAAACAGGGCAAAACTTCTAGCCCAGAAATCGGTGAACCTTTGTTTAAATCTCCAGCAAAGCATGCTAGAAAGCAAAAAAACCATTTCCAATTTAGATGATTTTGCTGCACAATATATGAAGTGTATGACAATGGTGAATACCTTACTATTAAAATGCTGGTTCATGTTATGAGAGAAAAAATAGACTATATAGGTTCCTCTACTTCAATGGGATTAATACGTAAGAATTTGGACTTCAAATACAGAAAAACTAATGATGGCTGTAAATTGAAAGAAGTGATATGGTTGCCGCAAGAATACAGTTTTTAAGAACTATCCCATTTTTTATACTGATGAGATGTGGGTAAATCAGAACCATTGCAAACAAAACATATGGCAAGACTCAAAGGGAAGAGGTGTTCTCACGACACCTTTAGGGAAAGGGAACAGACTTATAATTTACCGTACAGGTTCTGCACAAACAAGATTTATTTCCGTTCGAGACGAGACATTGGTGGCAGGACCACGTGAGAGGTTTCGAGGTGAAACCACGTGAGAGAGTTCGAGACGAAAGCACGTGAGAATGTTCGAGACGAGACCACGTGAGAGGGTTCGGAGCGAGACCATGTGAGAATGTTCGAGACGAGACCACGTGGGAGGGTTCCAGACGAGTCCAGGTGAGAGGGCTCTTGACGAGACCACGTGAGAGCGTAGTAGCGATAACCCTCAAGAGCATTAACGATAATCCTGCCACCAGGGGGGATTAGAGCGCTAGTGTCGCTTTTAATCCGGTGGTGGATTAGCGAACTATGGCGCGAAAGTTTGAAAAAACATGGTGGTACGATTGTTGCTAAATTCACTTAATAGGGTATAGAGTATGATTAAAAGTCACGTGGCTTTTTGGATTGGTTTGTGATTAAGGGTCACGTGACTTTAGTAGAAGGAATAGTCTGGTGAACAGTTTGACGTCCAAGGAGAAAAAAGATGAAAATTAGCCGTGAACATAGTTAAAAGAAAGGAGGAAGTGACGTGTAAGGTTGTGATTGGTTAACATAAGAATGTTT
The DNA here is from genome assembly GCA_030765055.1 of Mantis religiosa. Taxonomy (NCBI): domain Eukaryota; kingdom Metazoa; phylum Arthropoda; class Insecta; order Mantodea; family Mantidae; genus Mantis; species Mantis religiosa. Next base: position 60,217 of record JAUKNK010000394.1, read on the forward strand.
TTGATTGGCTGGAAAGGTTAAAGGTAGAGATTTGATTGGTAGGAATAAAAGCGTTTCTGATTGGTTGGAAAAAGCTGTAGCAAAGAAGTACGGGGAAATAAAATGTATAAAAGGAGGGGTGGTAATGATTATGTACAAAGATGATTTTGATAGCGATTGCGTTAGTTTTGGGAGATGTGGGTTTATGTTGAATGACCAAACGGCGCATTTGGAAAATTTGACAAAATGCGATAATTGTCTAACTGTACGTGCGCTTACCGTAAGGGTAGTGGATGTAAGTTTTGATCTAATTTTATTAATATGGGGACACTGAAGAACGTGTATAATTGTTTAAAGCCGATAACGAGATGTCAAAGCGGGCGGAATTGTGGAGGGATGATTTATGGGGGGTGTAAAGTTTGGACAACTTCAATGTCCGGAAGGGTACGTAGTAAATTTGCGATGTGGGTGTGAAAAGGGTAAGATAAGGAAGGAGGAAGGTTGCAAATGTTATAAAATGCCAGTGCGCATGTATACTAGCGACAAGTTCAATTGTAGTGGAGATGGTGGATTGTAGTTTATTGGTCTGGAACTAGATTGGAAACTAACGCCGGAAGAAAGCGAACTTTTAATGGCATATAGTGTAGTAAATGAGATGAATTCCCACTTTTCTGATAATTTTGTTTACATATTTGGAGAATGCGGGAATGGAGAGTGGCAGTTCAACTTAGGTGGGGGTAGAAAAGTAAGCGGGAGGGGAAAGCGACGCTCCAGATGGTCTGCGGAGGGTAATTTGAGAATAAATTCAGAATGTGAAGGAAATGGTGGGGCTGCGGGTAGGGTGTCGGTGAACAGTATAAGGTAAGCGGCTTCGGAGAGGTGTAAGAAAAATAAACGGAGTGAAACAAAAGATGAGAAAAGAATGCGATAGTAAGACGAGAAAACAGAAGGGAGGTAGATGCAGCGAAGAAGGAGAAGGAAGAATGTGAAGGAAGAGCAACGCGAATACAGTAAATGATGGAAAGAATGAAACAAGAATTGAAAGAGAAGAAGCAAACCGTGACGAAGCAGCAGGAATTGGTAAATGGAATAAAAGGAAATGTGGCTAAACTGAACAATGACTTTGAGGCGTTAAAGCAGATGATTGCAAACTTGGAGAGCGCATGCACGCGCGGAGTGAATGAATTTCCTAATTATGAAGGAAATTATGACGAAGAGGCAATTCCCGAGGAGGAGGTAGTGGAACCTGAGGGAGGGGAGGAAGAGTTGCTGGAATACGAGACGAAGTAGAAAAAAGGAGAAGGTAGCTGAAAACAAATGCATAGTATATTATAAACAAAGTGTAACATAACATATTGCGACAATTATGGTAGTTTTAAGTACATTTTTTGTTTTGTTTTTATGACTGATATAAAAATATGAGGAAAAGGAGAGGATTCCTACCTTGGAAAAACAAGAATAAAGATAAATGAAGTACACACGAAATAACGTTTTAAGATATATATTAAGTTAAACGTAATTTTTTCATTTAAATGTCTGCATTTAAAATTGGTAACAGAAGCCTGTGAATATGTATACTGAGCAAATACAAAATACTTGGCTGTACATTTTATGGTTACATTGAATAAACAAGAATAAAGATATAAGTGCTTAATACATATTGAGTAAAATAATTATTTTAATGAAATGGCGTTTGCATTTAAATATTTAAAAGTAGATAACAGAAGCGTGTATATTTATACTTAGTAAAAAGAAAAAAAAAACAGTATAATGCAAAATAGATCAGAACACAACTTAGAGAAATAAGATGACATGATGATTACATTGAAACAAACAAATTACGGTATGTAGCCTGTACAGCGTATGCACGAATACATGATTTTGCTCACTAAATGTTTGTATGGAATGCATATATCATTCAGCACACAAAAGCGCCGTGCCTGGCAAAAAGTGTACGGTTTGTATAATTTTGGAAGAAATTGTTTCCTTTTGTGGTTGTCTGCTGCCACTGAGCATGAAGTACAATTATCACAACTCATGTTGTTTTAAGATCTCAAACACTTATATTGTATTAAAACTAGTTTAAGCAAGAGAAAGCATTGTACATACCGTGCCGATGAAAACTGTGCAGTAGTACTTTTGTAAATAGCAACAAGAAACAGATACGCTAAAGATAATAAACTAGGCACCACACTAGAATAATTAAGAGTTTTTTTTCCTTGGCGAATCAAACACATTTAGGACAAAAGGCGCTGTTTTTTATGTGGGCGTATTGTCGTTTCGGTTGCGGCGACAGGGGCACCAGCCGCGCTATTCGATTTGGTGGAGCGGGTCTTTTTGACGGTGACAATGGTAACAGCAGAGGAATGGCTAGATCACTCACCAGGTCTTGGTCCACTTTTATGGTGAGAAACTGCGCGTCGTATTCGTCTTCTAAGCAGTTTTCATGAAGACACCCTCCACTACTGTATTGCAATACTAAATTTGGGGGAGATGTACTGTGAACGAAGCCAACAGATTTCTCTTAGTGCCGCACCTGTTAAAGCTGTCAGGGCGAAAGGAGAGAAGAGGCACCAGAGACTGTAAGGAAGCTGAATTGGAAGAAATGTGCTGAGATTTTGAATGGGAGGGGCCTGTTGGGACGTTATTGGCGTGAACAACTAACGAGGAGATGGAGCCTCTAGTTGGGATTCATTAGGCGAAACTGGGTTGGGAGAATGAACTTTGAGGTATGTTGGAAAAGAAGAGCTGGAAGGGGGAGAGAGAGAAGGTGGGTGAATTTTGTGCAGGGAAATGGGTGTGGAAGTCTTGATGTGACAGAATGATGGAGAAGGAGAGTAACAAATGGAAGGGGAAGCTACAGAGTAGCACTCAGCTGGAGGACTGACCTTAGAGTTTGACGTCGAAGTCAGTACTCCCGAGGATGGTGACCCATAATCACTTGATGACAGTGGCGAGGACGCAGGAGACCCGCGCGAAGACACGTCACTACCCGACGACAGCACGGTGGTCGCATAATGTGCAACAGATGGAGTATGTGAAACAGTCGGAGTCCTAGCTGACGGCTGAGCGTCGCTGTATGGTGAAGAAGTCAATTGAATGGTTTCTGGAGATGTTGAACTTGGTGGAGAAGGCGGCGGTGAGCTTAAATGAAGCACTACTCCAGTGTCACTTGGTAGTGAAGGTGAAATGAGCAGTGTGAATTAAGTACTGCTCTATTGTCGGTGGCGACGGAATTAGCTTTGACCTCCAAAGGTGACGACGCCGAGAGGTCAGCATTGAAAACCGAGGGTTCCTTGGAATTAGCGTTTACCTCCAAAGATGACGACGCCAAGACTTCAGGATTGAAAACCGAAGTTTCGTTGGAGTTAGCGTCCACCTCCAAAGATGACGATGTCAAGACTTCAGGATTGAAAACCGAAGTTTCGTTGGAATTAGCGTCCACCTCCAAAGATGACGACGCCAAGACTTCAGGATTGAAAACCGAAGTTTCGTTGGAATTAGCGTCCACCTCCAAAGATGACGATGTCAAGACTTCAGGATTGAAAACCGAAGTTTCGTTGGAGTTAGCGTCCACCTCCAAAGATGACGACGCCAAGACTTCAGGATTGAAAACCGAAGTTTCGTTGGAATTAGCGTCCACCTCCAAAGATGACGACGCCGTTCAAGGTTCGTTAAACTGTTGTGGAAATTGACTTGGTGCAGTGGATCTGAAGGCTTGCTGGAACGGCGGAAGAAAATTCACCGAATAGATGAATGTACTTGAAGTATGTAGCTCCGAGCGTTGCGCGACACGATCAATCACTATACGCCCAGACGGCTGACAGATGTCTGTTGATGCTCCATGTTAGCGATTGAAACTAAGACTGAGAATGGAAGTTGCAAGGCAAAGTTACTAATTTAAAAGGACGGGATACCGAGGAGTGGGGACTTCCGTTACAGTATGGCCTCTGCGATTAAAGTTCTGGAAAGGTCACGCGGAAGTGTTCCTGAGAAAGGAACTTTAATTAGCACGAAAATCTTTAAATGTGGTTTTGTGGTAGACGGTCGGGAATTTAACACCATATCGAAACCGGATGAACTGGCGCCTGAGTGGCGAGACCGGAAGCTGCGGCGTAAGGCACCCAATTGCAACTTGGGATGTAGTGGCGAGATAACCCGCTGGGATTTTTAATTGTACTTTAAACAGAGTTCACAAACGGAAGTTGTGGTAACGATAAGCACACTATAAAAGTTCAGGAGCGATAGACAAGAACACGTGACAGCGTTCGGGACGAGACCAGGTGGGAGGTTTCGAGACGAGACCACGTGAGAGGGTTCGAGACGAGACCAAGAGAGATGGTTCGATACGAGACCACGTGAGGGGGTTCGAGAAGAGAACACGTGAGAAGGTTGAGACTGAACCATGTGAGTGTGTTCGAGACGAGATCACGTGAGAGGGTTCTAGACGAGACCCACTGAGAGTAATTGAGGCGAAAAGACGTGAGAGAGTTCGAGACGAGTCCACGTGAGTGTTCGAGGCGAGACCTCGTGAGAGGGTTCTAGACGTGACCACGTGAGAGGGCTCTAGACGAGACCACGAGAGCGGGTTTGGGACAAGAACACCTGAGATGGTTCTAGACGAGATCACGTGAGTGTTCTACACGAGACCACGTGAGAGGGATCAAGACGAGACCACGTTAGAAGGCTCGAGTTGAGAACATGAGAGATCTCCAGGCGATCACATGAGAGGTTTCAAGACGAGACTGCGTGAGACGGCTCACGACTCCAGGTGAGAGGGTTTTAGAGGAGACCACGTGAGTGTTCGAGACGAGACCAGGTGAGGTGGTTCTAGACAACACCACGTGAGGGCGTTTGACACGAGACCGCCTGAGAGGGTTCGAGACGAATCCACGTGCGACGTTTCTATAGGAAACAACGTGAGAGGGTTCGAGACGAGACAATGTGAGACGTTCAGGACGATGTTACGCGAGAGGTTTCGAGACGATACGACGTGAGAGGGTTCAAGACGAAACCACGCGAAAGGGTTCGCGCCGAGACCACGTATGAGTGTTTGAGGCGAGGCCACGTTGAGAGGTTTTGAGAGACCACGTGAGAGTTTTCGAGTCGAGACCAAGTGAGAGGGTACGAGACGAGACCACGTGAGGTCTTGAGAAGAGACCATGTGAGACAGTTGGAGAAGAGACCACGTGAGAGGGTTCGAGTCGAGACAAAGTGAGAGGGTACGAGACGAGTCCAGGTGAGAAGGTTCGAGACGAGACTACGTGAGAGTGTTGCACAGGAGACCACGTCAGAATGTTCAAGACGTGACCGAGTGAGAGGGTTCGAGATACTCCTGGGTGTAAAGGTGAAGTATAACTCACTTTTGCACATCATTTGTAGATAATTCTATCAAGCAATTTTACTTCTTTGTAAGAGTATTCTGCAAAGGTGACAACTAGAAAAGCAACATTTCAACAAACCTAAAACCATACTTTACAAGATGTCATGTTTAATTAATGGCTATTTGTTTTACTTTGGTTCCAGAATATCTTGAAATTACTATCTTTCAAAGATATTTAGTTATTTTAGACTTTCTTGTGATTTTAAATAAAATTAATCTGGCAAATACCACCTACTGGCCTTACTAACAAGGGAACTATCACTATGCTCAAACTTGTATGCACTTGACAGTTTGATGGCATCATCCCTGCTCTGTGTGGGGACTGTGTGCCAAAAATTGTGTGCAGAGTATAGCTGGAAGTACCCGAAAATGAGTCCATAATACGTAGAAACATATAGGCAAAATAACACAGCTTTGTACGGGAGGGATTGTTTACCCCTGCTGGGCAGCAGTCTACACATGGCATATGTAAGAAGCGCCGTACTCAACACCCAACACAGAGCTGATCAGGGTTGTCTAGCAGCACCCTGCAAGTGGCACTTTTCAGGCTTCAGTTTTGGGTGTTGCAGTTCTACTCTGCAGCAGATGGTTGGTACACATGGTTTATATACAGCAGGCATTATACCATCAAATGTTCAGGTGTGTAGTGGTGTGAGTACAGTGATAGTTCCCTTGTTAGTACTTGCAAGTGGTCGCATGTGGTACACTCCAGGCTTCAGTTTTGGGTGTTGAGGTTCCACTCCGCAGTACATGGTTTATATACAGCAGACATTATACCAGCAAACGTTCAGCTGTGTAGTGGTGTGAGTACAGTGATAGTTCCCTTGTAAGTACTTGCAAGTGGTCGCATGTGGTACACTCCAGGCTTCAGTTTTGGGCGTTGAGGTTCTACTCCGCAGTACATGGTTTATATACAGCAAACATTATACCAGCAAATGTTCAGGTGTGTAGTGGTGTGAGTACAGTGATTAGTTCCCTTGTAAGTACTTGCAAGTGGTCGCATGTGGTACACTCCAGGCTTCAGTTTTGGGCGTTGATGTTCCACTCCGCAGTACATGGTTTATATACAGCAGACATTATACCAGCAAATGTTCAGCTGTGTAGTGGTGTGAGTACAGTGATAGTTCCCTTGTTAGTACTTTCAAGTGGTCGCATGTGGTACACTCCAGGCTTCAGTTTTGGGAGTTGAGTTTCCACTCCGCAGTACATGGTTTATATACAGCAGGCATTATACCATCAAATGTTCAGGTGTGTAGTGGTGTGAGTACAGTGATAGTTCCCTTGTTAGTACTTGCAAGTGGTCGCATGTGGTACACTCCAGGCTTCAGTTTTGGGAGTTGAGTTTCCACTCCGCAGTACATGGTTTATATACAGCAGACGTTATACCAGCAAATGTTCAGGTGTGTAGTGGTGTGAGTACAGTGATAGTTCCCTTGTTAGTACTTGCAAGTGGTCGCATGTGGTACACTCCAGGCTTCAGTTTTGGGAGTTGAGTTTCCACTCCGCAGTACATGGTTTATATACAGCAGGCATTATACCATCAAATGTTCAGGTGTGTAGTGGTGTGAGTACAGTGATAGTTCCCTTGTTAGTACTTGCAAGTGGTCGCATGTGGTACACTCCAGGCTTCAGTTTTGGGAGTTGAGTTTCCACTCCGCAGTACATGGTTTATATACAGCAGGCATTATACCATCAAATGTTCAGCTGTGTAGTGGTGTGAGTACAGTGATAGTTCCCTTGTTAGTACTTGCAAGTGGTCGCATGTGGTACACTCCAGGCTTCAGTTTTGGGAGTTGAGGTTCTACTCTGCAGTACATGGTTTGTATACAGCAGACATTATACCAGCAAATGTTCAGATGTGTAGTGGTGTGAGTACAGTGATAGTTCCCTTGTTAGTACTTGCAAGTGGTCGCATGTGGTACACTCCAGGCTTCAGTTTTGGGAGTTGAGGTTCCACTCCGCAGTACATGGTTTATATACAGTAGACATTATACCAGCAAATGTTCAGATGTGTAGTGGTGTGAGTGCTGTGACAGTTCCCTTGGTTTTATTTGTTTAGCTTTATTTAACTTCTCTATTTCTAACAAGACTTGCATACATTAATCTGCTATTTAAACCATTACCATTTCCGGAGTGTCTGAAATCAACTTGTCTGCATTCAAATTTTCTTCCAGCTTTTAATCTTACCTAAGATGCAGCTGGAGATTTTTCACATTAACTGCTTTTAATTTTAAACTCATTTTGACTGAAATAAATTGACAATTTATTAAATTTAAAATTGTCATGCAGAAAATTGAACTTTTATAGTGTTGAAAAGGCTCTTTTTAGAAATTACCATTAACTCTACCCAAATACAGCCAAGTTTTATGTGAGTAGACAAACTGTCTCCAACTCCTATAAAAGTTAAGGATTATTGAATTGTTTCATACCTGCTACAGACAGAGAGATGGACAAAGCAATGCTATATTAAAAGACTTATTGAGCCATACTTTATTAAAACTTCACATCAGGAACATTTTCGGAACCGTTCCAGTCCCATACTCAGCTGATTGGTGCTACTACCAATAGCAAGCAAGTAATGAAACACTATTTCCAACAGTTCCAATTAATTATGTAAACTAATTAGGAATGTCTTTTTTATATTTTAAATATAACAATATAAAACTACAACATTTCAAACATTTTTCATTTCCATTTCATATTATAATTCTAATCTTCACTTGAGTTATGGTACTGTTAGGTAATAAGAGAGTATCTGCTTCTGTATGGTTGAATGTGTAGAAAGAAACTAATAATTGAGTGGCATATTGAACTCGTGTTTAAATTCTGGGACAGATGACATTTAGTAGAAAGAACCAACTATAGCCAATACAGGACAAACTACTTGAAAGGTTCAGTGCCATGGCTAGGTCTTGACTCTCAGTGCAATGCTCTTACTGTTTTAACCATCATTGCAACGTATCCATACTTAAATTAACCTTTTCATTTGATTCTAATATTTTGGTAAACCATCAAAGCAGTCTACAATATTGCAGATCAAAGATGTCCAAGCTTTACAGCTAATCATTATTATGAAAGGGTAGAGCCAGACTCAAAAATTCAATGCCATAGCCAGGATTTGAACCATGGGTCTTCTGGTCTCCGTCCAGCCGCCCTAAACTCTTGAGCTAATATGGCCAACGTGCCAACATGATATTAAATTGTCCAACTGACTCGTGTTTTTCCCGGTAAACCACTAGGAGTTCTCATAAATACACGAGACAACTACCTTAATGACGACTTACTATGCTGTAAGTACTTTAAGGCCCGGGCTTTATAGTTCGGACTACTATTAGGTCAATTAATGGCAATTGTTCTTTCACACTGGCCGTGTGTAGGGCGCACTATGAAAGGGTAGAGCCAGACTGAAAAATTCAAATTTCAAGTGGTTCAAATCCCGGCTATGGCATTGAATTTTTCACTCAGGCTCTACTCTTTCATAGTGTCCTACACATGGCCAGTGTGAAAGAACAATTAATTTCCATTAACCATTATTAATTACGGTTGATTCATGTATTTACAATTGCTCTTTTAAACTACGACGGTAATCCCAAAATTAAGGTCTCCAATTTTTTTAAAATTTCAATAAACGTTTATTTTCAACAAATGGTATATAGAAATTAAGCTTGAACATTTTTCTGTTTTTCCACATAATCACCATTTCAATCAATTCATTTTTGTAAATGCTGTGGCAGTTTTTGTATGCCCATGTTATACCAGTCCACCACCCTGCTCTTGAAGAAGCACTGGACCTCATCTTCTACCTCCATTGTCACTAAAGCACTTTCCAGCCAAGTGTTCTTTCAATTTGGGAAACAAGTGATAGTCACTGGGCACTAAGTCCGGGTTATAGGGTGGGTGGGAGGGTGATGATATCCCATCCAAACTGATGCAGGAGATCCGCAGTTTGACGGACAGTGTGAGGGTGAGCATTATCATGAAGAAGTCTGCCCACCTCTGTAGCGTATATGGTAGCATGTCTGCCTCGTGTTCAAGAGGTCCCAAGTTCAATTCTTGGTCAGGGTGAGTTACCTGGATAAGGTTATTTCCGGAGTTTTCCCTTATCCTGAAGGATGAATGTCTGGTAACTCTAAGCTCCATGGACCCTGGACTCATTTGAGCATCATTTCACCTAATTCATTCACCGTCTGATATGACTTAACATTGGAGGACGTAAATTAAAAAAAAGAGAAGGCTGATGCCCTTGCTCAATATTCCTTTCCTTCAGTTTTAAATTGCCCGTCTGAGTTTTCTTAATGTCTGACAATACCTGTTGGCATTGACTGTTGTCCCAGGATCCATCAAGTCAACCAACAATATCCGCTTTCGATCCCAAAACACAATTGCCATGACTTTACCGGCAGATTGTGTTCTTTTGAACTTTCGCGGCTTGGGTGAACCGGAATGTCACCACTCATGAGATTGTTGTTTTGTCTCGGGTGTGAAGTTGAAAACCCAAGTTTGCCATAGTATTGAAGAAATTGGCGGGAACTTTCAGCGCGTTGCCTTTTGTGATCTTCTGTCAGCATTCTTGAGACCCATCTGGCACACACCTTCCGAAATTTCAACTCTTCAGGCAAAGCCCTGTGAATAGTGCTTCGAGAAATCTCAGGAACAACAATACACAGCTCATCAAGAGTAATGTGCCGACCTTGAAGCACAATTTGTTCAACTTTTGCAATTGTTTTGTCGGGAATTGACGGTCTCGTGCTTCTTTCCTCATCGTGAATTTCCGTGCGACCATCTGCAAACTCTCTGCACCACTTGTGGACATTTCTAACATCCATACAAGACTCTCCATACACTTCCAACAGTTTGGTTTTCAAATGAAATCTACAATACATGCAATTAGCAAAGGAAATGATATAATCATTCATGCATTAGATAAAAAGGAGATAGTGGTAGCAATCTTTCTTGACCTCTCCAAAACCTTTGATTGTGTAACATTAGAAATCTGGTCTCAAAATTAGAAAACTATGGGATAAGAGGCACCCCATTAGAATGGATAAGTTCATACCTCCACAACAGACAGCAATGCGTAGAGATAACGGGTGATATGCATAAAACTCAGCAATTGCTTTTGCTTGCACTCTAGCAAATGATCGAAGCAAAAGCAATTTCTATAAATTGTATGCATAAAGCACGTGCTTTTGCTTGAAAGCATTTACTACCCATACCTAGCAATTGCTTCCTGCCTACCAGACCACTGCAAGTGATAAATCTCTTAGCGCGCATGCGCATGTTTCGCTACGTCATGAAAGCAGACGAACTGTACGTAGTTTTTATCAGTTTGTATACACGTATTGTGCCTATTGGTGTGTGCTTTTGAATCAGTTACTTGTTTTGTTAAAATCTGCAATATGTCCTCAGATAGTTCTGATACGGAAGCAGACAATGAGTTTAATGACGTGTTTGTTAGCATAATTAAAAACAAGACAGTGTTATTAAACAAATCTCAAGTTCCCAAAATAAAACAAGAAAAGGAGATAGCGATTGGACAGGCAATTACGGAAATTGAGCAACTTTGTGGTAAAAGAATGGAGTCAAAACAAATCACAAAGGAAATCAGTAATATGAAAGCTGTAGTAAAAAAAAAAAAAAAAAAAACGGACGCGAAGGCAACAGGAAACAAAAAGATTAAACTGAATCATTGGCAGCAACAACTATTTTCGCTGATGTCATCAGATAATAATCCAACCTTAAACAAGATTCCGGGTGATATTTTGAAATAAATAATTTTCCTCATATAATAAATGCATTTCTATTTCATTATATGTTGCGTACTCTATAAAATTTCGAAGGTAAGGAAGGACATTTTGCAGTATTTCATTCTTTTTTGTGGTACAGGTGCATGTGAGGGAGGTGTGCCAGGGAAAGAGGGTCCTTCTTTAACATCAGTAGTATCACAAAGCAGGCCCAAGAGACCTACAAAACGTCAGCGCATGTGTGATTTTTAAACTGAGGAAAGTAGAGGTCTGTCCACCCCTGAGTACCAGAGGCTATTGATCAGTGAACAGCTAAAGTTAACAAGATTACAAATTGACTATTTTTCAAAAAAACTAGAGCTTCTGAAAAACAAGAATAACTAGCCATTAAAGGTGCCATATTGTTACACTTCATTTAAATATATACATGTACAACATTTTCAGATATTGGATATTCTGTTTTAACTGAATAATTGACTTACAAATCATATATAAGTTCAGCAATTTCATTTCGTTTTCTCAACCCTTCTGTATGTATTGCAGCATCGTCACCAACATTTTCAACGCCATTTACATTTTCAAAATCACCTGCATCACCATCAAGGTCGTCGAAATCATAATCATCAAGCAAGTACTTAGCCACGTTATGTAGGATGAAACAACTTTGTATAAGTGTTGGTGTGTGTACTAAATTGAGTCTTACCCCGTAATGAAGAATTGGAAATCTTTTCTTAAACTGTTCAAAACAGCGCTCGATTATACCGCGTTCTACCTTTAAGAGTTTATTATATGCAATTTCTTGTGGTGTAACAGGATTGCGATATGGAACCATTAACCAAGGTGCCACTGCATAACCCTCATCTGCTATCAACAAGGAGTTTATGCTTGTCTTCATTACTGCACATGGTGCACTGTTACGCCATATGCGTGTGTCATGCACTGACCCAGGCCACTGAATATCAACGCTGGTGAAACATTCCTCGGCATTACATGTAGCTTGCACATTTATGGAAGCATAACCTTTGCGGTTAATGTATTCATCTCCGTGATGATTTGGTTTTGGAATTTTCACATGTGTACAGTCGAGAACACCAACTGCAGATGGGAAATGGTACTTCCTCTGCCACTGAAGTTTAGCATCGTGCATACTCTGTTGATCCAAAGGAAACGACATCCAAAAATGAGTTTTTTCAACTATTTTGCTTGCTACGTATGTGACAGTTCTTGACACTGTACTCTGGTGTATACCCATGTCTTCTCCAACTCCAACCTGGAAACCCGGGTCTCCAACGTATCTTAAAAAAGTCCTCATTTTCTGCTGACCACTCAAAGCTCCGCCGCATGTTTCGTGATTTTCTCCCACAAAATAATCACTTAACCACGTAACATTTTCACTGCTAAATCTATATAACTTTTTGAAATCCCGTTCTTCGGGGTTCCTCCTTTGTCTGTAGACCTTTCTTTCCCGAATATTCATAAACGCAGCCATTTCTGCTTCCAAAAACCTTTTGCTAAGCTAGCAAAGTCAGCATTGAGGCACACTTCAGTTTTTCATAGCAATTGCTATGAAGCAAAAGCAATTCCTAGGTGTTATGCATACAATTTCTAGCAATTGCTACTCGTCATAGCTTTTGCTTAACTTGGCCTACGTGACCTAGCTTTTGCTAAAGCAGAAGTAATTGCTAGATATTGTTATGCATATATATCGAAGCATTAGCTAGATTTTGCTACAGATTTGAAGGAAAAGCAATTGCTTAGTTTTTATGCATACCACCCAATATATAACATAGAAGAAAACTTGAAAAAAAGTTCAAAAAAAAAATACAGGATGCAGGACGATTAGCTATTGGGTATGCAGATGATACTACCATAGTGGTAACAGGAAAAACAGCAGCAGAGGTCCAAAATAAAGCTAGGAATGTTACTAAACACAAATAAAACAGAATGGATGCAAATTGGAGTAAATAATAAAATGTAAACATAACTTTAGTAATCCAAAATGAGCAAATTCAACAAGTAATGCAAACAAACTTTTTAGGACTAGTTATTGACAGTAATTTAAAATGGAATAAACATATTGAAAAAATTTGCAACAAAATAAATAAGGGCATATATGTGTTAAAGCAAGTAATACAAATCATGGCTGAAAGTATATTACGCTTTTATACACACTCATCTAAATTATGGGATTATCTTACGGGGAGCAGCAGGAAAGAAACAGAGGTTAAGAATATTTAGGTTACAGAAACAAGCAATAAGATTAATTAAAAAAATTCCAAGAAGAAACTCATGCAAAAGTAGTTTTAAAAATCTCGGAATACATACACTACCTTGCTTATATATATAATCTCTCAAGTATGTAGTAAGAATGCACAAAGAGGAAAGGAATACTAATATTTACAGGCATAACACAAGAACAAAACTGAACTATTTTAGAAACAGACTAAGAGGCATGCTAGGTAACAAGTGTATTGAAAACAATGCAAAAGGTTTATACAATCATTTACCTCACCTCAACCAGGAAATAAATTCAGAGGTGAAGAAAATTGAGGCAATTAAGATATACCTGTTACAAAATGCCTTCTATTCAATTGAAGAGTATAAAATATCACATGTCAATAGTAGTTAGATGTGCAATATAAAAGATTTATAGTACTAAATATATGTAAATGATTGTACAGTTCTTATTTATGTTTTATGTATTTCTGACGAAGCCTTGTAAAATTTTTTGCAAATGGTGAATAAAATCTGAATCTGAATCAACTGTCGATTAATTTCAATTGTTTTAGCATCTTTTGCACTAAAAAACCGAGTAACTGTGCGAACTTCACACCTGGCGATAGTCGCTAATGGAAGCTCCAATACAACTGGCTGCCAAGCCAAGACTGTGAGCCCCAGCGGATATGTAGTGGTGTCTGTAGAGAGTGGAGGGGGAAGGAAAGAAGCAGTATGGCCAACATCAACGCATAGTTTCCCTGCGACCCCTTGGAGACCTTAGTTTTGGGATTATCCTCGCAGTTATATGTATTCTTAATGAATATGGACTGTGATATACAATAATGCACAAAATTAATATAATTTTGAGTAGAACTAGTACTCCATGCTCCATATGTTGCCAGCGTTTAGCTAGAACATGTTTCGTCAGGACCTTCTTAACATCATCATTAGCTGAGGATGTTAGGAAGGTCCAAATGAAATGCAATACAGGCAAACACTGGTAATATATGGAGTATGGAGTACTAGTTCTACTCAAAATTATATTAGTTATATATAGCTGGAAAAATGAATCATACTTAAAAAACTTAATGCTATACAGCCAGGACTTGAACCATAGGGCTTTGAGTCTTTCTAGTAAGCAATATTTTCTATCAGAAAAATTTAAATACATACTTATGCAGTCTTAAGCATCCACTTCTCAAGACATACTCTTGTGACATTGCATACTTCAACCCTATTGTCTTTCATTTGAACAATGTAGTGAATGTAACATCAACTACAGATGTCAATGCTGTCGGTTAATGTCGTAGCAAAGGAGTAAAAGTTTCCGGAGTTATTTCTGCATTACTCCTTTATATAACCTTGAGCTACTTAATCGCAAAAACTATTTGTAGTTGGTTTATTGATACTCATCACTTTTTTATATTACTGAGAGACTACTTTCAAAGGCAACTGCCTCCATTTTCAATCTCTTTCCAACTGGCATCTGTTGTCTGCTCTCCTCTCTCTGGTGGTGGAACTATGAAGTTTTTTGTCAAATTATCTACTGGTGGGATTTCAAAGTTCATTACACGATCAATGGATACAACAAAAGTTTGGTGTTGAAGAAAATTAGAAAAGCTAAACTACAGAAAATCATTAAGGAAGCAACCACATTTACAAAAGAAAAAGAAAGCAACAGCATATTCAGTTCATTCACATATCACCCAAAAACTTTTAATAAATTTAAAAAGCTCAAGGAACAAAATATCATCTTGGCACCTACTAATAGATACTCAATTTTAAAATTGCTAAATTCAAAAACAAAAGATGAAAACCCATCAGTTATCAGATCTGGAATATACCAGATAAGTTGTAAGAATTGTGAAAAATGCTACATAGGTCAAACTAAACGAAACCTAAAAACCAGAGTCAAAGAGCACTTTAGAAACATCAGATTGAAACAAGAAGACAAGTCAGCAGTAGCATTTCATTTTTGGAATGAAAACCATGACATTGATCCAAATCCAAAATTATTAAAAGAAGTGATAAACCAAAATAAATTGACAACATGGGAGAACATATTCATCTGGAAAAATAAGGATCGCGTAATGAACTTTGAAATCCCACCAGTAGATGATTTGACAAAAAAGTTCATAGTTCCACCACCAGAGAGAGAGAGAGAGAGAGTAGATAACAGATGCCAATTGGAAAGAGATTGAAAATGGAGGCGATGGCCTTTGAAACTAGTCCCTCAATAATATAAAAAAGTGATGAGTATCAATAAACCAACTACAAATAGTTTTTGAGATTAATTTTGACGTCTCTGTTACTAAATTCCTCCAAACACATATAACTTGAGCTACTTATTTGACTTACATCTGGAATGAGTAATTCGATAATATAAAAGCTTTGATTAGCCCTTTATTACTCAGGCTGATCTAAGATATGTTAATGATTTAAGAGCAATAGGGGAAAAAACACCATCATCAACAACACACAATATAGCATATATTCTCTCTCTCTCTCTCTCTCTCTCTCTCTCTCTCCAATACAGCATGCATAAATTCCTATAATGAAAGTCAACATGGGTAACAGCATACTCAAGTATATTTGTTTTAAGCAAAAACCAGTAAGTTACGAAACACAGTGCTAAAAGAAAAATAACATCTTATACAGCAAGGATGAGGGAGAAAAGAAATAACAAATGCTAACAATTATCACTCAAAACTGTCGTTAAAAGAGAACAGTCATACATGGAATGTGCCAAGTTAAAGATAACACAAGTATAGTGAAATGCTTGAAATGGCTTCTGATGAAATATGTAGCTTCTCACTTATTAGATATCCAAAACAAATTATAATACTGTAAAGAAGTTTCTAAAATACACAGGGTTTAGTTATAGTACAACAAAATAGCATGTAATGCATTTTCTGGGGACAATTATTAATGCACTTGAATGTAAAATCTAATTTAACCATTATAAAAATTACAATAGTTAGCTTCATCGTGTGTAACGCTGCATTACACACTATTAATCAGTCCCAATGATGAATAAACCCTGAGTAAGTATTAGAAACACAATCACCACTGAGATAAACATTGACAAGTACAAAAGTTAACATGCCCGCATCTTTAAATCCAATTCACTAATACTAAATTTCACTAACCGTTGAAAAGGATTCCATTTTAAACAGTGTATAATAAATAACATTTCCACCATTAATTTTCTTATCACTGAATAGATGTACCCTGAAAACTTTGTAGTTAAATTCTGAGGAGAAAGGATTAATGTATCTTATACGTATAAATTATAATTTCACTCATAAGATAAATGCTTTTCTGAACTAAAAAGCTTGAGATTAACTACTTAATACTAAATAAAAATATAACTAGAAAACTAAAATGCAACATATGTTTCCGGAGGAATGACGCAAATAGTTTGCTGAAGTTATCAGCTGGAAAATGTGTACAGAGCATTTCATTTTTAGTTCAGTGTTGCTCTTATTTTGCAATTGGACAACCCTATGTCACCACTCTGCCTCCAAAAACACTTGAGGCACTGACAGAAAATCACAACAGCACCAAAGGCAGTTCTATTCTTGAAATGATGAAAAAGTTAATGTTATAAAATTGATGCGCGCGCGTACACACACACATTCAGCAATTCATCCACTTACAACTCCATTCAAACTTCTATTCAAGCAGAAAATGCACACTTAAAAACCTAGATAGCCCCACTCTCGTCACCAAAGAAAACTTACAATAGAAATACAGAAATAGAGCTTTGCTTTATAAGTACAAACCAGATATGGACTCTTATTTTACATCCTAGCGATGAGAGGGGTAAAAATGAAAACATTTGTTAGTATTTTAACATAAGTATAAACTTTTGATTTACTACTTCATAATATGGTAGTAGCAGGTCTTCACTATTTATTTCTTACTATCTTTAACTCATACTCTCAGTCAGTATCACACAAACAGTTTGCCACAGCCCTCTGAAGAACATTATTAGATCAAATTAGAGAAGATCTAAACTTGTCATTTCTTGATCTTCTTTTAATATAGTGATATGCTTATGATTAGCTCCTATGCCATATGCCACATTTCTTCATTTTGTGGATGCTTTAGAATCAGTCGGCAAGGTACTGAATTTTCAGCACGGTAGTCAACAACTCTTCTAGTTTAGTTAGCTTGCCTGCCAGACAAATTTGCTTTTCATTACCCATTGTTGTCCAAGACTACCATCACAATTTCTTAGCAATGGTAATGAAGTGTCCCGAATGTCTGGCTTTTGGAGGCACTGTCCAGTGTTTACATGCTTGATTGTACGATCCTGCAAACAATCATCACAATGTTACAAAATTAATATGTATTAATTCATACAACAATCACAATATATTAAGCTGAAATACAGAAACAGTTCTCTGAATAGTCATACAAATTTCTTGCAGTATTAATCAAGAGGCACTAGTGGGTGGACACATGCTGAGGTTATTAGCATAACTACAGAAGGGATTCAGCACCAAAACCTGCGGTTTATTGTGCCTAAGCCTTCCCGGGAGGAAGGATGAGGTGAGAGGAGACAGAAGGTGGCTGGCCCAAGGAGTCACGACAGCGCCAAGACACCCGCCAACAATTCTACCTTGAAAGAGACCACTAGAAGACAGATAATGTGAAATGATAATGGAGATGAAATGGAGTGACAAGAAATTTGGGGAATGTAATTATCCTACCCAGCATTTGCCTAGCAACCCAGGAAAAACCCAGAGAAAACCTATGGGTCTGGTAGGCCAGCCGCGGGTATCAATTCAATTCAAATTTATTTATCTTTTAAAATAAAATCTGTACATAGTACCTTGATATAGGATATGTCAGTAAATTCACACTTAATATTACAAAGTTAAACATCAAATATACCTAATCTACATTCGTAATGATAATGATATGATATATATAAGGGCGCTCAACTACGGCAGTCATCAGCGCCCTTTAAAAAACTAGTCATGGCAAAAGCCAGATATAAAACTTTCTAAAAACTATACAAGTGTAACAAAACCTATTAAAAATACACGTACATAAAAAACATCAATCAAAACCTACTAAAAATTTCGTTCACTAAATCCTAAACTTTAAACTAGACAAGAATCTAAAAACCTTCTCCATGGGTCTCCACGCACGGCCTACACGTGGGTGGGCATGTTGACCGTCTCCCTCAACCACGAAGAGGAGCCCACACGAGGGAGACTGTTGGCTCGGGACCCGGGTGCGCCAAACCCGTACCTACCGAAGTAAGTCCCTGCGGGGGAACCTACATTCAATTATAATGTAACACAAATTGGATATAATTATAAATGAGAGAAATGAACAAGCTAAGTAAATTCATGTTTTATGATTATCTGGATTTGTTAAGTTGCAGATATACCTTTACTGTGTAAAAGTAGTGCTCCTGCAAGAAAGCCCTTGTTCTAGCATGTGGGAACTAATAACATTAGAAGAAACATGCAACCGGATTACATATTGGGAGAAACCATGGAATTAGTGGACCACATAAAACAAAAATAATAATTAGTGGTGTATTGTACAGGCATGATGTACACTGGAAATATGTCCAGAAAGGGAACACTGGACTAGACTGGTTGTGTCATACACGAAAATGTCTTATGCTAGATGGTAATTGTTGGCTGGAAGATAGGGACCTTGGCAGGGATGGAACACATCTAAACAGAAGAGGATCAGCAAAACTAGGCAGGCTGCTTTGTGATGCAATTAGCACGTACAAGAAGGCAGATGTAAGAGAAGACTGCCCAAAGGTGCAACATGATGGTGAAGCTATGCAACAAGGTCTAGCAGGAGGTGAAAGACCAGCACTGGTTGAAGAATCCTGTAGTGTGGAGCAGAGGATCCTGAATCGGAAAGAGGAAGCTATTCAACAAGGAGCAGCAAGTGAAAAATCTACTATAGTTGAAGAAACACACAGTATGGAAAGTAGTGCCCATGAACTCTCAGACAATGGTGAAGGTAAGTTTTTATAGCTGCAGATAATAAACTAGTAGTATTACATCTGAATGTACAGTATTTAAATAATAAGACAGATGCAATAGAATTTTTTTAATACAATATAGGGTTAGCATAGCTGTACTTTCTGAACATGCTTTTCATATAAATAATCTAGCCTTTAGAATTTTTAAATACTATACTCTGCAGAGTAACTTCTGTAGAGAAATACACAAAGGAGTTGGGGTAGCTATTTTTGTAAGGAACGATATCTTAGATTTGTATAAAATATCTATAATCCCAGTTAATGCTACAGAAAAAATCTTTGAAGTTGCTGGAATAAAAATCACCGGCCCTTTAAATCTCAAAATATTTGGATTTTATAGATCACCAAGCGAAATGGCCACCAGCTTTATTGACAGTTTAAGTGATCTCTTCGAACTTCATGATCATGGTACAAAGATTTTGTTAGCTGGGGATTTTAACATTAATCTAGACTTCAGCAACACAGATTACCTAAAATTACATGACATATTTAATGCTCATAACATAGTGGATCATATATTAAATCACACACGAGTTACACTAAAAACAGCTACCATTATAGATCATATTGCCAGTAACATGTCTGACAAAATAATAACTACTCAAGTTGTAAACAGCTACCTATCTGATCACTTCGCTCAGCTTGCATATATTAAAAGTGGTGGTATAAATAATAATAATAATAATAATAATAATAATAATAATAATAATAATAATAATAATAATAATAATAACAATATTAATAGGACTAAAATATTTCAGCAGTTAGGTGCTGATAATGTTGAAAACTTAAATTATAATCTCGAAAATGAAAACTGGGAATCTGTTTATTGTGAAAATGATATTAACAGTAAGTGGCAACTTTTTTATCAAATATTTAATCAACATTTTTATAATACATGTCCAATAGTTAAAAAAGTGATAAAATGTAAAAAAAGCACCTAAAATACCTCTAAGTTCTAAAGTGCATACCTTACGAAATAAAATGAAGGACATGTACATATTGCATAAGTCAACTAAGCTAGATCACTGTAATAATGAGTATAAAAAATATCGAGGTATGTATCTCCAGCACCTACAGAAGTTGCAGTCAGATTATTACACTGGTAAACTATGTAATTCGACCAACATAACAAAAACTGCCTGGAGCATAGTCAATGAATATAGAAAGCAGGATAAAAAACAAGAAAATGTTAACCTGAATATGAATGGTAACGTTATTACAAATCCTGTTGAGGTTAGTAATGTAATGAATGAGTTCGTTACAAATTGTGCCAATGAACTAGCTAAAAATATGACAGAACCCCCTATCTATAATATTGTACCTAATGATAAGTCTCTTTTTATGCATCCCACCTCGGAGGAAGAAATTATAAAAGTCTTGAATGAAATGCCTTCTAAACCCTCATGTGGATGGGATGGCATTTCATCTAAAATATTAAAACAATGCAAAACAATATTGGCCAAACCACTAATGCATTTAATAAATGCCAGTATCGAAGCAGGTATCTTTCCTGACATCCTTAAAATTGGTGTCATCAAGCCCATTCATAAAAAGGGCAATAAAAATGATATTAATAACTATAGGCCCATCACTCTAACTTCTAGCATAGGCAAACTATTCGAGAAAATTATACTGCAAAGGCTTGACCACTTTCTACAGAAAAATAAAATTTACAGTCAATCACAACATGGTTTTCGTAAGTCATTTTCTACTACCACAGCAGTAATCTCGTTTGTGCATGATATTATGGAAAAAATTAATCTCAATAAGAAGGTAGCCAGCCTAATGGTTGATCTCTCAAAAGCTTTTGACTGTGTCAGACACGATATTTTATTACATAAACTTAATTTGTATGGAATTAGAGGTCTACCTAACAAACTAATTGAATCTTATCTAACCGGAAGACAGCAAAGCTCTGAAATCAGTCATCCTAATGGTAACAACATATATAAAATAAAATCAGCTTTGATGGAGGTAAAACATGGAGTTCTGCAGGGCTCTGTCTTAGGCCCTGTTCTATTCATTATATATGTGAATGATATAGCAAAATGCAATAATTCCACAACAGTCAGCTATGCTGATGATACTACTGCTCTTTGTTGGAATGACACATCAAATTCATTGGCAAATACCATTAATTCTACTAGTCGCTCTATAAATCATTACTTTGAATGTAACAAACTAAAAGTAAATGAAGAAAAAAACCAAAGTTATGATATTTAAATATTGTGACTTTGTGGGTTCGTGAAATGAAAAGTCCAATTACACCACTCCAAAATGTGCTTTATTTCCACCGACTTACAGTTTAACACTTGCCAATTACACAAAATTACTCGTAATGCACACAATTACAATTCACCAGTTCGTCCGTTACAATTTCACTTGTACTCGCGATTACATCAACTCCGATACTCATACACAGTTACATACAGTCTTCCGTTGCACAATCCTTTCGCTCATTAACACGTCACTGACTAACACTGCCTTCTTACACCAAGAACTGTCCTCACTCACACACTAACCAACTGACTGACTAACACTGACTGACTAGCTGCAGCCCTTTTTATAGGCATCTCGCCGACTTCTCGGCTTTTCTAGTTCCCAGGCGACGTTTCCAGATGATGAAAGATTCCCGTAATTTCTAGAACCAGGTGGACAGAAACAGACGGCACACTGATGTTTTTCCTCCCAACCACTGCCTGTCACCACTACAAGACAAACGAGGGGGAGGTGCGGCTAACCGAACCTCCCCTGCCTTCCGCTGCCAGCTGCTTCACAGGGTGTTCCAGCGCTCGCGTTACACTGCTCCCTCCTCAAAGCTGTTCGCCCCGAACAGCCCCATCGTAGCGTGCGAGGCGGTCCAGGTGTACCACCAGCATCTGCTCGGAGTCTCAGCCAGAAGTAGCGCTGCCGTAGTTTGTGAATCATACGGTTCGCTCCCAGGTGTCCTCCTGAAGTACCGGCGTGCACTTCCTCCAAGACTTCCGGGACCTTGCTCCGGGGAAGTACCAACTGTTCTCTCTGCGCCTTCCCATCGGGTGACTCCCATACCCGGAACAGCACGCCCTCTCTGGTCTTCAACGAGTCCCATTGGGCCCAGTACGACTTGTAGGTGGCGCTCCTCGGTGCGATGTCCTCCCAGGTTGGCCTCGTCCCTGCCTCCACTTCCCTCAAGAGTGGCCCCAAGTCTGCGTCCGCCAGCTGCTCCCTCCTCAGGCCTGCGCTATCCCAGCCTTCAGCAGGCACTGCCACAACTACTCGGACTGCTGCAGCACGCTCCTTCTCTTCCACTCTGGTGCACTGACCGCACTCTACTGAACAGGGTCTTCGGGACATGGCGTCTGCGTTATCGTGACTCTTCCCTCTACGATGTTCCGAGGTGAAGTCGTACTCCTGCAGCCTCTGGACCCAACGTGCTGTCTGGCCTTCCAGGTTCTGCGATAGGACACCTCCAATGCAATGGTCACTAGCGTCGGTGTCCACAATGAAGGCGCCACCCGGTTGTGGGAAACCCAAAGTTGGAGCACTGCACAGGGTCTCCTTCGGGTGCTGGAAAGCGTCTTCGGCGTCCTCCGTCCACACATAAGGCCGGTTTTCCTCCGTCAGGCGGGTGAGGGGTTTTGCGATGTTGTCGGCCTTTTCCTCTAAGTCGTTAAGGCGGTCGTCTACTTGACCCTTCCGCTTGCCCAGATTCGTGACGTCATCCCTCACGCCGGCCAACCGTTCCTCAAACTTGGCGGCGAGAGCCTCGTTCGCCACCTTCATTTCGGTAGCCAGACGGTCATTCGCTGCTCTCATTTCCGTGGTTAACTCGGCCTTAATTTGTTGCATCTTCTCGGTGATGTTGTCCCTAGCCGTCCTGATTAGTTTCAGTTCCGCGGCCAGGTTATTTCTAGTCTCCAGCTTCTCTGTTAATTCGGCCTGCATTCCTTCCATCTTCCTGGTGATGTTGTCTTTAGCCGTCTTCATTTCTTTCAGTTCCGCTAAAATCTTTTCTAATGCTGCCTCCATCGTTGTAATGTTCGGTGATGTTGTTATCCCACTTCTGACACCAGTGTGACTTTGTGGGTTCGTGAAATGAAAAGTCCAATTACACCACTCCAAAATGTGCTTTATTTCCACCGACTTACAGTTTAACATTTGCCAATTACACAAAATTACTCGTAATGCACACAATTACAATTCACCAGTTCGTCCGTTACAATTTCACTTGTACTCGCGATTACATCAACTCCGATACTCATACACAGTTACGTACAGTCTTCCGTTGCACAATCCTTTCGTTCATTAACACGTCACTGACTAACACTGCCTTCTTACACCAAGAACTGTCCTCACTCACACACTAACCAACTGACTGACTAACACTGACTGACTAGCTGCAGCCCTTTTTATAGGCATCTCGCCGACTTCTCGGCTTTTCTAGTTCCCAGGCGACGTTTCCAGATGATGAAAGATTCCCGTAATTTCTAGAACCAGGTGGACAGAAACAGACGGCACACTGATGTTTTTCCTCCCAACCACTGCCTGTCACCACTACAAGACAAACGAGGGGGAGGTGCGGCTAACCGAACCTCCCCTGCCTTCCGCTGCCAGCTGCTTCACAGGGTGTTCCAGCGCTCGCGTTACAATATATTTACTTCTTTAGGCTAATGAAAAGATATGTGAATGAGCATACCATGAAAATAATGTACTATGGTCTTATTTTTCCACATCTCAGTTATTGTTTAGAAGTTTGGGGAGGAGCTGCACATGTACATATTAACAGAATATTAAACTTACAGAACAAGTGTATAAGAATTACGTACAGTATTCCTAAAATAGAAACTTGTAGACATGTATCGAGATTTAACTGTATTGGAACACCACAGTGAAGCGAAAAATTATTAAATTTTAGATGAGTCGTATTTTTTACACATCTGCTTCACTGTGGTGTTCCAATACAGTTAACGAAAGTGAAGCAGATGTGTAAAAAATACGACTCATCTAAAATTTAATAATTTTTCGCTTCACTGTGGTGTTCCAATACAGTTAAAACGAAAGTGAAGCAGATGAGTAAAAAATACGACTCATCTAAAATTTAATAATTGTAGACATGTGTTTATTAGAGAAAATATTCTAACCATTGTATCACTATATGTACGAGGGCTATCCAGAAAGTAGATTACGTTTTGGAATAAAAAGTAAACAAAGTATAGGAAACAAATTTTATTATATACAGATGAAAGCCACACTCAAATACTACTTTTCGACATAGTCACCATTCAAATTAAGGCATTTATCGTAGCGATGTACGAGCTTGGAAATTCCTTCGTCGAAAAATTCGGCCGCCTGCGCCTTCAACCACTTCAACTGCTTTTCGCTGATGATTTCATGCAACAAACTTCACGAAATTTGTGGAAAACTCAAAGAAAGTTCCGTTATTGTGAACCTTCGATTTTCACGGACTTTAGCATCGACTTTTTCGACAAGTTCGGCAGTCACTATGCTGGGTCTCCCACTTCGATATTCGTCGTGAACATTGGTTCGGCCATTTTTAAATCTGATGACCCACTGACGCACTCCACCTTCAGTGATAATGTTGTCCCCATACACTTCACAAAGCTGCCGATAGATTTCTATCGGTTTACAGTTTTTTGCAGTCAGAAACCTTATTACTGCACGCACCTCGCAGCTCGCGGGATTTTCAATTAACGCAGACATTTCAAACCGTCACAGTATCTGAACGGAGCACAGCACGAACCTCTCACTAGCACGGCTAGATGCCGACTGAGCTGCGCAACGCTCTGACCCCAAGATGGCCGCGCTAGCCCTGCCCCTAGTGGAAACAGACGAAAACGTAATCTACTTTCTGGATAGCCCTCGTATATAAAAACATTCCTTTAACTGTAAATAGTACAAATGGTATGCTAATGAATAGTGAAATACATTCACATAATACCAGACCAGACAAAATATGGATTTTCATAGAATAACAGTGAATAAAAAGAAAATTAATACTGATCCATATATTGTAGGAAGTATGCTGTACAATAAACTACCATCTAAAATTAAGTCCTGTGCAAAAAATTCTTTTAAAAATAAGCTTAAGATGTATCTCATTCATAAATGTTTGTATAAACTGGAGGAATTTTAATTTGAGTTGTTATGAACTATGTATATTTGGTGATTTTTATTATTATTATTATTATTATTATTATTATTATTATTATTATTATTATTATTATTATTATTATTCATTTTATTACTATTATTACATACTTTTTGTATAAAATAATTGATTTTTATAAACTTTTTAAATATTGTAAATAGTCTCTGACAGTGTCAGACACTCTGTATGAGTCTATTGACAGTAATAAATTACTACTACTACGTTGTAGTTATCTATGCTTTTGATGTCATTAGGAAGGGAATTATAAACTATTGTACAGGAATGAAGTACTCCATTCTTAAACATTGTAGTTCTGATTGAGGTTATGTGTATATTGTGACTTTGTGGGTTCGTGAAATGAAAAGACCAATTACACCACTCAAAAATGTTCTTTATTTCCACCGACTTACAGTTAAACACTTGCCAATTACACAGAATTACGTAATGCACACAATTACGATTCACCAGTTCGTCCGATACAATTCCACTTGTACTCGCGATTACGGTCACAATTACGTAAATTCTTCCGTTGCACATATACAGTCTTCTCGTCCTTACACTAGCACTGCACTCTTACGCTGATTGCCACGAACTCAGACTAACTGACTGACTCACTTACTGCCCGGCGTGTTGCTTATATAGGGTCAGCTGCGGGATCAAGAATGTTCTAGATTAGATGAAATATTCCGTAATTTCGAGAACACAGGTGGAACAGAAAGAGGTGGCGCAGTGATGTTTTTTCTCCCAGCCGCCCCTTGTCACCGCTATAAGACAAACGAGGGGGGGCGTGGCTAACACGGACCTCCCCTGCTCGCCCGCTCCCAGCTGGTTCTATAGGGTGTTCCAACGATCGGGTGACACTGCTCCCTCCTCAAAGCTGGTCGTCCCGAACAGCACCATCGTAGCGTGCCAGGCGATCCAGGTGTACCACCAACATCTTCCCTCGGGGAACCTTCTGGATGCGGTAGACCACATCGTTAATCCTCTTCACCACCCGGTATGGTCCTTGCCATGGCTGCTGGAGCTTCGGGTAGCGTCCCTTGGTCCGGATAGGACGGCACAACCAGACCAGGTCACCTTGCTGGAACCCTTGGCTGTTGGCTTGCCTGTCATGCCTGGTCTTCATGCGGTCGCTCGCCTTCTGGATGTTCTGGCGAGCCATCTTGTGCATGTCGTGGAGATGGTCCACCAAGTTCTCCACACACTCGGTCGCTGGCTGTTTCGCTTCCGGAGCAATGTCAACGGCGAGACGTTCGAATGGCGCTCCGACGTTGTACTGCTGCATGCGACCCCGGCTCCTAGTCTGGGGGCCGCGACTCGCCGCGCACTCGTGACACTGACGGCACCATCTCTCAGCATCTGCTAGGAGCCTCAGCCAGTAGTAGCGCTGCCGTAGTTTGTTAATCGTTCGGTTCGCTCACAGGTGTCCTCCTGAAGTACCGGCGTGCACTTCTTCCAAGACTTCCGGTACCTTACTCCGGGGAAGTACCAACTGTTCTCTCTGCGTCTTCCCATCGGGTGACTCCCATACCCGGAACAGCACGCTCTCTCTGGTCTTCAACGAGTCCCATTGGGCCCAGTACGACTTGTAGGTGGCGCTCCTCGGTGCGATGTCCTCCCAGGTTGGTCTCGTCCCTGCCTCCACTTCCCTTAAGAGTAGCCCCAAGTCTGCGTCCGCCAGCTGCTCCCTCCTCAGGCCTGCACTATCCCAGCCGTCCGCAGGCACTGCCCTGACTACTCGGACTGCTGCAGCACACTCCTTCTCGTCCACTCTTGTGCTCTGGCCGCGCTCTTCTGGAATGGGTCTTCGGGACATAGCGTCTGCGTTACCGTGGCTCTTCCCTCTACGATGTTCCGAGGTGAAGCCGTACTCCTGCAGCGTCGGGACCCAACCTGCTGTCTGGCCTTCTGGTCGCGCCGTCGCCATCACCTCGCTCCTTGCGGGAACAACCACGTCTTCCTTCAAGACGACCCTGCATATTCCAAGGCGCTCTTCGGGCTGACGGAGTATAACCTCTTCTCCGTTGAGCCACAGGACCTTCCTGCCGACGTCGACTGTCGCCTCGTGGCTCCTGAGGGCATCCAGTCCCAGAATCACCTCCTCAGCCACCTTCGCGACAAACACCCACAGAAGTACGGCACTCCGCCCCAAGGTCAGCTCCAGCAGGGCCTCCTTCTCCACAGGCAAGTTGTCGCCCGATGCCGTGACAAGCTCCTATGGTCGGTTCGGCTTCCGCGTCGGCAAACCCTTCGCCACGTCAGGTCTGATGATGGTCACGGCTGCCCCAGTGTCCACCAGCACGCGGCACGGCTTCCCTCTCACCCAACCGTCCTCGATGAGGCCGTCATCCACACGCCGGCTGATGGCGCGTAGTGTCACTCGAGGGGATGGTGGCAATGGCGCCGACGTGCCCCTCTCCACGCCAGGCCTTACTCGTCCTTCCAGCTGCTCTTCCTGGTGTGGGCAGTCTCTCTGCAGGTGTCCGGGCTGTCCACACTCCCAACACAGGCCACTAGGCGTTCGCCGGCGTCCCTCAGCTGGTCTTCTGTCTCCGGCGTAGCGGACACTCCTCGTTCTCGACGTCGGGATAGATGTTACTTTGGCCGCCTCCATCCTTAATGCCGCTGTCAGCGCCTCGTGGATGGTTTTATATTCGCCGAGCATTAGGCGCTGACGAATCTCCGTGTCCCGTACCCCGTCGACAAGATTGTAGGCGGCTTCCCGGGATACGAACTCCAGTGGCAGGTCAACCAAGGCCTTGCTAGCCAGCTACTCGATCGCTATGGCGAACTCCTGTAGCGTCTCCCCCGGCTGCTGCGACCTTGCCTTTAGCTGGCTTCGGTATGCTGCGGCTAAGCGGTTGTTCCCTAAGCAATTCTCCAGGGCCTCCCAGATGTCCTTGGGCGCCGCCGTCATCTGCACCGCGTTTAGGACTTCCGCGGCCCGTCCCTGGAGGCTGGCTATTAACTGTGCGGCCTCCTCCTCCGGTGACCATCTGTTGTGCCTGGCCACTGTGTCGAACTGGCGGCGGAAGACTTCAAACGTTGACGCGCCGTCATACCTGGGAGGTTTGACGCACGCAGATGTTGTGTCGCGTCCCGGCGCGTCTGCCTTCAAATCCTTCAGCTTCCTGCCGACGACGTCCTCCACCATGGCATTCAGGGACTTGACGCTGCTGTCGGCCTTTCCCTCCAGGTTGTTTACGCGGTTCGCGAGGTCTTCGACGTCTTCAACCATGGCGTTAAGGGACTTTGCGTTATTGTCGGCCTTTTCCTCCAGGTCATTGAAGCGGTTCGCCAGGTCCTCGACGCGCTCGTCCACTTGGCCCATCTGCTTGCCCAGCTCCGTCACGTTATCCCTCACGCCGGCCAACTGCTCTTCAAACCTTGCGGCGAGAGCCTCGTTCGCCGCCTTCATTTCCGTGGCCAGACTGCTGTTCGCGGCTCTCATTTCTGTGGTTAACTCGGCCTTCATTTCTTCCATCTTCTCGGTGATGTTGCCGTTGGCCGTCTTCATTTCTGTCAGTTCCGCCTTCATTTCCATCATCTTCTCCAAAATCTTTTCCAATGCCGCGTCAATGGTTGCAATGTTCGGTGATGTTGTCCCGCTTCCTGACACCAGAGTGACTTTGTGGGTTCGTGAAATGAAAAGTCCAATTACACCACTCAAAAATGTTCTTTATTTCCACCGACTTACAGTTAAACACTTGCCAATTACACGGAATTACGTAATGCACACAATTACAATTCACCAGTTCGTCCGTTAGAATTACGTAAATTCTTCCGTTGCACATACACAGTCTTCTCGTCCTTACACTAGCACTGCACTCTTACGCTGATTGCCACGAACTCTGACTAACTGACTGACTCACTTACTGCCCGGTGTGTTGCTTATATAGGGTCAGCTGCGGGATCGAGAATGTTCTAGATTAGATGAAATATCCTGTAATTTCGAGAACACAGGTGGAACAGAAAGAGACGGCGCAGTGATGTTTTTTTCTCCCAGCCGCCCCTTGTCACCACTATAAGACAAACGAGGGGGGGCGTGGCTAACACGGACCTCCCCTGCTCGCCCGCTCCCAGCTGGTTCTATAGGGTGTTCCAATGATCGGGTGACATCCTTAATATGCCTCGTGTAATGCATATGAACACTTCCTTTGTTTTGAAAGTTAAATCTATTTCTTTTTACAAATAAAGCTGTCTCCAGTATATAAACACATGCCAAAGGTTGTATGCAAAGCTTTTTGAACGGTGGCTTACATGAACATAGAATTCTTTCGTTGCCTATAATTCGAATGGCTTGTTTTTGTTTAATATATCTTTGGCTTCTGGTGAATTTTCCCAAAATATTATTCCATATTTAATTATAGGATGTATAGATTAGATTAGATTGATTTGCGTTCAGTAGGTTCACTTGTAGCCAGAAAAGCCTGTGAACATTGAACATGTCCAGAGGTATAAAGTTTAATAGCATATATATGTACGAAAGTTAACATAAGACACATATTATAGTACACAGGCAATATGAACAACAATATGGAAAACAAAGCAGGGATAATTATATATGATACAAAATGAAACACTTTTTAAACCAGCTTTCACTTTGCTTATGCCAGTACGTCTCAACCTTTTTGCAATGGATACCATTCTTGTTATTTATTAAATACATATACATTAAAAATAAACTTTCAACTTGCATCAAATATTTATAAGTAATGATATGTCATTGGAATAGTTAAATACTACTTATAGAGCTACAGAAGCATTATCAGGATAATTTGTCATTCAGATAATCTTGTACAGAATAAAAAGATTTTGAGCAAAGGTAAGGTACTCTATAACACCTTTTTTAAAAGCACCGAAATTATCAACTTTTTCTTTAAGAACATTAGGAAGTGCGCCAAATATTTTGATAGTTTCATAATACACACCTTTCTGAAAGCAAGAAAGTTTAGCACTGGGATAATGGATATTATACTTTTGTCTAGTGTTTATTTTGTGAATTACATTATTTGTTGCAAATAAGGCATGATTGCATACAAAGAATTTTAGGATCGAGAATATATACATGCAAGGAAGCGTTAATATCTTCAATCTTGTAAAAAGATCTTTACAGGAGCATCTGGTGTGGGTGTTAGTAATGATTCTTATAACCCTCTTTTGCATAAGAAATATTTTTTTACTTTCTACTGAGTTGCCCCAATATAATATTCCATATTCCATAATAAAGTTAAAGTATGCATGATATACTAATTTAAGTGTGTCAATAGAACTCACATTAACCAGCTCTCGGATAGCATAACAGGCAGAGCTGAGTTTAGGTAAGATATAATTTATGTGAGCTTTCCAATCTAAACATCTGTCCACTTGAAGGCCCAGAAATTTTACGCTGTCAATTTCTTCTAATAACATATCATTAATCCCGATTTCTATTTCAGTATGTGATGTACGACAGGTTACAAATTTGACCACTTTTGTTTTGTCTAGATTCACAGATAATTTGTTTGCTTTAAACCAGCATGACATACAGTTCAAAACATAACTCATTTTAATTATACACTCGTTTAAATTTGTACTGGTCACCAGGACACTAGTGTCATCAGCGAAAAGAATTGTACTTGCAATGTCCTTTATGTAAGGTGAGAGGTCATTTATATAGATAAGAAATAATAAAGGCCCTAACACGGAACCTTGGGGTACTCCATGAGTTACTATTTTCCAGTTCGAAGTTTGTTTTTCATAACCAATATCACTGACAGCTACTTCAACACTCTGTTTTCTTTCATTTACATATGATACGAACCATTTTTTAGCCCATAGAATTCCAATTTTGCTATAAGAATGTCATGATTAACACAATCAAAAGCCTTTGCTAGATCACAAAAAATTCCACCTACATGTCTTTTATCATTTAAGGCAGTCAACACTTCATGTGTAAGCTTGTAAGTTGCATTATTAGTCAATATTCCCTTTCTGAATCCAAACTGATCACTGACAAGTATGTTGTTACATTCAAGGTGTTTATACAGTCTGGTGAACATTACTTTTTAAAGAACTTTTGAAAATATTGGCAAGAGAGATATTGGTCTATAATTTGAAACATTATTGCGTTCGCCTTTTTTGAAAAGAGGTTTAACAACTGAGTATATCATTCTGTCAGGGAAAATACCTGTTTTTAGAGACTCATTACATAAATAAGTTTATACTTTGAACTAAGGGGAATGCTAATTTGTGAGGAGCAAGATTTTAGGATTTTTGTAGTTATTTCATCATAACCAGAAGAATTCTTCATTTTTAAAGAGTCAATAATTTTATTTATTTCGGAAGGTGTAGTTAAACTGACTTTAAATGTAGGTACAGAGTTTGTGAAACTTGATCTTAGAAATTCTAGTGCTGCATCTTTACTTCCATAATTAATATTTAATTTTTTTGTTACATCCAAAAAGAATTTGTTAAACAATTCTGCAACTTCAAGAGGTTTGGCAATTTCATGATTGTCAACATTGAGTGTTATTGGGCAATTTTCTGATGAGTGTTTACGTGTCACATTTTTTATTATATTCCAAGTGGTTTTTATTTTATTGTCTGAGTTTTGAATTAGTTTATTATAATGCAATACTTTAGCTGCTATTATTACCTTCTTTAGAAGTTTACAATATTTTTTGTAGTAGTTTTTTAAATACAAATTGTTACTGATTCTAACTTGCTGATATAGTTCTCTTTTGTGCCTGCATGAGGTTTTAATTCCTAAAGTGAGCCAGGAATTGTCTTTTTTAAAGTTAAATGTTTTTTTTTATACTTGGATGGGAAGCAAAATTCAAACTGAGTTTTAAAGCATTGAAGAAAGCTATTATATTTGTTGTTGGTTCCATTAATCTCATAAGTTTGTTTCCAAGATTCAAGTTTAAGGTTCTTACTAAATTCATTCAGAGTATTTTTGTTTATTTCCCTATATTTTATATATGTGTATTTAGGTTTGAGTTTTAAATTTATCTTATCAATCCTTAGAATTTGTGCATCATGATCTGATAGTCCATTAATTTTTGATGAGACAGAGCAAAATTTAATTATATCTGAATTTACGAATATGTTATCAATAGCTGTGGATGAATTATTTTGGATTCTTGTTGGAAAGTTAACTGTATGTGTCATGTGGTATGTGGTAAATAAAGAGCTAAGCTGTTCCCTTTGAAGACTCGATTTCAGATAATCTACATTTATGTCACCACAAATGATTATTTATCTTTTTGTTTTAAATAGAAAGTTCAGAGCATATTCTAATTGATTTTTAAAAATTTGAAAACTTCCTAAGGGAGATCGATAAATGGCTACTATGACTAAGTTCAAATTACTTCCAATTAACTGAACTGCACAGAGTTCGATGTCTTTTTCATAGCAAAATCTGGATAAATCTAAAGCTCTAAAAATCAGATCATTTCTAACATATATACAAACTCCACCTTTATGTAATTTTTTTCTACTATATTCTGCTCCTAAAGAGTACCCTTGCAATGAAATTGGCTTAAATTCCTGCTGTGTCAAGTGATGTTCAGAAATGCATAAAACGTGTAGTAGTTGAATTTCAGTATGTAGATTAATAGCTAGTTCATCTAATTTGTTTCTTATGCCTCTTATGTTTTGATGAAATACAGATAGACAGTGATTATTATTAATATTATTGATATTATTATCATTACTATTGTTCTTGAGAGGAGTATTTTTAATTGAATTTATTGCCATGAAGCTATTAGGGATGATTGATTTAATTTGCCTAGAGTTACTGGGTTTATATTGGTTTAACCTAAAAAAGACCTTCTACTTGCAACAACAGGAATTTTGCCCTTAATTCTGTCAGCAATTAGAAGTGACAGCTTCTCTTTGCCTCTAGAATTTAGGTGTAGACAATGAAGAGTGTAACTATCCCTGCTGATAATGTCAACATCTATCATACACATGTGAGAGGCTGCAGGCCCTAACAAGGCACGATCAAGTCTAAGATTCATGTCCCGCACCCTCCAATGAAGCTGAGGCTTGTCATGCCTATGGAAGAGACCCACTACCTTCACATTTGTATGGCTGCTGGTCTTATGTGCATAATAGGACATTAAAAGTACACGAAGACTGACATTTTGACTTAATATTCTTAGAGCATATATATTCCTCTCAGAAACTATTTGTAGTTGGTTTATTAATACTCGTCACTTACTTGTTTATATTTATGAGAGACTAGTTTCAAAGGCATTTGCCTCCATTTTCAATCTCTTTCCAACTGGCATCTGTTGTCTGCTCTCTCTCTGATAGTGGAACTATGAACTTCTTTGTCAAATTATCTACTGGTGGGATTTCAAAGTTCATTACGCAATCTTTGTTCTTCTATATGAATATGTTCTCCCACGTTGTCAATTTATTTTGGTTTATCACTCCTTTTAATAATTTTGGATTTGGATCAATGTCATGATTTTCCTTCCAAAAATGAAATGCCCCTAATAGTTTTTTCAATTAATTTTGATGCCACTGTTACTAAATTTCTATTTAAATGTGAATTAATGTTCAAAGATACCTGTGTATTGTATATCCAGGCTTGATTACCACCCATCCCATGGCAGCGTACTAGTTTCACAGGTCCACCAGGACTTGATGCATCTAAACAATTGTCATCGGACATAATCTGCTGTCTTTTAGTGTAGGCAAATACCTAGAACATTGACACACACACATAAATGCTAATTAAAAATAGAAACTATTTTATAGTCCTTAACACCAAAGATTACTTTTGGTTCAAGATAAAATTAAATAATAGTGGCAATAAGTCCAACTTTACCAACACTGAAATGTGAAACATACAGGAGCTCTAGTTTGGATTGCCAGATTTGTTTCCAGGAGTTAAAAAAATTCCTCTTTTAAATCTAATGTTTTGCTCCTCTTATGATGTGATTTGACAAAAGTCAAAGTCTGAACTTTAAAGCTGCTGTCATTTGCACTAAGCAAACTATTGACATATTCCTGAGCCCCAATTTTTCTTCCAGTATTGGGGCATTTTGAATATGACAAATGTTTTTAAATATTTCTACTACTTAAGTTAATTGATGGAAATTATTCATTTCTTCACACTAGCCGTATACAGGCTAAGATATTGGATTGATAGAGTTGACATGAACAATTTAATGCCACAGCCGGGATTTGAATCATGGATCTACTGGTTTCTGTTCAGTCGCTCTTACCCATTGAGCTACCAAGGCCTGACATTAAATTCTCCAATTGACTCCTATATTTCCCCGGTAAACCACTAGGGGCTCTTGCATCCGAGATACACCGTTTGTGGCGACTTACTATTGTAAATAGTAAGTCTTAAATAACTCTGTAACTTTTTAATAACTCCTCATTTTTTACATAACTCTTACGTCTTAAATTAACTCTTAAATGATAAGAGTTAAATAATGAAACCTGGGATTCAAGTACTTACAATTACAAATGAAATGAATGAAATGGGTGAAATGATTCTCAAATTGAGTCCAGGGTTCACAGAGTTACCTGACATTCGTCTTTCAGGATAAGGGTAAACCCTATAAAAACCTTATCCGGGTAACTCACCCTGACAGATTCAAACTCGGGACCTCTTGAATATGAGCCAGACAGGCTACCATCTATACTACTAAGGCAGGCAATGTAGTGTTTGAATTATATCTTGATTTCACCCAATATCTTCATATATAAGTAAATTATAGGAAACATAATTAGATAATGCAGTGTTTAAGAATAACTAACATGCAAACAGTTGAGAAACCTTCAGAAGGGGAGAGCAAACATTTAACATAAAATGGGTTGAAGTAGGTTAAGAATGAAGACCACTTCTAGGTAGCTTCATTTTCAGCAATATTTGAAATCCTAATTAAATTATAAGCAAGCATAGTCAGGCCATGTCCAAGGGCACAGAGACATATTTGTATTTAACTACTACATCTGAATTTCTTTTAACACTAGAGATTTCTTCATCAGAATAAAATTACTGGAAAGCATGAATGTCTTCTAAACTGTATCTGAAATACTTTATTTACTCCTCACTCTTTTTAGCAATTAATACTGATCATATGTATCACCTTAATTTAAGGTCAAACTTACTTGGTTTCCTCCCAATCCATGGCAGTAACTCATTCCTACGTTTTCACCACCTTTATGTCCTAGAGTATCCAAACAGTTCTGAGTTTCTGCATTTCTCACCTGAAAATTTAATGCCAAAATTATGAATTTGGAGTATAAAATAACAGCTAATATAATGGAATCAATATTGCCTTCAATCATAACACATAATACAGGTTCTTGTCTTGGAAATGCATTTACTGATATGGGCTGAGGAAACAAAAGATAATTCATTAGAAGATGAGTTATTTCTATAGAGAGAAAAAATTTTAGGAGAGGAAAGTGGTAAGTGAATTGACCACCTAAATAGAAAACAATAATCAAAATAAAGTTGAAAATCACTCTTGGTTTGTACCATCCCATTATTTGTGCTCCAATAACGGAAATTCTTCATGCTGTAGTATAAATACAAATTATCTTAGGGGGGAAAAAATGCGTAAAATGTCATTAATGAATCAAGATGATGGTGGGAAATGCTTTGTATATTATTACCCAAGCGGCAAGCCTAAGATGCCGATCAATAAATGAAGGCCGGTGGAGGGAGGGGAGACCACAGCGGTAGCTGAGTCTTCGTTTCCCCCTCCTCCTGCTGCCCGAAGGAGGGCGAAGCTTCGAGAATGTTTTCCCCCCTCCATAAAAGGTAATCTTGAGAAACTTCAGGCTGCCGATCAATACCGGTGGCGACAGTCAGTTGTGTTGAGTGAGCTGTGGCGAGCAGTAGGTGAGGCGCGCCGAGTGTACGTGGAAAGACGAACTGGCTTAGTTGTAATTGTGACATTGGAATAAGGTGGAAATAAAGAACATTTTTGAGTGGTGTAACTGAACTTTTTAATTTTACAAACCCACAAAGTCACAATTGGCGTCAGGAAGTGGGATAACGGCCATGGAATCGACATTGGAAAAGCTTTTGGAAAAGATGAGCGAATTAACAGCGAAGACTGAGGCGGCAAATAACAACCTGGCCGCGGAACTGAAACAAATGAAGACGGCTAACGGCAACATCACCGAGAAGATGGAAGAAATGAAGGCGGAACTAACAGCAAAGACGGAGGCGGCAAATAACAACCTGACCGCGAAGATGACCGAATTGACCACGGAGATGAAAGCGGCAAACAAGGCCCTTGCCGTGAAGTTCGATCAGCAGCTGACCGGCGTGAGAGATGACGTTACAGAGCTCGGCAAGCGGATGGGTCAAGTGGACGAGCGCGTCCAAGATTTGGCAACCGCGTTGACGAGCTGGAGGGAAAGGCTGACAGCAACACTAAGTCCCTGAACGCCATGGTGGAGGACGTCGTCGGCAGGTGGTTAAAGGATTTAAAGGTCGACGCACCCGGACGCGACACATCTGCACGCGTCAAAGCTCCTAAATATGACGGCGCGTCAATGTTTGAGATCTTCCGCCGCCAATTCGACGCAGTAGCCAAGCACAACAAATGGTCATCAGAGGAGGAGGCCACACAGTTAATAGCCAGCCTCCAGGGACGGGGGGCGGAAGTCCTAAACGCGGTGCAGACAACGGCAGCGCCCAAGGACATCTGGGAGGCCCTGGAGAATCGTTTCGGAAACCACTGCTTAGCCGCAGCGTACCGCAGCCAGCTAAAGGCAAGGTCACAGCAGAGAGGGGAGACGCTGCAGGAGTTCGCCCTGGCAGTTGAACAACTGGCTAGCAAGGCCCTAGTCGACCTCCCACCAGAGCTGCCTACACATTCGTCGACGGGGTACGGGACACTGAGATTCGTCAGCGCCTAATGCTCGGCGATTATAAAACAATCCACGAGGCGCTAACGGCAGCATTAAGGATGGAGGCGGCCAAGGTAACAGCTATCCCGTCGTCGAGAATGAGGAGTGTGCGCTACAGAAGCCCAGCCGAGGGACGCCGGCGAGCACCTAGTGGCCTGTGTTGGGGGTGTGGACAGCCCGGGCACCTGCAGAGAGACTGCCCACACCAGGAAGAGCGGCCGGAAAACGAGTAAGGGCCATCGTGGAGAGGGGCACGTCGGCGACATCACCACCGTCCCCTCGAGTGACGCTGCGCGTCGTCAGCCGGCGGATGGATGACAGCCTCATCGCGGACGGCTGGGTAAGAGGAAAGCCGTGCCGCGTGCTGGTGGACACCGGGGCGGCCGTGATCATCATCAGACCTGACGTGGCGAAGGGTCTGCCGACGAGGAAACCGAGCCGACCATACCAGCTTGTGACGGCATCAGGCGACACCTTGCCTGTGGAGAAGGAGGCCCTGCTGGAGCTGACCTTGGGACGGAGTGCCGTGCGTCTGTGGGTGTTCGTCGCGAAGGTGGCTGAGGTGATTCTGGGACTGGATGCCCTCAGGAGCCACGAGGCGACGGTCGACATCGGCAGGAAGGTCCTGCGGCTCAACGGAGAAGAGGTTATACTCCGTCAACCCGAAGAGCGCCTTGGAATCTGCAGGGTCGTCTTGAACGAAGACGTGGTTGTCCCCGCGAGGAGCGAGGTGGTCGTGACGGCGCGACTGGAAGGCCAGAGAACCAGGAACACGATGCTGGACCAGAAGACGCCTGTACGCGGACTGTGTGTAGCCAGGACATTGCTGCCGTGCCGAGAGGAGGTGCCAGTGAGACTGCTAAATCCAACGGACACCGATCACGACGCCCAGGCCGGGACGGAGTTGGGAACGTGCGAGCCCGTGGTGAGCGTAACAGCAATCGACAAGACACAAGAGCCGGTGCCGACGCAACACTTGGGGCCCCGGCTAGAAGACTTACTGGAGAGGGCGACCGACCACCTGACCGCCGAACAGCTGGAGAAAGTTCGACAACTGCTGAGACGGTATCAGCGTCTTCAGCCAAGGTGACGGTGACTACGGCCGCACGGACAAAGTGCTTCACCGCATCGACACCGGGGATGCCCGGCCTATTCGGCAACCACATAGACGCGTTCTGCTGGCGAAGCAAGGGGCAGTACGAGACATACTGGAGGACATGAGATCCAGGGGGGTGATTGAAGAGTCTGACTGCCCTTGGTGTTCCCCTGTAGTCTTGGTGACGAAGAACGGCGAGCTACACTTCTGCTTGGCCTACAGGAAGTTGAACGCTGTCACCCGGAAGGACTGCTTCCCCTTACCCCTGATTGACGATACCCTGGACACGCTAGCTGGTGCGCAGTGTTTCTCGAACCTGAACCTGAAGTCGGGCTACTGGCAGGTAGCTCTAGATCCGAGACCTAAAGAGAAGACCGCATTCTTGACAGGCCAAGGGCTCTGGCAGTTCACAGTTATGCCCTTTGGCTTCTGTAACGCACCAGCTACCTTCCAACGCCTCATGGAGTCAGTGATGAGAGTACTGACTTACGACGCCTGCCTGCTATACCTGGACAAGTAAAACTTTTGAAGACCATCTCGAGAATCTGAGTAAGGTGCTACAGAGATTGCAGGCGACCAACTTGAAGTTGAACGTGAAGAAGTGCCAGCTCTTCCGCAAGGAAGTGAACTAATTGGGCCACATAGTC
Source organism: Mantis religiosa (assembly GCA_030765055.1). Taxonomy (NCBI): domain Eukaryota; kingdom Metazoa; phylum Arthropoda; class Insecta; order Mantodea; family Mantidae; genus Mantis; species Mantis religiosa. The sequence continues at coordinate 99,339 of JAUKNK010000394.1, forward strand.
TCAGCAACCGGAGTGGCCACAGACCCGGAGAAGACACAGGCGGTGAGAGATTGGCCTCGCCCAAAGGATAAGAAAGAGTTGCGCAGTTATTACCGACGCTTCATAAAGGGGTTCTCTATCATCGCCAAACCCCTCACCCGCCTAACAGAGGAACACCGGCCTTATGTGTGGATGGAGGACGCCGAAGACACTTTCCAGCACCTGAAGAAGACCCTGTGCAGCGCTCCAATTTTGGGATTTCCACAAGCAGGTGGCGCCTTCATTGTGGACACCAACGCCAGCGACCATTGCATTGGAGGTTTCCTATCGCAGATCCAGGACGGCCAAGAGCGGGTGATAGCCTACTACAGCAAGACGCTATCCAAGGCAGAGAAGAACTACTGCGTCACCCGAGGAGAGCTACTGGCGGTAGTAAAGACCTTGGAGCACTTCCACAAGTACCTGTACGATCAGCCATTCCACCTGAGGACTGACCATTCTGCTCTAACCTGGCTATTGAGCTTTAAGAACCTGGAAGGCCAGACAGCACGTTGGGTTCAGAGGATGCAGGAGTACGACTTCAACTCGGAGCATCACAGAGGGAAGAGCCACGGTAACGCGGACGCTATGTCCCGAAGACCCTGTCCAGAAGAGTGCGGCCAATGCACAAGGGTGGAGGAGAAGGAGCGTGCCGCAGCAGTTCGAGTAGTCATGGCAGTGCCTGCGGATGGCTGGGATAGCGCAGGCCTGAGGAGGGAGCAGCTGGCAGACGCAGACTTGGGGCCACTCTTGAGGGAAGTGGAGACAGGGACGAGATCAACCTGGGCGGACATCGCACCGAGGAGCGTCACCTATAAGTCTTACTGGGCCCAATGGGACTCGTTGAAGACCAGAGAGGGTATGCTGTTCCGGGTATGGGAATCACCCGATGGGAAGACGCAGAGAGAACAGTTGGTACTTCCCCGGAGTAAGGTCCCGGAAGTCTTAGAAGAAGTGCACGCCGGTACTTCAGGAGGACACCTGGGAGCGAACCGGACGATTGACAAACTACGGCAGCGTTACTACTGGCTGAGGCTCCGAGCAGACGCTAAGAGATGGTGCCATCAGTGTCACGTGTGTGCGGCGAGCCGCGGCCCCCAGACTAGGAGCCGCGGTCGCATGCAACACTACAACGTCGGAGCGCCATTCGAACGGATCGCCGTTGACATTGCTGGACCGTTGCCAATATCCGACCGAGGCAACAAGTACCTGATGGTGGTCGCGGACTACTTCACTAAGTGGCCGGAGGTGTATGCCATCCCGAACCAAGAGGCAAGGACAATCACAGACTGCCTCGTGGAGAAAGTGTTTTGCCGATTTGGGGTACCATTAGAGCTGCACAGTGACCAAGGCACCAATTTTGAGTCCAACCTGATGAAGAAGGCACTAGAGAGACTTGGGGTTAACAAGACCCGCACAACACCTCTACATCCCCAGTCGGATGGCATGGTCGAAAGGTACATCAAGACCTTAGAGGAACACTTGAGGAAGTGTCGTGGCCAGCCATCAGCGAGACTGGGACGTCAAGGTGCCACTGTTCTTGCTGGCCTACCGCTCGTCAACACACGACACCAAGGGGATCACACCAGCCAGCTTAATGTTCGGCCGAGAGTTACGCCTTCCCTGTGACCTGGCTTTGGAAGCCCTCCGGCGGTGAAACAGCCAGTGACGGAGTATGTGGAGACCCTGGTGGACCACCTCCACGACATGCACGAGATGGCTCGCCAGAACATCCAGAAGGCGAGCGACCGCATGAAAACCCAATATGACAGGCAAGCCAACAGCCAAGGGTTCCAGCAAGGTGACCTGGTCTGGTTGTACCGCCCTACCCGGACCAAGGGACTTTGCCCGAAGCTTCAGCAGCCATGGCAAGGACCGTACCGTGTGGTGAAGAGGATTAATGACGTGGTCTACCGCATCCAGAAGGTGCCCCGAGGAAAGATGTTGGTGGTACACCTGGATCGCCTGGCCCGCTACGATGGCGCTGTTCAGGACGACCAGCCTTGAGGGAGCAGTGTTACCCAAGCGGCAAGCCTACGATGCCGATCAATAAATGAAGGCCGGTGGAGGGAGGGGAGACCACAGCGGTAGCTGAGTCTTTGTTTCCCACTCCTCCTGCTGCCCGAAGGAGGGCGAAGCTTCGAGAATGCTTTCCCCCTCCATAAAAGGTAATCTCGAGAAACTTTGGGCCGCCGATCAATACCGGTGGCGACAGTCAGTTGTGTTGAGTGAGCCGTGGCGAGCAGTAGGTGAGGCGCGCCGAGTGTACATGGAAAGACGAACTGGCTTAGTTGTAATTGTGTACACTACGAAATTGTAATTGTGACATTGGAATAAGGTGGAAATAAAGAACATTTTTGAGTGGTGTAATTGAACTTTTTAATTTTACGAACCCACAAAGTCACAATATATTGGGTGTTCCAGCTGAAATGGTCCCCAGAAATTGCTGCATAACACAAGAAATAAAAGGAAAGTAAACAGATTTTAAACACAGCAAAACTGTAAATGTGAGAAATAAAAATATTTATCAAAAGCGGAGTTAGAGATGACCTCTTTCAACTTTTACTCATTTCCAATGCAACATTACAATTCCATGAATATGCCTACCAGAATCAATGTATTGCCTGGATTTCACAGCAGATCTGCTGTAGTTTTTTAAGATTTACACCTATAGACCTTTCATTTAAGATTATCTCATATGCAAAAGTTAGGTGGGGTCAAATTTGGTGACCTGTGGACTAAAATCTTCAAGAAATGGTCTGTCAGGAAAAAGGTTCCACCTCAGGCAGCATGCTTGCTTGAGAAGTATGGCAGGTTGTGCCATCTTGTTTGTGTCATTTCTAATTGTCTGACAGGTTCACAAACTCCACTCATTTGTTTATGTTGGCACTCCCTGTCACGTTGATGCAATCCTGTTCATCTGTTCTCCAGCTTCGTCACTAACTTTTGTATAGTGTTTCAATGGTCTTTGTCAGCCATCAAACCATTCAAAGAAACTTTTGTTGACTCCACTTAAACCATCTCATTTCTATAGATATGTGGACAACACTTTTGTAATTTGGCCACATGGATCAGACACTTTGCCTAGCTTTCTTGCGCATCTCAACATCCTTTGACCTCAAATACAGTTTACCATGGAAGTAGAGAAGGATGGAACTCTTCCATTCCTGGACATTCTTGTTTCAAAAAACAGCAAGGGTACACTAGGGCATGCTGTATATCGCAAGCCTACACACCCCGATCTCTATCTGAACACTCAGTTTACATCATAAGTCTCAACGACTGGGAGTTCTCAATACACTGGCCCACAGAGCTTTGTCTATCTCTGGTCCCAGCCACTTAAAACAAGAATTACAGCACCTGAGACTCACTTTCCGGCAAAATGGTTACTCCGAATATGACACTGAAGCCTCGATCACCAAAGCTAGGAAAGGGAAACCTATAACACAGCAAGCGTCAGATAAGCCTACCGCTACAGCCTGCATCCCGTTTACCAGCAACCTATCTGGCAGAATCAGTGGAATTCTCACCAAATACATCAGGACCATCCACAAGCCACCTTTCCGAAGATTAAACAGCTGTTGAGATCAGTGAAAGACAAACTGGACTTCCAAGTTCCAGGAGTGTACTGCATTACCTGTGAAATTGGGACACCGTATATAGGACAAACCGGAAGGACCATCGCTACCAGAATAAACGAACATGAACTGAGCATTCGTTTAATGCAGCCTGAGAAGTCTGGGCTGGCAGAGCATTGTTTTGATAACGACCATAGAGCCAACTTTCGGGAGACGACCATCTTGGCAAAATGCAACAGTTACTGGGAGCAGAGAGTTAAGGAGGCTTTGGCCATTTCCTCCAAGAGGAGCGCGCTTAATTGTGATGCTGGATTTCAGTTCAGCTCCTCTTGGAAACCGACCTTAAAAATGGAAATCCGTCGACTTAAGAAGGACAGATCTATACAGCTTGATAATCAAGTTAAGTAATTACGTTTCTTTTATCCAATTAATTTTCTATACTCACGCCATCTCCTGACCTGGCATTTAATTGGCTGAAAACAGCCTTTTGTTCAGTAATGCGAATTTTGATAGTGTTTTGTCTTTGTTTATATTTGTGTTATATCCAGTGATTCATTTGTAGTTATAACATTTAATAAATATCCTGATGATGGGAGATGCACTCTCCCGAAATGTTGATTTCTAATCGTCTTTTCCCCTGGCTTGCTTCCCGACAAGATATTGAGCATTTTGTTGACTTGTACTTTAAATAGTGTTTAATGCCCTTCTTACTATGTACACCACAGGTAGTGGACACTGGTGATGCATGCAATGACATTTGCCAGTTTATGAGGACTGAGAAAAATTGATGATGGTGAAGTGGATCCTCACTCAGTGGTCATAAAAGAACCAATAATCCAATGTTGTTTCATTAGAAACAGAAAGTACTAACAAATAGACATGTCACATTACTGAACTAGAGCATGAGTGCCAAACACAGAACCTTGTTTGACGTACGGAGCTTATAAGCTTTTTCATGTAATTGACTGACTTCCACCCAAATCTGACCGCATTCAGTGAAATATTTTAGCAATCTACTTTGGGCCACAGATGAAGTAAATTATTTATTTGTATTAAGTTCATTACAAAGTTTGTAAGATATGGTTTGAATCCTGCTCCCCATATAAAAGGCATCCTTGAAAACATTTTTAAAATAACAACACTTCGGCCATTTATATCAGCACCAATTTACTTTGTCATATGCTGATGCTCGAAGGTGCGGTAGAATAATGATTGGAGGAAAGATTTTTTCCTTGACAATTAAAAGTTGAAAACAACATGCAGTGTTTCATTTTTAAGATGAAATCCCAGGTATTATTACTTACATCTCCAAGATAATAATATTCAAGTGGCATCTGAGACTCAGGATAAACGTTTTCTAAGTACCAGCGAAAGCTTTTACAATTCAATGTTTCTCTTAGTGCTTTTCTTTCAGAAACATCTCCTACGTCAACATTTTTGGCACCTAGAAACAGAAATATTTTCTAATAAAATCTTAGTAATTAGAGCTAAACAAAACTATTTTAAATACTAATTTAAATGTAAAGCATTAAATTATGTAAATGTGCATACATTTATTTAGGATACTAATACATTACTGGCAAGTAAAATCTAAATAAAATGCATAGGATGTCACATCATGTGGCACAAATTTAGCCATAACTATAATTACTCTTGATTTAGGCGATTTTATTAGAGGGAATTTTAATGTTCACCTTAAAAGTAAATCTTCATATCCAGTTTAACTATCTGATGTCAACTACCTCATTGTTGCTTTAGCGAAATATTGCTAAAATCTCAAATACCACAAGCTAATCCATTCATCCTCTTTGGCAATTTGCATTTAATATAAACAATACAGGAGAATTATCAGTAAATGCAAATAATGCAAAAAATGAGGTATATATACAAACAGCGATATTATATCAAGTTCATAACAAGTGAAATTTCTTGATATAAGTACAGTATTTCCCTCCATCCCTGCACCATATTTATGTTGAAAAACACTAATGTTGTCTCATTACTAATATGTGGAATGTTGTGGGTTTGTGTTGACGATAGAGGGAAATGTTTAAGATATGGCAGTTTCTGTGCCTTTCATTTTACATGGCTCAATTAACATTTACTAGATTACCCGCAAGGCTATCAGATATTAAAGAGTATTTGAGGAATTATGAAAATTCCAAATAACAGGCACAAACCTTTTCTTTACAGAGACAAAAAAGAAACCATACAATTTCATTTTTGGGTTTCTTTTAGAGATATACAGTAATAGGACATGCTATATTTATTTTATGACATTATTTAAAACAAGAATTTAACTTTCTACTATTTATATTTTGTAGGAAAACATTATGTGATAGAAGAAAATGGAAAAAACTATTAATTCAGAACTTTTCTTGAGCTACCAGCCAGGTAAATGGCGATGTAACTAGTTGCCAAGCTTTCAAGAGCCAACATGGCTGCCCTCCTCAGGGCGATGTGCAGAAGTACATCGAAGTAACCTGAAAGATCTGGCTTAGCGGAGCATTGCATAAATGAGGGCCACAAACCAATGATTGCTAAAGTCTCGCGATATTTGGATCATGCCATTAGAGAGGCCGTGGCTATAAGAACTGAGCTCAATAATATAGAGACAGCGGAATGCAAGTGAATAGCATTTTTTTTTTTGTTATTTTACATCCTCCAATGTTAAGTCATATCGGACGATGAATGAAATGGGTGACATGAAGCTCAAACGAGCCAGGGGTCGATGGAGCTTAGAGTTACCCGACATTCGTCTTTCAGGATAAGGGAAAACCCCGAAAAAAACCTTATCCAGTTAACTCACCCTGACCGAGATTCGAACTCGGGACCTCTTGAACGTGAGGCAGACACGCTACCATCTACGCTACCGAGGCGGGCATGAATAGCATGTGGACCTCTTTGTTTCATAAGTGTAACTATCTTACTGCCCCGAATCTTCAACAACACAGCAGTTTTGTCGCGAGTCCGTTTCCAGCCTGGGACCAATCAGTAATGCCTTCTAGCTATTGGCTGCTCCAACCATGCCAATCACCGGGCTCCATTGGCTAGACTCTGAGCTTTTAGTATTTATAGGAGACAAATCAACCTTTCTGCACATCGCCCTGATGAGGGGAGCCATGTTGGCTCTTGAAAGCTTGGCAGTTTGTTCGTCACCATTTACCTGGCTGGTAGCCCAATAAAGGTTTTATCACAATATTGTAGTTTAAATTTATGGATTTCTGATATAATAGCAAGCACCCTTGTGTATCTTTAGCTTTACGAGTATTCAAGGAAATGCTTTGTATTTAACAAGTGCAATGTTAAGGCATGAATTGCATATTTATTATTATTTAGTCAAACAGATTTTATCAAATAATAATGTATTTATGTTACTGCGAGATTTAACCATGAAAGCACCAATGTCATTATTATTCTCTCTAATTCAGATAACTGCAGTAGAAGTATTAAGAGTCACGTTCCTTCTCCACATTGTCTGAACTTTCCTTTACTTTGTGCAATATTTATTACCTCTGTATCACTTTTCTTTTGTTCCATTTATATGCCACCTTTAACATCTAGATCAGCTCTGCCTATGGAACAATTGCAATTGATTTGCTAACTTGGGTTTTCTTAATAAACATTAAATTCACACATACATCACACTCTCAGATGTACTTACAAACTCTAGGGAGAATGGGGAAGTTAGAAAAATTCCCATCCTCCAGCCAGGAATCAAACCTGGGACCTCTCAGGATTTGGAAGTTAGCATGCCAACCACCAGACCACAGAGGCAGTCTCTTCCTTTAATATAGCAACATTCTTAAGTGCTGATTAAATATTGTACACAACTTAGAAAAGCTGAAATTGACAATCATAGTTTCCATCAACAATAATTACATCTCAGATTTTAACTGCCAGTAATGAGCCAAGCACACAACACTTCTCAGGTAAATAAGGAATCAACATTTGATACTCAATACATACTTTTATTTTAGATACAAAGGTAATGTTAAGGCAAAGCAGAAAACAGATCCCTGAATTTTAGGAAATCATTTATGCATCTAAGGATAATGGGTTAGTGGTATATTATTCCAAGCTTGTCAATTACACACACACAAATTTAGTATTAAAAGACCAGCTTTAAGTTTATGAGGATAAAAATGTGAACACCTTATTAGCATTTCATACTTCAAAATAGCATCATGAAAGTGTTAGTAATCTAACCTGGATTAATGCTGTAGTAAAATTCCTTCCACTCATCAAGCCAAACCTCTGCTAGACGTGCGTTGTTATGATTTACTATTTTAGAAGTGCCCCCAGGAAAGGTATAAGGTGTGGATTTGCGGAATACATGACCCACATGGGAACAAGTAGCTATCTCTAGAATTCCTCCACACATCCACACCTATAACAAGAAGGCACCACCCATGTTACAAGCTTTTATGCTGGAGCGTGTTAGTTTTAGAAGAGAATAGATTGACAGAGGCAAACCAGAACACACAAAAGCAACACACAATTATCACAATGGCTCACCATTTTGGGTCACAAGCTGATATTACCATTCAGTGCAAAAATGCACTAATGTCATCACGGGGAAGAAAGTAGACAGATGATGCAAAGACACAAGGAAATGTACAGCAACATTTAAATACATTTACTGATTTTACAAAATATGACTCCCAACCCTCCCAATTGACTGACGCCATGTGTAAACACACTGTTTCTACTTTCTTCAATCCTGTAAAATGATATAAAAATAAATACAAATAAATTTAATGTAATAATTATCATTAACATGCTTGATAGCTTATGGTATTAGCTTCACTTAGCAGACTCCTCCTCCCACACATACAGATCGTAGACGCTAAGCTTGCCAAATTGAAGAAAATAAAGAAAAAAAAAACAGGAGGGGGATTACATGCTGAAATGTTAGAAATAGCAACAAATAAATCTTTGTTAGTTGGTTTCCTTTCATTGTCAACCTTGTACTCTTATTTCTTTTACATTATTTTATCATCTCTTAGTAGTATAACAGAAAGATGCCACTATTTGTGAGCTGCTGCATAAACAAGCGATCCTGACAGCTCCAACATGGTGGACCATCTAACATATTATAACAAAATCAGCCCCTTTCCAAAGTTCCAATTCCTCACATTCATTTGCTTTACCTACATAAAAGGGTGTAACAAAAAGGTATGCCAAAACTTTGGGTAAAAGTTTCTTGCATATCAAGGACATAAAATGTTATATGAACATACGTCTAAATTCCTATGAGTAAGGACTATGATATAATGAAGCACAAAATTAATATAATTTTGAGTTTAACTAGTAATCACTGCTCCATTTATTGCTAGTGTTTACCTAGAACGTGTTTCATTAGTACCTTTCTAACATCCTCAGCTAATGTTGACTACTGGATGTTGGATTGGTGAACTCCTTGTCTCTGTTGGTATCTTGATGAACTTGAAGTTTGGGTTCTCTTCAAAGGTAGTGTCGTAATTGAACAATTTTCTTTCAAATTTCTTTATGAAAATGCTTTTCCATGTGATTAACACAGCTGGATCTTGGACACTTTTTAATAATTGGATTTCTTGTTCTATATCGTGATTCTTCTTCCAAAAATGGTATGCTACTGCCAATTTATCTATTTCTTTGTTCCTGATGTTCCTAAAATGCTCTTTAAGCCTAATGTTCAAATTCCTTTTAGTTTTTTCAATGTAAAAGTTGTCACAGCCTTTGCAGTTAATCCGGTACACACCAGATTTTTTGTCTGTAGGTATCTCATTTGTATTATGTGATTTCAAAAGGTGTTGTACTGTCCTTCACAGGAGAGTAAGTCTGTGAGGCCTGGGACGCAGGGGGGTTAGCGAAGGTTCCCACGCCCTCCCTGGACAGATTTATGACACTCCATGTCAGGACAGTTACAGATCATTCAAAAACATTCTGATGGTTTCTACTTTTGTGAATGAATCTTCTCGGTTTTAGTGTACAGAGTGAACAGGGCGCATGTTTTTTTTAATGGTTCTACTCCTTGTGTAGCAGGCATTCTCTGCCACACACATTTGCTGTCCTTGTCCCACTGTGTAAGGCCGCACATATCTTTCAGGGACCTTCTTTACGCTGCTGGACAGTACAATGAATTTGTTCTGTGGGGCCAAAGTAATATTGTGCTCTTTGAAGACTTTTTGGAAAAGGTGTGTATCTCTGGGATAATATGTAAATTTTCTGTATGAAGGTTTATTGCTGATTGGGGAAAGAGTAGTTACTTGTCTGCATCTATGTTATCTTTGACAGATGTCCTGCTAGATAGACCAATTACATGCTCACCTCACTTAAACTGTGGGGACATTCAAACTGTCATGTTCCAGATGTAGAGACTCTTTGTGCTTGTATTATGGAAGGCTGCCAGACCTAACTCAGTGCATCAGGGAGTCTATGCGATGGCGGATTGACAGATGTATTGCATATAATACATGTGCTGAGATTTCCTTTTTTCCCACCATTGTCATTGAGTGTTGTTGTATGGATCTCAGATGTAGAAAAAAGGAAATAAACTATTTCTGGACCTACAATCATATAACAGTTTTTATACCCTATTCACAAAAAAAAATTTCTCAAATTTTTGACATACCCTTTTGTTACACTCTATATTTCCCAAACTTTGTTGTCCTCCACTAATTTCAAATTCAGCAATCTTTTCCCCACTATATCTGATGGTAGACAAGACCTAATCTCTCAATCCTCAAGTTTTTCTCTTATTTTTTTCCCCCTCACATTTAAGAACCATATGTCGATAACATTAGTATTTCTCTAAATTCCGGGTTCCTATTACTGCTTTCAACTACACTACACCTGTTCTTCCTTACCCATCTGTCACCTTTTTCCCATCCCATTCTTTCTTTAGTTTCCTGTAAAGCCTTGTGACTTTTTTGTTATTGGAACTCTTAAATATTTCCTAAATTTCAGTATCTTAAATTCATTGCTTAACTTTTTTCCAAAAACCTCTTTCTTTTTGAAAAAAAGTGAAAGGAATACCCTTTCAATTGCAATTTAGACTATAGAGTGTCAAGTTTGTTTCTTTGTTACCATCTCAAGCATTTAAAAAAATAATACATTTTTCTTCAGCCCTATCAAGATCGAAGGGAACAAAATGTGCCACATAAGACAATGGTGATCCAAACTGCTTGCAATATATTATGAAAATTCTATCTAAGCATTTTGATTATAATGAAAATATGGCATTGTATCAAAGCATATCTAAAATATCTGAAGTGCTTTCAACTAAGATTTTTCTTTGTTTCCTTATTATGACAAAGATAAAAGTACTAGATGAAAAACGTTTGAAGGAAAATATAGTATAATCCATTTATCAAAGTTTTTGAGGAAATAAAATAAGTTAAATGAGTTTAACACAAAATAATTTGTGTTATTATGACCCTCTAAAACAAAGAAGGTATTTTATTTTGTTGTAAGCAATCAATAGTGATCTTCTATAGCAAATTTTGACTCATTTGCTCACTATGTTTAGAAGGGGTGCAGAAAATGGGTCACGTATTGAGAAGGGTGGGAAAAATCTGATGAAATCACATTATCACGGTGTCTGAGACACATCATAACAGAAACTAATTATGCCAGTGCATTCCAGCACTTCTTTTGTTCATGTTGTATTCATAGCAGAAAAAGCAAAAATAGAACAGTTTGGCGGTAGAGCTAAATGTGTGATGCACTTGGTACATTCAGTTTACAATAACTTGACAACCTTAACATACCTGGTTTAGGCAAATAATAAATACACATAAAAGCAGCATTATGTATACAAGCATAAATACACATAAAAGCAGCATTATGTATACAAGCACTTTAAGGTATATTTAGTGATTTAACATCCCCATGTGGCAAATTTAAACTTTTTGAGTTTGATTTATGAGTCACTGTGTTTACACTCAAACTTCACTTACTTGTTGTATAATTGAAACATTTTCAAGATCATTCGATCTCATCCCCAGCTGTTTGGTGACTAAATGAACATTCCTCTTCTTCCACTACTACGGAGCTCCGATCGCTCTGCCATCTGGTGTTAGGGGCACTAAGTTTTAATACTTCATTTAATGCTGGGATTTCAAAATTTATAACTTTATCACGGTTTTTGGTTATGAATATTTTTTCCCAAATATCCAATTCTATGGGGGTACTTAAAGATTTTAACAGTTCAATGTTGTGGCCAATGTTGTGGTTTTCTGTCCAAAAATGGTGTGACACTGCAGATTTTTCTGTTTGTTTCAACCTTATGTTCCTCTGGTGTTCTTTTTGCCTAGTTAACAAGTTAACTTCACTACTACTATTCGTGGCGCAACATTCAAAGTATTAGGTGCATGCATGATTGGAGGAATTTAGCAACAGTGACATCAAAATTAATCGGAGAAACTATTTGTAGTTGGTTTATTGACGCTTGTCACTTAGGTTTTTATATTATCGAGGGACTAGTTTCAGAAGCCATTGCCTCCATTTTCAACCTCTCTCCAACTGGCATCTGTTGTTGTCTGCTCTCTCTCTGGTGGAACTATGAACTTCTTTGTCAAATTATCTACTGGAGGGACTTCAAAGTTCTTTACTCAGTCCTTATTCTTCCATATGAATATATTCTCCCGTGTTGACAGTTTGTTTTGGTTTATCACTCCTTTTAATAATTTTGGATTTGGATCAATGTCATGATTTTCATTCCAAAAATGAAATGCTACTGCTGACTTACCTTCTTGTTTTACTGTGATGTTTCTAACGTGCTCTTTGATTCTGATTTTTAGATTTCTTTTAGTTTGACCTATGTAGCCTTTCTCACAATTATTACAACTTATTTGGCATATTCCAGATGAGATTTCATCTGTTGTTTTTTAATTTAGCAACTTCAAAATTGAGTGTCTATTTGTAGATGCCAAGATGATATTTTGTTCTTTAAAGATCCTTTAAAATTTATTAAATGTTTTTGGGTGATATGTGAATGAATTGAATATGCTGTTGCTTTCTTTTTATTTAGTGAATGTGAATCCTTAATGATTTTCTTTAGTTTAACTTTTCTAATTTTCTTAAACACCAGACTTTTGTTGTATCCATTTTCTTCTGCTATGTGTAGTGTTGCTTTTTGTTGTTTGAAGTATTCTTCTTTATCCATTGTTGTGTTGACTAGTCTGTGTGTAAGACTGTTTATTATTGCATGTTTATGTATAATTGGGTTGTAGCTATTATTTTTTATGTAATTTCCTGAATGTTGGTTTCCTGTAAATTGCATATTTTGTGTTATTCCTGATGATATTTAGATCCAAGAAAGTAAGTTGTCCATTGACTTCCTTTTCTATTGTGAATCTACAAGAAAGGACTATCAAAGAAGTTCATAGTTCCACCACCAGAGCGGAGAGCAGACAATAACAGATACTAGTTGAAGAGAGTTTGAAAATGGAGGCAAAGGTTTCCGAAACAAGTTCCTTGATAATATAAAAACCTAAGTGATCAAGTGTCAATAAACCGACTACAAATATACTTGTTTAGGCTTTCACGGTCGGCGTTAATCCAATAGAATATTGTCTCCGGGGTTGAAGGCTGTGGTCTAGATGATGAAAATATATCTGACGTTTCACCCGTAACTTCATCGGGCATCTTCAGAGATTCTCAGTCTTGTCTGTTAACAACTAGTTGTGAAACGGGTGAAATGTCAGATATGTTTTCATCGTCTAGACCACGGCCTTCAACCCTGGAAACAACATTCTATTGGATCAACTACAAATAGTTTTTCCGATTATTAGGTGCATATTCAAAAACAATCAAAAAACTAATTGTAGCCAATTTTTAACACTTTGTCACTTACAGTTTTATTTTTTGAGGGACCTCTGAGGTTGAAAATGGTCACAACGGCTTCCAAAACCAGTCCCTCAAGAAATAAAAATGTGAGTGATGGAGAGTTAGAAACAAACTATAGGTACAATTGTTTTTTCAATTAATTTGGATGTCACTGTTACTAAATTCTTCCAAACATGCACAATTTAAAAATATCCTTTGTTTTATATTTATGTCTTATTTGTTCATTGTGTCCAATGAAACACAGTGCATTAATATAAATTCATGTGAATATTGTGAAAGCTTGTGATCAGAAAAGAGTGAAGCAATCTAATCTGAGATAGATATAACCTTATACAGCATTAAAAAGCTTAGTTCATATAATGATAAACACTGCAAAAGAATATGAAAAAGTAACACTCAAGAATAGGTATGTAAATAATGTAGTTACCAATGGATTGAACAAGGACTTGGTGGACAAGAAAATTAGAGCCCAATAGCACAACACAAATTTGGCACAAAAGCAGAAAGCAAACTTACCTCTCCTCTACAGCACATAGCACATTTAACGAAATATTAAGATTCTTGCATAACATTAGCTCCAGAAAACAACATATTTCTTTCTTTAAAGAAAGGAAGGACAATGAATGCTTTGTACAATGCAACCAGATATGATCTACTGTGTTTCCCTTCATTTAACTCCTTAAGATCTTTGCCTCCTTTGCAATGTCTACAAGTCCCTAAGTAGGCACTACATGAAATCCTTGCAATTATATGATATCCTGATTAAAGTATTTAAATCTAAAAACCATAAGGTCACATTGCAAGTGACACAGCGCCTTCTACATACGTATCATTACAGTGTAAGAATTCTACTGAAAGCACACATATGACATCTTTTGGAGAATAAAAGAGGGATTTACAGATTCAACTGCACAATTTGTGAAAAATACCCAGGAGAATGCAAGCCCCATGCTGAAGGAACACAAAAATATCAAACATACAAACCGGCAGTAGCAGCAGCGCACCAACTGGTGTCATCAGATCTTGCAGTCATATACAGTTGAACATTTCAATGCTAGCATGGGAATCAAGTACTTTCTATATATCATACATTCTTCTTTTATTTGATGCCTAAACTTACCTTACTTGGATGTGTACACTGCAACAAGTGAATTGAACAAATCCATAAATTTGACTTATGGAAGCAAAATTATAATATATGTTCATTAATTTATTTTCACATATCTAATGTGTCAGGAACAAGAACTGATTTTGGAGAAAACCGACTGTCACTTCTCTAAACAGACAATAATGGTTATTAAATATGATGCTACTAAACTGAACTTTTCTCAATAATGCAAACGTACAATTAATAAATCTCATATGTAATTCCTTTCTTGGAAGTGTTGAAAACAGTGTTGTTATGATAAATTAAATTTAAAGCCGGCTGAGGATAGAGGCAAAGTCTCAAACATGTTCCGGAAAAATTTAAAAGTAAGTGTTGTTTAGTGTCATTAATCGACTCCCTTTATTTAATCTGCCATGCTTATGTCACGAAGAAGGAAGAGACCATGGGAATGAATAAATGTGCAGCACCTCAGGCAGTTACACCAGTGGTGGGGAATGGTGGGGGAAACCAGAGACAACCCATCCCAGTGCCATGTTGTCCACCACGAATTTCACATGCGGTTGCCTTGGTGAGAGTCACGCTATCTAAACATTCGGCCACGAAACAGCCTAAGACAGTGTGGGATGATGCAATACAAGTACTGATTCTTAAGCATTGATACACGATACTCATGTAAATGTGGTAGTTTGTTCACAAATTATGTTCTATTGGTAGTTTTCTGTGAGTACATGCATATAACCAATTTTGTTTTTGCTCATTGGTTTCACATGTCACAGCATCATGTTTGACAGTGACGGGAAATTAGAACATTTCATTCTCAACAGAGGTTATGTAAACTTCACTAGGTGCCTCAATGTAACACACTTTTTTAAATTTGTTGTACTGTGTGACTTATGACCATGTGAAAATATTTTCCTGTATATTTTACACACCAGTCCATTATGATTAGTATCGTTTACTTCAAAATAGTTCCCACTTTTCATGTTTTATTTAATATCACCGTTGAACATCAGTACAAGAAAATATTTTTGGAAATTAGTCATGCGGTTTACTTGTGACTTGAGTTTGACTTGTGAAACACAAACTAACAAATGGTAAAGAAGAACAAATATTTCAATGCACTGTGTGATTTGACATCTTAGGTTCTCATATTTCTTTTCTCCCATATAGACTTTGGTAAATGTAATGGTTGAGTGTGAGTCACCAAGCCAGAAACATAATTTACTTCATCAGTACTTCTTTCCTCATTGTTTTGTATGTTTTCATTTAGACACAAGAGATCCAGTAACTCTTTGGGGACACTTATGACGTCTTGACTCCATACATCCCTTAGTACTTAAACACAACCACCTTTAATCACACAAAACATAAACATTTGAAAATGTTGAAAAGATATCAAAGGTTTATCTCAAAGTAATAGACTTTATTTACACTTGCCACGCCTCGGTAGCGTGGTGGTAGCATGTCTGCCTCACGTTCAAGAGGTCCCGAGTTCGAATCTCGGTCACAGCGAGTTATCTGGATAAGGCTGTTTTCCGGAGTTTTCCCTTATCCTGATAGACAAATGTCGGGTAACTCTAAGCTCCATGGACCCCAGACTCATTTGAGCATCATTTCACCCATTCCATTCATCATCCGATATGACTTAACGTTGGAGGACGTAAATTGCAAAAAAAGACATCACATTTTTTGGACATGACATGGCTTTAGCACATGCTCACTACATGTCATATCCTTTTCACATTTAAACACATAAATTTTTTAACATATAATCTGCTAATTACTATTTGTGTTCTGACTTATTTTATCTAAAAATTAACCTAAATTCTTACTTTCTTCACAAAACAAACTACTAACTGCTAAGTTTTATTCTCAAATACATTACAGACATAAGTTCTGGGGTACACCATTTCCAAAAGCTATACATCTACAAACACCAATTCTTAGCTCTGCAATGCTCCCTCGTTCTTCTTTACTTACTATATGTATGTTTCCCCTTTTTCATCTTTTTATCTGAGCACAGAAAGTCAAAGAGCTCTCATCTCCTATTGCACTAAAGAGTTTTTGTATTTCTACATCTTCAAATCTTTTTCTATCAGCTTTCCAAATCCCATTGTGTTATTTTCCCTTCTTCTCTTACCTCTCCCAGCTAATTACTTGCTATGTTCTTTTAAAGACTTGTTGGCCATCCATTGGCTCTTAAATGCTTCTCTTGGTACTCTAAACATTGCCATAAGACAATAACCTGTGAAACAGAGTCTCTAGTTTTCCATCCTACATCCCATACTTCTATATCATACAGCACTTTAACCCCTGCCACTTAACCTCTACGTAAGGTACTCTATTTTTGCATCCTGTGAAGGTTATTATAGCACTTTCATTGGCTGCACTAGTTTCTTTTCCTTCTTCCACCAATTTTAACTCCTAAGTAAGTACTTTCCCAAAGTACCTTATACTCTACACTATAATTTTTTTCCCTTCATTTCTCATATTGGTTAATTTTCTCTCTTTCTTAAATACAATCAGTGTCTTGGCTTGATTCACTTTCAACTTCCATTTTTCACAATATTTGCCTATTGCTTCTGTGTATTGTTTAATATCATTAGCTGTAACTGATCCTACCACCAAATCGTTTGCAAATAGTAGTCCTGGAACCAGTTATTGTTAATGACTCGCACGAAGTTACTGTCTTTAGTAATATCTACTAATGTATCATTCATAAGTAAATTAAATAAAACTTCATTTTTGAGTTTGATTTATGAGTCACTATGTTTACACTCAAACTTAACTTACTTGTTGTATAATTGAAACGTTTTCAAGATCATTCGATCTCATCCTCATCTGTTTGGTGGTTAATATTTATAAATAAAACTTCAATTAATTTACAATCTTGCCATGGACATTTACTTTTTTTTATTTCTTTAGTTACCATTTTCTCCTCAATTCCGATTGAAAAGGTATTCTCTTTATATAAGACCAATGGTATTTACCATACTCTTGCCATTACTCAATTTATGTCATAATAATTACAATTCAACTCTCGGTTATATGGTTTATTTAAAACAATGAAGTTCACATATAGCTTGCTCTTCTAAACCCATTTGGAGTTCTGAAAGAATACTGTGCTCTTCAGGTCAATTTTGTATTCTTGCAAGTTTGTTCACATTTTCCCTATATTTAACAATAACGCTATATCATGACAACTATCTGGTTTATTGACATTATTTCCTTTGATACATTGGATGTCTAATAGCTTTCCTCAGGTTCCCTGACATAACCCTTGAGTGAAATGTGTAGTGTTTAATGCCCGCTTTTACTACATGTAATACATGAGAAGATGGAGCACCAGTGGAATGAGATGGCAGGGGAAATTGGAGATCCCAGAGAAAACCTGCCCCAGCACCATGTTGTCCACCACTTGTCTCACTTTGCAGTCGCCTGGGATGGAGCCTGTGTCACCTTGGTGAGAGCCAAGCAGTCTAACCACTCAGCCACGGCACGGCCCCATCTTTTTGCATTGGGTGGGGGGTGTCTCTGTTGTGATCTTAATTCTTTCACGTTAGAACACAATTCTTTAAGACACATATTTGGAATATGAACTATACAATTTGCTTTGCTTTTCATTAGGAAAAGAAAAAAAAAAAAAAAAAAAACAATTCCTTTATTACTTCATAATTTCTTATTTTATCATATATAAGTCAAAAACCTCCGAACCAGTTGCACAGTGTTTTGTTTGCCCACATCATCAGGCTCGTTGCCACTTACCGCTACCATAGAAAGGTGCAGATGAAACTATATAACATTTTTAAAACTACTTTTAAAGTGGTTCAAATCCTGGCCATTGCATTGAATTTTTCATCTATCAAAAACCTTAGCCTATATACGCTAGTGTGAAGAAATGATTAATTTCCATCAATTAACTTAAATAATAAGAGTTAAATGATGAAGCCTGGGTCTCAAGTACTTATGATAGTAAGTCGCCACAAACGGTGTATCTCGAATACGAGAGCACCTAGTGGTTTATCAGGGAGATATGAGTCAATTGGAGAATTTAATGTCAGGACGGCACGTTGGCCATGGTAGCTTAATGGGTGAGAGGGGCTGGACGGAAATCAGGAGATCTGTGGTTCAAATCCCAGCCATGGCATTGAATTTTTCATGTTGACTCTATCTATCCATCTACCTTTAAAGCACTTACCAATCTTATGAAAGAATATGCTGAAACTGGCCACTGTCATTGTCCATAATTTTTTGGCACTTCTTTAGGAAACTATCCATCACTCGCATAGTTCATGTTGAGAAATGCTGTTTTTTTTTGGTACATAATTTAATTCTTCTAGAGTGTGTAAGTTTGTGCTGTATGCCTTGGTTTTAAGTTACCCCAGAGATAGAAATTGCAGGGGGAGGGGAGAATCAGGGGACAGATGCAACTACAAATCTCTTAGTAATTCTCTTCTGAAAACACGCTTTCAATTCTTCTCATCAGAATATTGGCCGCGTGAGCTGTTGCACAGTCTAATTAAGAAAGACAAAATAACACTCCCTGTCCGTTAATTTAATAAAAAAAAATTGTATCCACTTATGTATGGGCATCACCGGTATTGATGGTGTACTTGTTACATCATGTAAGTGAGCATCATTTCCACCATTTCTTTCATTTATCATCAGATATCTCCTATCTGATTGTTAAAGGACAAGGAAAAGAAAAACAATTACCTGTGCAGTGATGCTTTAGGCATCACTGATTAGCAATTGCTTATTGAAGTTTTTAAGAGAAAGCTGTGAAACTAACAATGTCTGTTGGTTAGTGATTGGTAGTACTATACTGTATATTTGTGTAAATGGTCTCCACATGTGATACAAGATATTGTCGCTAGGTCATTGTTGATTGGAGGCAGCGCGGGTAACAAGGTCAAAGAGACGGCAGTTAAGTGTGGAGACAAAAGCTTGCCGAAATGGTGGGCGGGAGCAGACGGATTTCACAAGAGTTCGCCTTTGTTCTAGCCGGTCTCGATTGTTTGAGAAATTTCTGGAATGTTAGAAAAACTATAAAAAGGCAGCCTGCCTGCCAAAGAGTGTCAGTCAGTCGGTAATTGAACACGTGCGGGTAAGCGGCTGTGTTTGTTGAGCTTATATGTTGTATTGTGTATGTGTACGAAGCATATTTCTACGGAAATAAAGTACAATTTTTTGTGTTTGTAACTTGGACTTTTGATTTCACGAACCCACAAAGTCACAATTGGTGTCAGGAGTGCGACGACATGGAGGCTGCATTGGAAAAGATTTTGGAGAAGATGACGGAAATGAAAGCAGCAAATGACAACTTTGCTGCGAAAACAGAAGCGCCTAATAACAACCTGGCCGCGGAAATGAAGGAAATGAAGATGGCAAACAACAACCTGGCCGCAGAACTGAAGGAAATTAAGACCGAATTGACCAAGGAAAGTAAAGCGGCCAACGAGGTCCTCGCCGCAAAATTTGAAGAGCAGTTGGCTGACGTAAAGGAGGACGTCACGGAGCTTGGTGAGCGCATCGAAGACCTGGCGAGTCACGTTAACGACCTGGAAAAAGGCAGACAGCAGCGTCAAGTCCCTGAACGCCATGGTGGAGGACGTCGTCGGCAGGAGGTTGAAGGATTTGAAGGCCGACTCACCGGGACGCGACACAACATCGGCGCGCGTCAAACCTCCGAAATATGACGGCGCGTCAACGTTTGAGGTCTTCCGCCACCAATTCGACGCAGTGGCCAAGCACAACAAATGGTCAACAGAGGAGGCCACACAGTTAATAGCCAGCCTCCAGGGACGGGCCGCGGAAGTCCTGAACGCGGTACAGACAACGGCGGCGCCCTAAGACATCTGGGAGGCTCTGGAGAATCCTTTTGGAAACCACTGCTTAGCCGCAGCGTACCGCAGTCAGCTAAAGGCAAGGTCAAACCAGCCAGGGGAGACGCTGCAGGAGTTCGCCCTGGCAGTTGAACAACTGGCTGGCAAGGCCCTAGTCGACCTCCCACCAGAGTTCGTATCCCGCGAAGCTGCCTACACATTCGTTGATGGAGTACGAGACACGGAGATTCGTCAGCGCCTAATGCTCGGCGATTATAAAACCATCCACGAGGCACTGACGGCAGCATTAAGGATGGAGGCGGCCAAGGTAACAGCTGTCCCAACGTCGAGAACGAGGAGTGTCCGCTACACCGGAGACAGGAGAGTCGCCGAGGGACGCCGGCGAAGACCTAGTGGCCTGTGTTGGGGGTGTGGACAGCCCGGACACCTGGAGAGAGACTGACCACGCCAGGGAGAGCAGCCTGAAAACGAGTAAGGGCCGTCGTGCAGACGGGCACGTCGGCGCCATCACCACCATCCCCTCGAGTGACACTGCGCGCCGTCAGCCGGCGTTTGGATGACAGCCTAATTGCGGACGGTTGGGTGGAGGGGAAACCGTGCCGCGTACTGGTGAACACCGGGGCGGCCGTGACCATTATCAGACCTGACGTGGCCAAGAGTTTGCCGACGAGGAAGCCGAGCCAACCATAACAGCTTGTCCCGGCATCGGGTGACACCTTGCCTGTGGAGGAGGCCCTGCTAAAGTTGACCTTGGGAAGGAGTGCCGTACGTCTGTGGGTGTTCGTCGCGAAGGTGGCTGAGGAGGTGATTCTGGGACTGGATGCCCTCAGGAGCCACGAGGTGACGGTCGACGTCGGCAGGAAGGTCCTGCGGCTCAACAGAGAAGAGGTTATGCTCCGTCAACACGAAGAGCGCCTTGGAATCTGTAGGGTCATCTTGAACAAAGACGTGGTTGTCCCCGCGAGGAGCGAGGTGATGGTGACGGCGCGACTGGAAGGCGAGAGAACCAGGAACATGATGCTGGACCAGAAGACGCCTGTACGCGGACTGTGTGTAGCCAGGGCATTGCTGCCGTGCCGAGAAGAGTTGCCAGTGAGACTGCTAAACCCAATGGACACCGATCACGAAGTGCAGGCCGGGACGTAGTTGGGAACGTGCGAGCCCGTGGTAAGCGTAACAGCAATCGACAAGACGCAGGAGCCGGTGCCGACGCAATACCTGGAGCCCCGGCTAGAAGGCCTTCTGGAGAGGGCGGCCGACCACCTGACCGCAGACCAGCTGGAGAAAGTTCGACAACTGCTGAGACGTAACCAGCGCGTCTTCAGCCAAGGTGATAGTGACTACGGCCGCACGGACAAAGTGCTTCACCGCATCGACACCGGGGACGCCCGGCCTATTCGGCAACCACCTAGACGCGTTCCGCTGGCGAAGCAAGGGGCGGTACGAGACATGCTGGAGGACATGAGATCCAGGGGAGTGATTGAAGAGTCTGACAGGCCTTGGTGTTCCCCTGTAGTCTTGGTGACGAAGAAGAACGGCGAGCTACGCTTCTGCTTGGACTACAGGAAGCTGAACGCTGTCACCCGGATTGACGACACCCTGGACACGCTAGCTTGTGCGCAGTGGTTCTCGACCCTGGACCTGAAGTCGGGCTACTGGAAGGTAGCTCTAGACCCGAGAGACCAGGAGAAGACCGCATTCTCGACAGGCCAAGGGCTCTGGCAGTTCACAGTTATGCCCTTTGGCCTCTGCAACGCACCAGCTACCTTCCAAAGCCTCATGGAGTCAGTGATGAGAGGACTGACTTACGACGCCTGCCTGCTATACCTGGACGACATCATCATCGTCGGTAAAACTTTTGAAGACCATCTCGAGAATCTGAGTAAGGTGCTAGAGAGATTGCAGGCGACCCACTTGAAGCTGAACGCGAAGAAGTGCCAGCTCCTCCGCAAGGAAGTGAACTACTTGGGCCACGTAATCTCAGCAACCGGAGTGGCCACAGACCCAGAGAAGACACAGGCAGTGAGAGATTGGTCTCACCCATAGGATAAGAAAGAGTTGCGCAGTTTCCTGGGGCTGTGCAGTTATTACCGACGCTTCATAAAGGGGTTCTCTAACATCGCCAAACCCCTCACCCGCCTGACAAAGGAACACCAGCCTTATGTTTGGACGGAGGGCACCGAAGACGCTTTCCAGCACCTGAAGAAGATCCTGTGAAGTGCTCCAATTTTGGGTTTCCCACAACCAGGTTGCGCCTTCATTGTGGATACCGACGCCAGCGACCATGGCATTGGAGGTGTGCTATCGCAGATCCAGGACGGCCATGAGCGGGTGATAGCCTACTACAGCAAGACGCTATCCAAGGCAGAGAAGAACTACTGCGTCACCCGAAGAGTTACTGGCAGTAGTAAAGACCTTGGAGCACTTCCACAAGTACCTGTACGGTCAGCCATTCCACATGAGGACTGACCATTCTGCCCTAACCTGGCTATTGAGCTTTAGAAACCAGGAAGGCCAGACAGCAAGTTGGATCCAGAAGCTGCAGGAGTACGACTTCACCTCGGAACATCGCAGAGGGAAGAGCCACGGTAACGCAGACGCTATGTCCCGAAGACCCTGTCCAGAAGAGTGCGGCCAGTGCAGAAGAGTGGAAGAGAAAGAGCGTGCCGCAGCAGTCCGAGTAGTCACGGCAGTGCCTGCGGACGGCTGGGATTGCGTAGGCCTGAGGAGGGAGCAGCTGGCGGACGCAGACTTGGGCCACTCTTGAGGGAAGTGGAGGCAGGGACCCCAATGGGACTCGTTGAAGATCAGAGTGGGCGTGCTGTTCCGGATATGGGAATCACCTGATGGGAAGACGCAGAGAGAACAGTTGGTACTTCCCCGGAGTAAGGTCCCGGAACTCTTGGAGGAAGTGCACGCCGGTACTTCAGACAACCTGGGAGCGAACCGTATGATTGACAAACTACGGCAGCGCTACTACTGGCTGAGGCACCGAGCAGACGCTGAGAGATGGTGCCGTCAGTGTCACGTGTGCGTGGCGTGTCGCGGCCCCCAGACTAGAAGCCGGGGTCACATGCAGCAGTGCAACGTCGGAGCGCCATTCGAACGGATCTCCGTTGACATTGCTGGACCGTTCCCAGTTTCCGACCGAGGCAACAAGTAACTGATGGTGATCGTGGACTACTTCACTAAGTGGCCGGAGGTGTATTCCATCCCGAACCAAGAGGCAAGGACAATCACAGACTGCCTCGTGGAGCAAGTGTTTTGCCGATTTGGAGTACCGTTAGAGCTGCACAGTGACCAAGGCACCAATTTTGAGTCCAACATGATGGAGGCACTAGAGAGACTTGGGGTTAATAAGACCCGCACAACACCTCTACATCCCCAGTCGGATGGCATGGTCGAAAGGTACATCAAGACTTTAGAGGAACACTTGAGGAAGGTCGTGGCCAGCCATCAGCGAGACTGGGACATCAGGGTGCCACTGTTCTTGCTGGCCTACCACTCGTCAACACACGACACCACGGGGATGATGCCAGCCAGATTAATGTTCGGCCGAGTGTTACACCTCCCTTGTGATCTGGCTTTTGGAAGCCCCCCCGGACGCAAAACAGCCAGTTACCGAGTATGTGGAGAACCTGGTGGACCATCTCCACGACATGCATGAGATGGCTCGTCAAAACATCCAGAAGGCGAGCGACCGCATGAAGACCCGATACAACAGGCAAGCCAACAGCCAAGGGTTCCAGCAGGGTGACCTAATCTGGTTGTGCCACCCTACCCGGACTAAGGGACGATGCCCGTAGCTCCAGCAACCATGGCAAGGACCATACCGGGTGGTGAAGAGGATTACGATGTGGTCTACCGCATCCAGAAGGTGCCCTGAGGGAAGATGTTGGTGGTACACCTGGATCGTCTGGCCCATTATGATAATGCTGTTCGGGACGACCAGCCTTGAGGACGGAGCAGTGTCGCCAGGTCATTGTTGATTGGAGGCAGCGCGGGTAACAAGATCAAAGAGACGGCAGTGCAGTGTGGAGACAAAAGCTTGCCGAAATGGTGGGCGGGAGCAGACGGATTTCGCAAGAGTTCGCCTTTGTTCTAGCCGGTCTCGATTGTTTGAGAAATTTCTGGAATGTTAGAAAAACTATAAAAAGGTAGCCTATCTGCCAAAGAGAGTCAGTCAGTCAGTAATTGAACGCGTGCGGGTAAGCGGCTGTGTTTCTTGAGCTTGTATGTTGTATTGTTTATGTGTACGAAGCGTATTTATACGGAAATAAAGTACAATTTTTTGTGTTTGTAACTTGGATTTTTTATTTTACGAACCCACAAAGTCACAATATATAATTTATACAAGGATTTCAAATTTCTTTCCAATGTTTTAAAACCTTTGTGGCATAAAATAAGAAGCAATTCTAATGGCACCTAAATAATAGTACCACTGGACTTCTGTGACATTTTGCAGTCAACTTGTTAAATGAAAGAAGAATGTGCAAAGTTTTAAAAAAGACTAATTTACTATAGACAAGAGTGCCTGATAGTGCAGAAATGTTAATTACATAGAATATTGAGATGACATGATAGTGGTAAGGATTAGCGATTCAAATCTAGTGCTGCGAGTTACATTTTTTATTTATTGTTTTCTTGCTGAAACAACGCCTACAGTAATCTTCACTATGTAATTATTCATTTAGTGTACTGTGTTTCACCTGGTATTGAATAGTTTTAGGTGCTAGTTCAAATAGGATTACTTTACTTGTTTTTTGTCCATCCATCTATTGCTTTAAGGAAATTTACAAATGCATTTCAAATGCAGTTAAAATTGATACAAAGGTGAGGTAGTTGAGGTATAGAGCTTACATGTTACATTTGAAACACAAAATCCATTCTACATGCTTTAAATGAGAATTGTATAAAGTTATGGCATTCTATATAAGATGATGGCCAGCATAAAGTATAAAATATACTTATAAAATAAAATCTACTGGATGGTTAAAAAATTTTAAAATTAAATATAAAATCCTACAATCTAATTAAACACTTGGGTGTTTCCAATACACAGCAGCTGATATGGTGTTGATGTGTTTATACAGAAGAGGGTAGCTCTGTAGTGGTTGGTATTTCCACATATTCCATGGGAGATCAGCGTTTGTTTCCATACTGTGTGGTAAAAGTTTAGTCTATTGTCACCCGAGCGTT
Organism: Mantis religiosa; assembly: GCA_030765055.1. Lineage (NCBI taxonomy): Eukaryota > Metazoa > Arthropoda > Insecta > Mantodea > Mantidae > Mantis > Mantis religiosa. The sequence goes on from JAUKNK010000394.1 coordinate 124,922, forward strand.
GGAACACCCTATAGAAGCAGCTGAGAGCAGAAAGCAGGGGAGGTCCGTGTTAGCCACGCCCCCCCCCCCTCGTTTGTCTTATAGTGGTGACAGGCGGTGGCTGGGAGAAAAAACATCATTGTGCCGTCTGTTTCTGTTCCACCTGTGTTCTTGAACTTACAGGATATTTCCTCTAATCTGGAACCTTCCGATCGACCCGCTGGCCCTATATAAGCAGCACGTCGAGTTAGTCAGTTCAGTTCAGTTCTTGGTGTAAGAATGCAGTGCTAGTGTACGACGAGAAGACTGCGTAAGAGCATCGGAGGATTGTACATAATTACGAGTGCAAGTGAAATTGTGACGGACGAACTGGTGAATCGTAATTGTGAGCGTTACGTAATTCTGTGTAATTGGCAAGAGTTTAACTGTAAGTCGGTGGAAATAAAGAACATTTTTGAGTGGTGTAATTGGACTTTTCATTTCACGAACCCACAAAGTCACACTATTGTATTAACTCTTTGATGCGGCTGGTAACAGTACATCTATGCTTTCTATCTTACAGTTATTGCCATGAACTTTGACATTTTAGGGCTACTGGCATGCAACCATAAATGCCAGATTTTCCTAGGCACCACTTGGTATGAACCACAAGAGCTGAACAGCATAATGAAATCTGATAGTTTGAAAGAGGCATGCCTTTAATTGTTCAAGTTTTAGTTTTTTAACTGAACAGTTCAGTCTTTCTTTTTTCTTTCTTTATTTTTTTTATTCAGTTTACGTCCTCCAACGTTAAGTCATATCAGACGATGAATGAAATAGGTGAAGTGATGCTCAAATGGGTCAGGGGTCCATGGAGCTTAGTGAGTTACCCGACATTCACCTATCATAAGGGAAAACCCCAGAAAAACCTTATCCAGGTAACTCATCCTGACCGAGATTCAAACTCGGGACCTCTTGAATGTGAGGCAGACACGCTACCATCTATGCTAATGAGGCAGGCCCTTTTTGAATGATTTGACACTGGATCTGTATCGCAGATGATTTAATTGACATTTGATATAACAAGTACCAATGTATACCAAAGTCTTTTAGCCATGCAATTTGTACATTATATTTTTACGCTAAAAAGTCTTTATAAAAATTGTTTCTTTGCAGCAACGATTCTTGCAATATTTGTTTGTTCCTTGCTTGACAGGGATTATTAATAAAGGCTGCTGCACATTACAAAGAAGCTAAGGAAAGTTTCAAAATAATAGTTAGCCTTTAGATCTTAGAGTGGGATGATACAGAACATCTCAGGCAAGGTGTATTATGACCAAGATTATTAATGTTGAGCAAACTCCTATGGCAGACATTATTACCAATTACGTAGAAAATGAAGCTAGCTACAGTGCAGCAATAAATATTACACAAATATAAATATTTGTTACAAAGGCTTCACTTATCTTAAGAAATTGGTGTTAATACTTCTTTCTAATGGACATAGATTTCAAAAACAGATTGTTTTCATCATCAGTCAACTCCGTTGTTAAGGATTCCAGTTACCATGTTTTTATGTTTTTTTGGTATTACCAAAATCTGAAAACGAAACAAACCTAAAAACAGAATCAACTGCTGGTATTTCAAAATTCATTACGTGATGTTTATTTTTTAAATTAAATATCTTTTCACAAACTAGTAAATCTATCGGACCATTTAATTGTCTTAATAATTTAACTTCAGGATTTATTTCATAGTTAAATGACCAAAAATGATCTGCTACGGCCGTTTTATCAGTTTGTTTATACTTAATGTTACGAAAATGTTCTTTCATTCTGGTTTACAAATTACGTTTTCTTTCCAATATAAACTTTATCATAATTTAAACATTCGTCTTTCCACGTACACTGGGCGCTCCTTACGCACCGCATGCCACAACTCATTCTACACAACTAACTGTCGTCTCCGGTATTGATCGCGGCCCGAAGTTTCCCGAGACTCCTTTTATGGAGGGGGAAAACATTCTCGAAGCTTCGCGCTCCTTCGAGCGGTAGGAGGAGGGGTAAACGAAGACCCAGCCAGCCCTGCATCTCCCCTCCCTCCACCGGCTTTCATTTATTGATAGGCATCGCGAGTCCGCCGCTTGGGTAACACTGCTCCCTCCTAAAGGCTGGTCGTCCCGAACACCGCCATCGTAGCAGGCCAGGCGATCCAGGTGTACCACCATCTTTCCTCGGGGCACCTTCTGGACGCGGTAGACCACGTCGTTAATTCTCTTCACCACACGGTACGGTCCTTGCCAAGGCTGCTGAAGCTTCGGGCAGCGTCCCTTGGTCCGGGTAGGGCGGTACAACCAGAGCACGTCACCCTGCTGGAACCCTTGGCTGTTGGCTTGCCTGTCATATCGGGTTTTCATGCGGTCGCTCGCCTTCTGGATGTTCTGGCGAGCCATCTCGTGCATTTCGTGGAGGTGGTCCACCAGGTTCTCCACATACTTGGTCGCTGGCTGTTTCACCCCCGGAGGGCTTCCAAAAGCCAGGTCACAGGGGAGGCGTAACTCTCGGCCGAACATTAAGCTGGCTGGCATGATCCCCGTGGTGTCGTGTGTTGACGAGCGGTAGGCCAGCAAGAAAAGTGGCACCTTGACGTCCCAGTCTCGCTGATCGCTGGCCACGACCTTCCTCAAGTGTTCCTATAAGGTCTTGATGTACCTCTCGACCATGCCATCCGACTGGGGATGTAGAGGTGTTGTGCGGGTCTTGTTAACCCCAAGTCTCTCTAGTGCCTCCCTGTGCAGCTCTAATGGTACTCCAAATCGGCAAAACACTTGCTCCACGAGGCAGTCTGTGACTGTCCTTGCCTCTTGGTTCGGAATGGCATACACCTCCAGCCACTTAGTGAAATAGTCCACGACTAACATCAGGTACTTGTTGCTTCGGTCGGATATTGGGAACGGTCCAGCAATGTCAACGGCGATCCGTTCGAATGGCGCTCCGACCTTGTACTGTTGCATGCGACCCCGACTCCTAGTCTGGGGGCCGCGACTCTCCCCGCACACTTGACACTGATGGCACCATCTCTCAGCGTCTGCCCGGAGCCTCAGCCAGTAGTAGCGCTGCTGTAGTTTGTCAATCGTCCGGTTCACTCCCAGGTGTCCTACTGAAGTACCGGCGTGCACTTCTTCCAAGACTTCCGGGACCTTACTCCGGGGAAGTACCAACTGTTCTCTCTGCGTCTTCCCATCGGGTGATTCCTATACCCGGAACACCACACCCTCTCTGGTCTTCAACGAGTCCCATTGGGCCCAGTAAGACTTGTAGGTGGCGCTCCTTGGTGCGATGTCCGCCCAGGTTGGTCTCGTCCCTACCTCCACTTCCCTCAAGAGTGGCCCCAAGTCTGCATCCGCCAGCTGCTCCCTCCTCAGGCCTGCGCTATCCCAGCCATCCGCAGGCACTGCCGTAACTACTCGAACTGCTGCGGCACGCTCCTTCTCCTCCACCCTTGTGCATTGGCTGCACTCTTCTGGACAGGGTCTTCGGGACATAGCGTCCGCGTTACTGTGGCTCTTCCCTCTACGATGTTCCAAGGTGAAGTCGTACTCCTGCAGCCTCTGGGCCCAACCTGCTGTCTGGCCTTCTGGTCGCGCCGTCACCATCACCTTGCTCCTCGCGGGGACAACCACGTCTTCGTTCAAGATGACCCTACCGATTCCAAGTAGCTCTTCAGGTTGACGGAGTATAACCTCTTCTCCGTTGAGCCGCAGGACCTTCCTGCCGACGTCGACCGTCGCCTCGTGGCTCCTGAGGGCATCCAGTCTCAGAATCACCTCCCCAGCCACCTTCGCGATGAACACCCACAGACACACGGCACTCCGTCCCAAGGTCAGCTCCAGCAGAGCCTCCTTCTCCACAGGCAAGGTGTCACCCGATGCCAACACAAGCTGGTAGGTCGGCTCAGCTTCCTCGTCGGCAAACCCTTCGCCACGTCAGGTCTGATGATGGCCACGGCCGCCCCGGTGTCTACCAGCACGCGGCACGGCTTTCCGCCTACCCAGCCGTCCGCTATGAGGCTGTCATCCATCCGCCGGCTGACGGCGCGGAGTGTCACTCGAGGGGATGGTGGTAATGGCGCCGACGTGCCCCTCTCCACGCCGGGCCTTACTCGTTCTTCCGGCCGCTCTTCCTGGTGTGGGCAGTCTCTCTGCAGGTGCCCGGGCTGTCCACACCCCCAACACAGGCCACTAGGTGTTCGCCGGCGTCCCTCGACTGGTCTTCTGTCTCCGGCGTAGCGCACACTCCTCGTTCTCGACGTCCGGGTAGCCGTCACCTTGGCCGCCTCCATCCTTAGTGCTGCCGTTAGGGCCTCGTGGATTGTTTTATAATCGCCGAGCATTAGGCGCTGACGAATCTCCGTGTCCCGTACCCCGTCAACGAATGTGTAGGCAGCTTCCCGGGATACGAACTCTGGTGGGAGGTCGACTAGGGCCTTGCTAGCCAGTTGTTCAACTGCCAGGGCGAACTCCTGCAGCGTCTCCCCTGGCTGCTGCGACCTTGCCTTTAGCTGACTGCGGTACGCTGCGGCTAAGCGGTGGTTTCCAAAACGATTCTCCAGGGCCTCCCAGATGTCCTTGGACGCCACCGTTGTCTGTACCGCGTTTAGGACTTCCGCGGCCCGTCCCTGAAGGCTGGCTATTAACTGGGTGGCCTCCTCCTCTGGTGACCATTTGTTGTGCTTGGCCACTGCGTCGAATTGGCGGCGGAAGACCTCAAACGTTGACGCACCGTCATATTTCGGAGGTTTGACGCGCGCCGATGTTGTGTCGCGTCTCGGTGCGTCGACCTTCAAATCCCTTAACCTCCTGCCGACGACGTCCTCCACTATGGCGTTCAGGGACTTTGCGTTGCTGTCAGCCTTTCCCTACAGCTCGTCAACGCGGCTTGCCAAATCTTCGACGCGCTCGTCCACTTGACCCATCCGCTTGCCGAGCTCTGTGACGTCATCTCTCTCGCCGGCCAGCTGCTCTTCGAACTTCACGGCAAGGGCCTCGTTTGCCGCTTTCATCTCCGTGGTCAATTCGGTTATCTTCGCGGTCAGGCTGCTGTTTGTGGCTTCCGTCTTTGCTGTTCCGCCTTCATTTCTTCCATCTTCTCGGCGATGTTGTCATTAGCCGTCTTCATTTGTTTCAGTTCCGCGGCCAGGTTGTTATTTGTAGTCTCCAGCTTCGCGGCCAGGCTGTTATGTGCCGCTTCCGTCTTCGCTGTTAATTCGCTCATCTTTTCCAAAAGCTTTTCCAATGCCGATTCCATGGCCGTTATCCCACTTCTGACGCCAGTTGTGACTTTGGTGGGTTCGTGAAATAAAAAAAGTTCAATTACACCACTCAAAATGTTCTTTATTTCCACCTTATTCCAATGTCACAATTAAAATTTCGTAATGTACACAATTACAACTAAGCCAATTCGTCTTCCCACGTACACTGGGCGCTCCTTACGCACCGCACGCCACAACTCACTCTACACAACTAACTGTCGCCTCCGGTATTGATCGCGGCCCGAAGTTTCCCGAGACTCCTTTTATGGAGGGGGAAAACATTCTCGAAGCTTCGCGCTCCTTCGAGCGGTAAACGAAGACCCAGCCACCCCTGCGTCTCCCCTCCCTCCACCGGCTTTCATTTATTGATCGGCATCGCGAGTCCGCCGCTTGGGTAACACTACAGATTATGTACTTGGTAATACAGTATACAGGGTGTCCCAATTGAATCGCCCTATTTTCATTTTGTGGTGGTAAATTAATGTATGTGTATCTCTTTAGAAGGTTTAGAGAGGTTAGGGACACACTGGATCATGAGTCTCCTGGTAGATGGATAAGGAGAGGCCACCAAGATCTTCCGACATAACACCTCTGGACTTCTTTTTGTGGGGGTATGTCAAGGACAGGGTGTATGCAACAAAAGTGGCAACTATTCGCCAACTGCATGAGCACATTCAGAATGCTGTTGCAACCGTCACTCCTAAAATGCTTCAACACATGTGGGTGGAGCTCAACCATCGCCTGGATATCCTTCGTGTGACTGATAGGGCACATGTGGAAGTGATAGGACTTCCTTAATTTTTATATACAAATGTGATGAGTCATGCATATTTTAACGGGAGCGCTGGAACACCCTGTGAAAGCAGCTGGCAGCGGAAGGCGGGGGAGGTTCGGTTAGCCACACCTCCTCCTCGTTCGTCTTGTAGTGGTGACAGGCTGTGGTCAGGGAAAAAACATGACTGTGTCGCCTGTTTTCTCTACACCTGTTTCTCGATCTTTCTGTTACTAGAACAATCCTGTAAACACCAGAAGGCGGGATATTCCGATATAAAGAGGGTTACAGACAGACGGGGTTAGTTAGTCAGTTGTTGGTTTGGTCAGTCAGTCAGTTGGTTAGTGTGTGGGTGAGGACAGTTCTTGGTGTAAGAAGGCAGTGTTAGTCAGTGACGTGTTAATGAACGAAAGGGTTGTGCAACGGAAGACTGTACGAACTGTGTATGTGTATCGGAGTTTATGTAATCGCGAGTACAAGTGAAGTTGTAACGGACGAACTGGTGAATTGTAATTGTTGCAGCACGTAATTCTGTGTAATTGGCAAGAGTTTAACTGTAAGTCGGTGGAAATAAAGAACATTTTTGAGTGGTGAGATTGGACTTTTCATTTCACGAACCCACAAAGTCACAATATTAGTAAAGTTTAGTTCATTTCGGTATCTCAAATAATTTGGCAGAAAAATTGAAGTGAAAATAGGGCAATTCAATTGAGACACCTTGTATATTGCATGTATTTAAAAAGTTTTACTTATTCAATATTAATTCCTGTCAACTGCATCTACCATTCAGCTATTTAATGTATTAATATGCAACACCTTTTAAGCAGTCTAAACTAGCTTTATGCTGGGCAAACTCTTTGGTCTCGTTTCTAAATTTGCTATGTTACTGTCCCTCAGTGTAACTTTAAGCCCATATTACACATTTTAGTTTTATTAATGGAATACAACTTGCTATTATTTATATCAGGCATTATAAAACAGTACAATTCATGAATATGTTCTTGCATTCACAATCTTCCTGATGGATAATACAATGGAAAATTATCTCATTTTTAGACATTTAATATTATAAATAACTATAGGTTCAAACCTGGCCAAGGCGAAGGGTTTTTAAATGTGGTTAAAAGCAAGAGCCCCATGTTGATAGAGCTTGTGGCATGTAAAAGAAAGAACTGCCAAACTGAAATTGTGGTATACTGGCAGGGCTACTATGATCTTGATAATTGGCAGCATTGTTAACAAATAAAATATTTATTATAAATAATCACTTGAATCTTCTACCACAAATCTTTAATGAAGCACCAGTTGTTATATATACCAGCATTTTCAAGTGTAAATCTTTCTTATCTGCCTATCTTTCAATGTGTGAAACGGCTCTCTACCTCTCCTTCAGTTGTTATTTCAGGTTACAAGATCCAAAAGATATTTAGTGCAGAAAGATTATCACCAGAGCTTAGATTTGTATGCAAAATGCATAGAGGTTTTGAATAGCCTAAATAAATGAATTAGCAGTATTCTTTACAATTCCCATCTTTAACAGATCACTAGTGCAGTTTTAAAGTGCATATAATTGCATATTTTGGGAAAAACTGATTTTGCATGCATATATATTAAATTTAATGGGTAATGGCATATTTTTCTATTTCTAGGCTAAATAAAACTTCTAGTTGGATCACACATGCAATAGTTTTCTTTATTTTCCTGAAATGACGACTAGTGACTGTAGTTGTGCAATTTGTTGTATGAACTAATTGATTACCCATGTTGCACAGAAGGTGACGTTCCCCTTCTTCATAGTATGATGGATATCTGCCGGAAGCATTTGGTAACGTTTACTTGCAGTTGCAATCACAGTTCAAAAGTAAAAGTACGGTGTGAAAAACACTTTGCTTTGTTATACCACAGGTAAAATTGTCACGTTCATCTGTGTTATGTAAATATGATACAGAGTTCGGCAGTGATAACCTTAGTGAGGATGGACAAATATTTTATGCATGACTGGAGGAATTAAGTAACAGTGACGACAAAATTAATTGAAAAAGCAATGTGTTGTCAATTTTTAACACTTCATTGAAATAACATTTTTTTATAAATTTTTTAGACGAGTCGTATTTATTACACATCTGCTTCACTTTCGTACCTATTTTGAGGACATGTTTCGCAAATCATCGTTTGCATCTACGGCTCTTATGTGACTCCTTCACTGTGGTGTTCCAATACAGTTAAATCTCGAAACATTTTTTTAGTTTGACCTATGCAGCATTTATCACAATTGTTACAACTTATTTGGTATATTCTGGATTTGTGAAAAAATAGTTCTTTCAATTAAGTATTATTTTGGAAATTAATTGTTCTTTCACATGGCGTAGGATGAAGTAGGGAAAGGTAGAGTCAGACTGAAAAAAGGTAGCTGTCTCGTGTGTTTATGAGAACTCCTAGTGGTTTACCGGGAAAAACACGAGTCAGTTGGAGAATTTGTCATGCTGGCAAGTTGGCCACAGTAGCTAAATGGTTAACAGCAGTCGGAAGGAGACCAGAAGATCCATAGTTCAAATCCTGGCTATGGTATTGAATTTTTCAGTCTGACTACCTAACCAAGTATTAGTTTATCATGTGAACGAAGTATTTCTTCTGACAAAAATTTCCAAGTAGTACAGAGTCTGAAGACTGCGAAGCACAAAGAAAATGCAACCAGAAAATTTGCTTTGCATAAAAATGCATAATTAGTTATTTAAAGAGCAGGTCAACATTCCCGGAAGTTCATGTCACTCATTTGCTAATGAATTGTATTCAGCATTTATAAGTGTAAACATGTTTCTTTAGAAAATAATTGTTTTAGAAAAGCACACTAATAAAATAGTGCCTGAGGAATTTACCCTTCGGAAAATGTGTGGCCGAGTGTTAGAATGAAGCTATTCAAGAAATTTGCAAAGTGTTAGAACATGAAAATATTTGGATTTCGGTGGACAAGAGCATGGATGCTGCAGACCAGTGTGTATGTAGGACAGTAGCCAATGCAATGAAACCAGGAAGTAAAACTTACCTCTTAAATGTTCAAATATCAGAAAGGGTAAGCCATTCTACAATTGGGAAATTCTTCAGCAATTCCCTAGCCCTTTTGTGGCCACTTGGTAGAAAATATGACAAGTGTCCTGTTATTTCTTAACAGATGCCACTCCATACATTGTAAAAGCAGCAAATGCATTAAAAGTTCTCTACTACAAACTAGTACATTTGAACTATTTAGCCCATGGGCTACAACTCGTAGCAAGGACAGTTAATCTCTGTTTCATATAACCTTGCCCCGCTGAAATGTATCACTCCACATTCAACTACCTTCCCCCTCACCCTAATTGGCTAATGCTTTCGAGCCATAAGCCGTGCCTTCCCGTCACATTTAAACCTGCAGTAAACGTCATAATAATTGCCAGGAAGATAGATAAAATCATACAAATATGAAGGCATGCAAAAATACAAGTTCATAATGAACTGAGCAAGTTGAAACTGAGTGACTGAGCAATGAAACTGAAAGAGTTTATAATGAAAGGCCTTCGTCACACAGCAATATCGCCTCTGTCTTTTAGCACATTTTTTTGCCTCTTTTTTCATTCACAAACCCCAGCTGTATAAGCAATCTGCTGAAATTTGGTAAATCTGCATCCTCATTTACAGCAGATGAAATGTTACTTATGTTAGGGAGTTCGTTTCTAAAGAAAAAACTATGCACACAACGACGCACAACACTTTTCACGTATTTTCTCTGAGCACGCACTTTTGTTTAGTCCTGCTTTTGCCTGGAGTGTTAAGTTTTCCTGTTTTCTCAATTTCACATCGCGATGTTCCTACGGATCTAACACTCACACCTGTAACTTCAGAGCACAGCTGTTCGACTTCTCTCACTGACAAAGATGGATTCTCCTCTGTGAGTGCATTAAACACATGCACCACAATTCTTTTTTCTGCCTTTTTGTAAAGAATTATCCTTGCGATACTTCAGCGAAAAACTGGCGGTAGACTCTGCCATTATACATAAAATAAGTACACGTGCAATAAACAATCAATACAATAATTTAGCTCTCGCACAACACACCGTCGAATGGGGATATATGACTAATCCAGTTCAAAACGAGGTCAGTGATAAAAGTCATATAAACAAATGTCACCACTACCACTAAATCATGTGCTATCGTGTCATGTGCTTGAGAACAAAGGAACCTCCTCTTTATTTCGTTTAAGAATTAACATACATTTCAGATAAATCAACTCTGTTGCGTAATATATTTAATTCAAATAGTTACGAAAATATAAATTTGACAATTCTCTTCCAACAGATAAAGATATTATTAAATTTTAGATGAGTCGCATTTTTTAACACATCTGCTTCACTTTCGTAGATGTGTTAAAAAATGCGACTCATCTAAAATTTAATAATTTTTCGCTTCACTGTGGTGTTCCAATACAGTTGAATCTCGATATAGATAAAGATATATCACCATATCGAGATTTAACTGTTCCAAAAAATATTCAAGAAATACAATATAACATTGGCACCAAAAAAACAATTACAACATTAAAAACCTACTTCACAGTAATAATACTGATAAGATAAAACCAGAGGAAAAGTCAGGCATTTACAAGATTAAGTGTAAAGACTGTGAAAAAATTTACATAGGGAGGACAAAAGGAAACATAGGCACTAGAAAGAAAGAACACTTCAGGCACTTAAGATACAAAATATTGATGTCCGCAATAGCAGCTCATTTCTGGTCTGAAAATCATGAAATTGAAGATAGCACCGAATTACTAAAACACGTACAAAAACACAGTGAACTTGCCATATGGGAGAGAATATACATAGAAAAACATAAAAACCAAGTAATGAACTATGAAATCCCGCCAGAAGAGAATCCCACATTTAAGTTCATCACTAAATCAACAAATGGCAGCAGCAACTCCAGAATTACCCACCCCACTGGATCAAGCTTTAGTCGCATGAGCCAAAGATGCAAACGATGATTTGCGAAACATGTCCTCAAAATAGGTACGTAAGTGAAGCAGATGTGTAATAAATATGACTCATCTATAAATTAATAATATATCACCATGTTAAATAATGAACTAATTTTTACTGCACGACAGTCATTACCACAACAGCAGGCAATGAGAGGTGATTAGGTCACATGACCGTTAAGAGATACGGGACAAGCTTATGTGAAACAAGGATTAGATCACAGTATCGAGAAGTTGGTAAGTCTTGCTTCAAATGTCAAGAAAATTTTTATAAGCATATACTAGTTTTAATTTTCAGGGAATTGGTTCCAAAGTTAGTATTAACTCCTCAGCCTATTATTTTCTTGGAAGCGTTGAAAACCGTGTTGTAATAAATTAAATTTAAAGGGATTTGATTAATGACTCTAAACAACACTTACTTTGACATTTTCCGGGAAAATTTAAAAGTTAGTGCTGCTTAGTGTCATAAATTGACTCCCTTTAAATTTAATCCTCAGCCTATTTTAACATGGTGGGGTTTGTGGTTGAAGGCTGCATGTTACTGAGCTAAATACAATGATATGAAAAGAATAGTAGACAGTTTAGATCTGGAAGATGTACCTTCTATAAAGATAACTCAAGAGTGCTTCAGTTCAAGTGATACAAAAACTAAATTGCAGTATATATGTAGGAGCTTTTCAGTACTACCAAAAATTATAAGGAACGGCAGGCTAGGAATAATTTATTACAGCACCCATTGTCCCTGGCGAATCAGGTATTACAAGCACTGTAAACAACCCCAGGATGACATCTCGTCTACTGCAACACCAGTATTTTTTCCTCTTCAATTTATGTCCTCCAATGTCAAGTCATATCAGACGATGAATGAAATGATGCTCAAATGAATCCGGGTTCCATAGAGCTTAGAGTTACCCGACATTCGTCTATAAGGATAAGGGAAAACCCCGGATAAAGCCCTATCCAGGTAACTCACCCTGACCGAGATTTGAACTTAGGACCTCATGAATGTGAAGCATCTATGCTACCAAGGCTGGTAACACCAGTATTGGACAAGAGGGTGAGTTGCTAATACAACATTTTCTTAGGACTTAAACAGCGCAATACAAATAAGAATAATAAAATGAAATAAGTTATTGTTAGTAAATTAAAGAATTAAATAATAATAATTAATACTTTAAGCAATAATTAAACGGTGAAATTACAAGAATAGTTATCAACCATACCATTTTTATTTTGGATATAGTTTATGCATATTTTGGCATTTGTTTTTACATACAAATCTGGGCACTGATTATCACTAAATCCACAAATGAAGATTACTCATTGAACTTCGTCATTTATGTCTCATCCAATGCTATAAGAGTACTTACAAACTCATTAACTTTATTCTGAATATAATTAAAAACAGCTTTGCAATTTTTAGCTGCCTAGTCTTGGTATTAGAAGACAAATTTATTTAGGAAAGTATCTGCTTGAGTACAGATTTTACAAACTTCACACAGACAGTATCTGGATCTGTTAAAGGTTCCAGCTATCTGCTCTATAGATCTATAAGAAAATAAATTCTAATGTTTACTACAATTCAGGGGCAGTTCTTCCTTGATGCGTTTGAATCGCTGAGTCACCTACTTCTTTTTGAATAACTTACATGCTTATGTTTTATCTTCTAGCATTAATTTTCATCTGTGGAAGTTCTCCAAATTATATTTTGTAATGGAGCCGCTCTCTTAGCACCCACATGTCGATAATGCAGCTAGCTTACTTCCCGACTAGTGATTCATTATTTAAAGGCCAAGGTGACCATAACACTTGCGGCGGGTGAGGAGAGGTTGGAGTGGCAGAATGCATTGCTGGTTACCATGGCTAAGATTGGATTCATTGAAGCCGTATATTCCGCACTAACTTGTGTTGCCAACACAATACAGTACCTTTTTCCTACTTTTTCGTTTATTTTTTATGTGATCAGTGATTATTGTCTGATATGTGAAGTGTTTAATTTTTCATATTTAAGGGATTTACGATGAATCCAACCAACGACTTGGTGTCTTCCATTCTCCAAACACCCTTTTCTTTACGGGAAAATGATGACAAAAGCGACGTGGTAAATGTCGGTAGACCAACACCAGTGCTATGTTTGGAAAAACTTTGTAGTGGAGCATCTTCAAAATACAGCAGGACATTTAGGACTCGTTGGTATGAGGAACGTAATTGTGTCGGACTGAAGGAGCTGGGAATAAACACTAACAAAATTGCAGACGCTCTTCGGGAAAGCTCACGTCTATATATTGTAAAATACAATGAGAACGTTAAGCTTAACAGGCTTTTCATGCAATATCCCATTAGGGAAGTAGACAAGAAATGACATTTCGTGGACATAATGAAAGCAAGGACTCTTTAAATAAAGGTAATTTTAAGGAGCTTTTGGATTTTTATACAGAGGGAAGCCCCATCGAAATTCAAAACAACTATTCCAGTATAACATCCATTTTTGCGATGCTGATATTGCGAACTTAGGTTAACAAATTTTCCGAGTCACCTAATCAATTCGCCCAGAGCTGCGCCTTTTACAGTTGTAATATTATACCCCAATATAGAGGAACTTTAATTTTCATATCAAGCGACTGTTCAACTTACCTGCCATTTTAACAGACTTTTTGACTTTCATATACTCTGTTGACAACCATTAATACTTTGGAGTAAAATAAACATATCACTTACTTTCAAGTAGTAGTCGTCTACATGATATGTTAAGGAATTTGGTAACAGTGATATCCAAATTAATTCACAAAACTCTTTGTAGTCAGTTTTTATCACTCTATAGTACTTACATTTTAATTTTTGAGGGACTAGTTTCCGGAACTGTTGCTTCCAAAATTAGTGACTCAAAAATTAAAATATAAGTGACATAGTGGGAAAAAAACAAAGCAAATAGTTTCATGAATTAGTAGTTGTCTTATCAAAATAATTACAATTTAAAAAGGTATTTTTACCCAAAAATAAGAAAGTAGCTTTAAGAAAAACTGCTCTCAAATATATACTTAAAAAACAGTGTGAGTAAATGTACACAGATTGTTTAACAATATTTTACTCTAATGTTATACTTGACATTCTTGAGGGTAAAAGCGCATACTGTTGGTGATTCGTGGAGATTGTGGTAAGAACATATGATTGTTCCTCCTAAAGCAACTAAATATACCAGCCTTGGCATGTCTGTTTGTTTAAACAACAAATATACATACTGGGAGAAAACAGTTGCACAAAATATTTGGTTGATATCCAGAATTTAAATCTGGAAATGAAGTGTTTTTATTCATTACAACTGTCTATTTCAGAAAATTGCCCTATGCTTCAGTATAGCTAGCAATTAGCTAGTTATGTGAAACCTGTACAAGGTTTGGACTGCATTTGATTTTTCATCAATAGAACACAATTCAGAAGACATTAAATGCCCCATTCATGCAATTTTTTGTTCCAGACTGTTTCATCTTCTTTAATAGTGATTTGCAATGTACATTTTTAAAGAAAAGGACTCTTCATCACCACTGTAAGGTACATCATAGAACAAATTTTTAAGCGTGAGCTTAAACCCTTCGCTTGTTAGCACAGAGATCTGTTTTGCTTGCTTGCATTTGACACTGTACACTGGAGTTTAATTGCTCACTCCTGTCCAAAAGTTCATTCCACTCATCATGCAACATCAGCTTGCTTAAGTATTATCACACATGCCATTCTTTCATGAAAGCCTTAATGTACTACAACAAAAGGAGTTCCACTGTTTAACTTAACACAAATACATCTGAACATTAACGCCCAATTTCACTAACAGATGTAAAAATCGACATTAACAATGTCACAGCGCTAACACTACTGTCAAATTTTTTGCATTTCACCAACCTGTTTTCTGAAAATGTTAACAAACACATGTTAACGCCAAGAAACTTGTAAATATTACAGCTATAGAAGGTTATGGATGAATCGTATTATTTTGTGAACGTACTGCGATGCGCTTTTGTTTTCATTTTCGTCTGCACACAGCTGAAAAAATGGCGGTTGAACAAAATCGTCAACAAAAGCTGTGAGACAAATTTCTCATCGATGGAGAAAGAATTGTTAATTGAATAGGTGATGAAGTATAAGGATATTGTGGAAAATAAGAGGACGGATGCAGTGAATGTAAATGAGAAAGATGTCACATGGGAAAATATTGGAAAGAAATTTAATTCAAATGCATGTGTCACTATTACAAGCATGAAACAACTTCGTCAGTATTATGTAAATTTAAAACGAGGTGTGAAGGACATGTAACGAGTGCCTTGAACATTTCAAGACGGGAGGTGGACAGTGTATTATCCACATAATTCAGTGAATTACAAAATCACAAAGTTATTAATACTTGAAGCAAAGGCGAGATCGGCATATTCCTTTCGATGTATGTTCTAACTCAGTATTACGTAAATTTGAAACGAGGAGCGAAGAAGGACAAGTGACTTGAATGTTTCAAGACAAGAGGTGGTCAGTATATTTATCCACATAGTTTAGTGAATTATAAAATAGCAAAGTTATTAATACTTGAAGCAAAGACAACATCGGCAAATTCCTTTCGTTGCATGTTCTAACCTCTCTTGTACTTCTGCAGTAACTTTCATAGCAACTTGTTTCGACAGTCTATGCCTCAGTAGAAAATTTTCTTCTGATAGATCCTCAAAATAATTTCTCCTCATAGGCCGTACTTTATTACGAATGCCATTTAGACGGTCTTAAATATAGCAAATCAACATCAACAGCTGCATTCACACCCACCATCTTGACTATTTACAATTGTTAAGGCCTTAACAACATAAATTTGGCTTGTTAGTTTAACAAGACATTTAACACGAGTGTTAAGCTAACACTTATTGTTGAAATACAATTTTTGTTTTAACTATTGCTAAACTCGTGTTACGTCTTAACATCTGTTAGTGAAATCGGACATAACTATATGTTTCTGTAGGAAAAACTTCTACTAATACCAGAACATTATGGCAATGGCGCTTAGGGAGAGAAAAAACTTACAAGTGTAAGTACCGTCTTTTTAATTTAGAGGACACCACTATCACCATACTCCACTCATCAAGTGATATGAAAACATAAATTCAATTATGTAAGGTAATTACTGACACATAAGCAGAACACAAGTTCATACTTGCATCAAGCACTAGGGTTCAGTTACAACATTGGTACTCTTGCAACCTAACAGAACTGTATTCAATTTACGTGCTATTTTGTGTTATTTACTTGCTCTTGCATGACACTGCACCTCGACTGCCACCTGCAGTTCAACAAACGGTTAGCATTCATCATATAGATAACCATTTTCTCTAACCAAAATGCACTGTAAATATTAGTTTTTTTATTTCTGGTATTAAATCTGACTGAAAATTAGAATTTCCAAACTATAAAATCTTTTTAAACCACTTGTAAAACTATAAAAACACTTTAGCTCCACTTACATTTAAAATTAGGACAGGTTTCAAGGACCATGCGTCCCCATAATCAGCTGATGTTTGACTAGTTCAGGTGACCGCCTCCCTCCACTGGCACTGTTTAACGAGTTGAATGACGTCATCCACTATTGGTATTTCGAAATTCATGGCTCTCTTTCTATTCTTAAAAATGTGTATATTTTTCCAAACTGTTAATTCCCAATACTTTTTTGCTGGTACCAAAAGTTTGACTTCTTTAGAAATATTATGATTTTTTGACCAAAAATGATGGGTTATGGCTGATTTATCTGTCTGTCTGTATTTTATGCATCTCATGTGTTCTTTCATCCTAGTTTCCAAGTTTCTTTTTGGTTTTCCAATATATATTTCATGGCAATCTTCACATTTTATACTATAAATTCCTGATAATTTGTTGGCCGGACTTGTGTTTTTGAGCAGGTGATTTAGTGTAGTTCTCATGCCTGAAGAACTAGTCAAACATCAGCTGATGATGGGGACGCGTGGTCCTTCAAACATGTCCTAATTTTAAATGTAAGTGGAGCTAAAGTGTTTTAAAAAGATTTATTAGTGTTTTGACTGCAAACTTAATTATATAAAACATAGAATATCTAAAAACATTTTAATTTTTGAGCTATGGTAACTAAGCCCTGTCTATTGGTTGGCTTATATTTTAAATAATGCAATATCTAAATTTTTGAACATTTTTGAAAAATGCTGGTTTTTACTATAAATCTTTTATTTAGGAAAAAAAATCAGGAAGTATTTGAATAGAGCCAAGCTGAAAAATTCAATGCCACAGCCGGGATTTGAACCACAGATCCTCCTGGTTTCTGTCCAGTCGCTCTTTCCCATTGAGCTACCATGGCCAATTTGTGTTCTGATATTAAATTCTTCATCTGACTCGTATATTAATTCAATTAACTTAAATAATAAGAGCTTAATGATGAAGCCTGGGACTCAAGTACTTACAATTGTAAGTCGCCACAAACGGTGTATCTCGAATGTGGGAACGCCTAGTGGTTTACCAGGGAAATTATATTATAAATAAATAATATAAATTATAATATATTGTTATTTTATCATATTTTCATCTGACTTGCAAATACAAGCTCATTTTCCCCACCAAGCAGGGTGGCTCAGGCAATAGAACACCTTCAGGTTGGTGTAGATACTATCATGTATTTTCCTGTTCCTTTCATTTAATTATTTTCAGGGATTGCATAACCTGGGATGATGGTGTGTGGTATAGTCGTAATAATGCTTTAAGTGGAAACTTCCTTCCCTGGCACAGAACTCCTTAATCTGAACCGGATTGGTTACAGGAGGGGGAGGTGTCATCGAAGGAGTATTCATAGATGCTCTATTTAGAAACTATAGTCCCTCTGAACTTAAAGTGGGGATGCACATAAACATTGCGGTTTGTATCACTCCATCAGCAAACACATGTTGCTCTTTGCTGTCAGTTGCTTACGTCTGAGTTATTGTTAACTGTCATATCTTTCATTACAGCAGTGTAGAGTTAGAAAAGCACTCGGCTCATATTTACTAAATAAACTAAATCAACTGCTAAAGAAAAGTTATGCAATATAATTTTGTGAGCAAAAAAGTTGCTAAAGCAAGTACCTTATCTATAGTATGGGGCTTGTTTAAAAAACAACTATGCACTTTAAAGCAAATAGGACTTTTAATAGAATCATCCACTTGCCGTAAAACATCAAACAGTCTTTCCCTTTTCTTTTTAGCATTTTTTACAGTTTCTGTTTGTTTAATTTTGGTTCTCACATTTGAAATGGTGTTCACAGATACACCAGTTGCTTCAGATATCAGTTTAATTACGTCTTTCACAGCCAGTGTGTCATAACATTGAAAGAAAAAGTTTAACACGTTTAATACAATAAACAGTCTTTTTGCCACCTTTTAGAGACATTCCACTCTTATGTTTCTGTACACTACTCAGAGGAACTAAGCACCTCACGCGCGAACATGCAATACCTTACCACATAAGTGGAAGTAAAATGTTTAAGCTCATGTTCAAATGTTTTGGAAGTTCAATTATAGTATTTATTCACCCTGTTCATTACATGTATCAAATAAGTGATAATATGTGCAATGTAGTAACGAACTGTTTCCACTAGCGCTTCACTGTTTTGCTTGCACTAAAAGTTGTGCTATGATGTAATGTTGACATCCGTACAAACTTCAGACTGGATAGAGCATACAGGGATCTCAGAGGTTTCCACTTCATGACCATAACTTCTCTCCACTGCTTCCGACAAAATTATCAGAATGCAACTTTATCCCGTTATCTGAGTTTAAAGTAAATAGAAATTTTGTTTTATAAGAATCTTTTAAGATCTGGTAGTGCTGCTTCTTTCACTCATAACTCTTCAAGGTAACATGGGTAAACATGTATTAAATAGCAAAATGTACTACCCCCAAAAATAACAGAAGACTTATATCTCGTATATATCTCTGTGTTCCAATACAGTTAAATCTCGTTATATCCCGTAGTCACAGAATGCAAATACGATAAATAATTTAAGTGAGGAAATGACCTTACAATTCACATCAACCATTATGAATGTTGGTGTCCATTTACTGCATATCAATTAATGCTCATTATCACTAGAGGTCACTAGTTGTAAACTCTACAAAATGAATTTCACACACTATGCTTTTTGTTGCAGCTCAATGAATCAGGATCATGACTGTGATGGACGCATCTGGCCTATCATACCTATCATATTTCAAAACCTTATTTCAACTCTTGGATGTAGAACTGATGGAAGTTGTGTAATTACAACATATTAAGAACCTGAATTATGACGAAGAAAATGGAGACAGAATATATCTTAATGAACAGAGAGCAGAAAGAACACAAAAGTTTGCAATTGCAACAATAAGAGATGCAGAAGGGTTCTCACAGGTAAAAGGGTTATGAAAGCTGAATGCATTGCTTATTACTTTACGATCACATCATGCTTTTACTATCCCAATATTGCTGAGAAAATGAACTGATATCACGACTATAAACTAGAAATTTTGAAACTACAACATACGTATATTTTAAAAATTTGAACTAAAATCATGAAACTGACTTTCTAAGCAGCTCCAACATTTTTGCTGCTTATACTATTACACTTAATACAAAACACTCAGACACCTTTGTAGTATACTTTGCTTCTACTGGCAGCTTTGTTAGTAAAAAAGCAATCAATATGACCACAGACACAGCTATGTTAGCTAATTCTACTTGTTAATTAGCAAGTTAATTTCCATTGTTAATACTTATAGCCCAGAAACCACAGATTTCTGTAAAACTTGCAGCTTGTTAGTGACATGACCCATGAAGAGAATTAGTTTTTGGTACTTTTGCTTGTGGCCTGACCTTCATTTTTCTTTCTTTTTTTTTCTTTTCAATATACCTGGATTCATTAAGTAATAGAACTCTCGCCATTCATCCATCCATACTTCTGCTACACGTGCAGCATTGTGCAACACAATTTTGGAGACACCACCAGGGAAGGTGTATGGGGATTTGTCACGAAATACATGACCGACATGGGAACATGGAATTATTTCCAAAATGCCGCCACACTGCCATACCTGCAAACAACCTTATACTTCAAACAATAGGTAAATCCACAGGAATTTTTAGTTTATATACAGATGTATCCTGCAAAAGAGGGTTCACACTAAAATCTATGTTACTTTAGCTTTCTTAACACAATCTTTTGGTAATATCTTTTGCATACACTGAAATCTGACTCTCCACATTGTTTAAAGCACTCTTTAAAAGCTAACTTATTTACTTTTCTTTCAGGATTATAACATGACCATAACTCCATGGAAAACCCAACAGCATCGGATCAGTAAGGCCAGGTTTATGTTTCATGATGACACAATATAGATATAGAAAATGGAATGAGAAATATTCCAGTAACATCATGTGATTTTGTCACAACAGAACAGAAGAGGCTCCCTGCGGATATCTCCATTGTAAAGATTTACCATTTTGTCACCAATGAGTTTAAATATTACCTTTAAAATTCAAAATTAAAAAACTAAAAATACTTTTAGTAGATGCTCACAGCTTGTACAAAATATAACCTATGATATTTTGATATTTGCAAATACACCATCTGTTGGTAACTCATACTGTCAAGGAGGGGCTCAATACGCCACCACCGCAACATAGGAGGAGCAAGGAAGGCAACTAAGAAGCACACATTCACCGCAGCTTCCACCTTGCCCTGCCACCCAGCCAGCCCCCACCGCACCACTGTATCAGCATTGCAACTGATGTGAGTACCCAGAGATCTGCAAGCATGCTTCATGCTTGCTGTAGTACAGCAGCATTGGCTCTCAGCAATGAGGGCCAACCGTACCATTTCAGTCTGGGGACTGACACCTCTTGTCTGTACAGAGCTAGCCAGCCACATGGAAATGGAGGCTGCCTTAGTTACTGACCTGTGTTTATTAGAGGGGGGTGCTGCATACTGAGGTAAGCTGACAGGGCCACCTAGCACAGTCATGTGTAGGCGAGCCAAGGTATCACTACTGTGGCACTTACTGTTTCACCTCAGCCTGCAAGGAGCACGACCTACACTGCTGCTACTGCGGAACATGTGGAGGATTCTCACATTTCACAGGCAGGCACTCTGCCGCCTGCATCCTTGCAGGACCTCAGCAGCAGTCAAGTTCTCATAATCACAACAATGACAAAAGCAACAACATCAGCAAGCAGCACCAGTTACTGACATCTCCAGGGAGCAACTCAATGAGAAAGTTCAGGGCCTAGGCAAAGCTTTCCAGGATCTCTACTCAAGAGTTCCTGTTCTAGCGGCCAGGCTGACCACCCTGGAAGAACTTCTGAAGAACCTCCAAGTTCACATGGCTCCAAGCAACACAACATTCCACAGACCATCAGACAACACAGCAGAAACTGGATAGCATAGATGATGTGATGAGGGTCCTCATCAGAAGCCAGGTCAACACCTTTACCAACCAAGCGACATCAACACAGCATCATCAGCAGCACACCGGCTCATGGACATGTTTAAAGCTCGCCATGCAAGGTAAGATGTTTATCCTACCTACATGTTTTATCTCTAAACTGTCTTTACCTAATGTCATCTCTATCCTCTAGGCTAAAGTCAGGTTCTATGGCTGTAGCCTAGTAATACCTTCAGCAGCTCATGTCCAATGGGAACTATTCTCCCACAGTCCACATACTAACACGGGTGCTATGTGGGATCGCAAGACATCTCTTGTTTCAATTCCCTCTTCATCCCGTGGAGCTTTATAGGGGGTACTGCCAAGGACAGGCAAGGCCCACACTCCCCAGTGTGTCCTCCAACACAGTGGGGGTCCTTAAATGTATTTTTCCTCCACTCAAAAAAAGTACTGTCAAGGTAAATATTATGGTAAGTGCAGTGTGTGATGAGTTAAATGCTGTGTTTGTTAGTACAAACAAGTTCTGTGATAGTGGTTGCTTAGGCACAGATGGTTGGCATTTGAAAAGGAGAGAATCACTTGTTCAGTAAAATAGTAAGCAAATTATTGATATTCTGCAAGGTGATGGAAACGAGTTGCAAAAGTCTAATTACACACTTGGCATCTTCTTTGGATGACATGGCTGTCTACTGAAATGCAGAATGGTAGGTCTTCAAACTCCTCCAGTTTACAGTAGTTATCACAAATCATATCGTGGAATGCCCACAGTATATTTCTTTTCTAGGATCTTGCAGTTAAGATGTGAATGAAAAAGCCTAATACAAAAACATAAAACAAAAAGAATCAAGCCAAAGCATTTTGTTCCAGACTGACTCTTCTATGAATTATTGTATTTTGTGTTTTAGTATATGGAAGTTAAAAATTAAAAGACTACTATACTCCATTATGATAGACTTTCCGATTTCACTTCAATAAAAGTGCACAATGCTTTAGATTCTTCTAGTTGAGTTCATCACATTATTTCCTGATGTTTTAGTCATATCAAAGAATTCCTTAAAATATTTTCTAACAATTTAAGTAACCAGAATGTTGAGCAAAGTGAGATATAAAGCATTCTTCTTGGCCTATATCAGTCACCATTACTAGCTTGCTCTGTGATGCAATCACGGGGCACTGGCTTACTCAGCAAGCCTCAAACATCTCAGCAATATATTCTCTATTATAGATCTTGTTTTATTCAAATTTGTAAAATACAAATTATATGGGATCGCTTCAGTATATAAAGCAGAGGAGGGTGTTCATTATTATTAATTTGTATAAAATTATTATAAAAGGAAATGGACTTTATTCCACAGGAAACAAAATATTAGTACATATCGCATAAATAAATTACGGGTGCAGAACATTTTAAGTTATGGTCTGATAGTTTGTTTCTGCAATATAGTTTACAAGTTTTCATTCGTGAAAAGAACAACTGCTTACATAAATATGTATATGCAAATATGCTAATGTATTGGGCAGGAAAATAACTGTGATCGAGGGAAATTCTAGAATATTAGACTTGCATACAATAGATGACATGGAACAAATCACAACTGCATCTGCTCTACTGCTGCTATAGAAACCTCTGATACTTGAATTCTTCTCTGCCCATTCCGTGCTGCCCATAGAGCATGCCTTGATGTCATTGTACTTCGTAGTGATGGCCACTGGCCTATGTTGTTAACTTATGGCAAATCAAAATTAAACGTGCACTGACTGAAACAAAATAATGCATATAGAAAGCTTTACAATTAAATCAAATTGGTTTGCTTTATTCATTTAAACGTTTTCTGCAGTTATTAACAGAAGTGCATTTTACTCATAATTTGCTCCCTAGTTATAGCGTTCTTTTGATTATAAGCAAATGCATGAACAAGAATTTTAAGAGAAAATTCAAAAGCAACACAGGAAATGGGTTGTTCTTGTCCAAACTACTGAAAATATTGCAAAGAATTACTTCCTGTTCATTACTGCTTCACTCTGATGGATGACAAATCTGTATGATGGATCTTCTGCACATTTTCCACTAAAATCAACTATGCCATTGAATATGGAAATCCAACACACAGTTCCACCATATAAGGTGGGTAATGTTGTTTTGATATTAACTGTCATCCATCCAAGTGAAATAATGATACTCCAGGCAGTTTAAATAAGCAAGCAAGCTGAGCGGTAGATAGCGCATTAATAAAGATATAAACAATGTCATTTTCTGAAAGTAGTGCAAAGCTGGCCTCCCAAATTTTATGCAGGAAAGATCAGCACCCTGTTTGGCATTATGCTAAATTACTAAAATCTCAGAAGACAACCTGCAAAGCTGAACAGTTAAATACATATCTATATACCCTATACTTAAATGGTTATATATCAATATTTTAATCTTGAACTTGGCACACATACAGAAAATTCATAGGAAAGATACACATATTAGCTACTACATCAAAGGCAACAAGCAATTACAACCCAATAGTACTAAAAACATGCCACTTCAAATTCATTTAATATATGAATGATCACTGAACAAGAAAACAAATGAGCGAGACAATCTAAATATCACCAGCATAGCAGAAACAAATAGCTTTCAAATATATTTTCAACAAGATCCAAATATTCCAAAATCTAAAATTCATAAAGAATGCGAACACCTTAAGCCAAAGACAAATAAATTCTACAAGAGTTTCAGATAAATTATCAGACTGACTCCAGTAATTTGGAAATTAAAACAAAAGACCAAAATTTTACTAATAAATGCAAGCGGTATATGTGTAACAACCGTCAAAAAGTATATATAGGGAGGGGAGAAGGAAAGGAGAGAGAAAGTGCTCAATTTCTTCTTGGGCAGCAAGCCATGTGAAAAGATGATTAGAAATCGACGTTTTGTGAGTGTGCATGTCTCCCAACATAATCGTCTAATCGTCTTTTTACATGGCTTGCTGCCCAAGAATAAATTGAGCATATTCATCGCAAGGAAAGCTTCAGGTCTTATGTTATTAGGAGAGAGAGTTAATATAATTTTGAGTCAATCTAATACTCAATGCTCCACTTATTGCTAGTATTTACCTAGAACGCATGTTGGTCACCAACATCTATTAGTTGACAACAGCTGATGATGTTAGGAAGATCCTAACGAAATGCATTCTACGTAAATACTAGCAATAAGTGGAGAATTGAGTATTAGTTCGACTCAAAATTATATTAATTTTG
Source organism: Mantis religiosa (assembly GCA_030765055.1). Classification (NCBI taxonomy): domain Eukaryota; kingdom Metazoa; phylum Arthropoda; class Insecta; order Mantodea; family Mantidae; genus Mantis; species Mantis religiosa. The sequence goes on from JAUKNK010000394.1 coordinate 149,657, forward strand.
TGCTTCATTGTATCATAGTCCTTACACATTGGAAGGAGAGCGAGTGTTCAAAGAGTACATAAGGCAAATTAAATGCAAGCAAATAAAATATTCTGTGGAAGTCTTTCACTTACCACAATATCGCCATAAATTCATGAAGGAAGAAACACTTAATAATCATCCAAAAAGCCTATAGAATTAACAATTTGAGGGAAATTTTTTCATTGTTTTGCATTTCAAGCATGTCTTGAATGACATTGGTGAATGTTGGCTGCTATGAATTTACTTCACTATCAATTGCTTATATATTATATTTACTTGCATCCTTTGCAACAAATCAAATGCTATGTTATTTCAAGCTGGTGAACGGTAAGCAGTGGGGTTGTGGCTAACAAAATATTGTTAACTGTAACAAAATTAGATGCAAAAACTTACCCTGAAAGACATTTCTAAATTTTCTCCACCCCATATATCCATTCCTTCATCATAAGCACCAATTTCATAAAAGTATTCTCTGTCTATAGAGAAAAGTCCACCAGCCATTGTAGGAGTACGAAGAGGAGCTGTTCTGTCTCCACCACGTCTATCCATTTCTCTTTGAGGAACTCTATACCTGAAACCACAAACACTTCACTAATGTTGCACCCATTTAGCACTCTGCTGATCACTAGAGTGGTGCAATACAAAATCAAGTCTACACTTTGTTACACATTTGTGATGTCAAACCCTAAATTATATTTCCTGTATAAATTATGAGAAACGATTAATTGCATTTCTAAATTCCCAGATGTAATGAGCATATTGATCGTAAAAACTATTTGTAGTCGGTTTATTGATACTCGTCACTTACTTTTTTGTATTATCGAGGAACTAGTTTCAAAAGGCCATTGCCTCCATTTTCAACCTCTCTCCAACTAACATCTGTTGTCGTCTGTGTCAATAATTCGACTACAAATAGTTTTTACAATTAATTTTGATGTCACTGTTACTAAATTCCTCCAAACACACATAAGAGCATATTGATCTTTTCAAAAATACTACTATACCATCTGAAGTTGAGTTTCCAGTTGAAACCACCCCAGGTCATATCAGAAGCAGTAATGTACTCAAACGTTTCATCTGAAATGACATCAATTACAGGACAAACCACCGTCTTCCTGTAAAACAGAAAGCAAAAAAGATTTAAATAGTGCTGGGTCCACACATTCAATGAGTTTTCAATGCAGTGAAGTTCATTCATATTTTAATTAACTTATTAAATTCATTTCAACACTTCATTTGACAATCAAGTTCATGACTTTTTTTCTGTTTTTCCTGGAATTAATAACGTTTACATGTTGTAATTTTCACTAGATGCACACTGGTGTTTTATACATCTACTGATCTACATTGTATGAACTTTTCTACTACAAATTTGCATATAATTTTATACATGCTGCTTAACTTAATACATTTTATTGCATTAATAAGAAGTCTATGTTAACAGAAAAAATAAGCCCCTGTACAGTGTAAATCTACTCAGCTTTACTATTGACCCATGCCAGTGCCAAGTATCCATGAATAAGCTCAGAAAATTTGTCTGAAAGGATCCTGATAAATAAATAATTTATGGAATGTCAGACTGAACAATTCAATGCCATAGCCAGGATTTGAACCACGTATGTCCAGGTCTCTGTCCAGCTGCTCTTAACCATTGAGCTACCACAGACAACGTGCCAGCATGATATTAAATTCTCCAACTGACTTGTGTTTTTCCTGGTTAACTACTAGGAGTTCTCAAACATGAGACAACTACCATAATGGCGACACTGTGCTGTAAGTACTGTAAGGCTCGGGCTTTATAGTTCAGACCACTATTAGGTCAATTAATAGAAATTAATTGTTTTTTCACACTAGCCGTGTGTAGCACGAAGTATGGAAAGGTAGTCAGACTGAAAAATTCAATGCCAAAGCCAGGATTTGAACCACCGATCCTTTGGTCTCCATCCAGCTGCTCTTAATGGTCTCTTTCAGGGTAGAAGTGTTGGCAAGTATCTTGGTGCTGCATGGCAGGATGATATGCTCCTGGTAAACATCTTTGTCCTTCAATGGGACAGTTTCTCGTCTCCAAGCTGGCCTAATGGGCTGTTTCAAGAACACGGTACGAGGGATGCCGGTTGTGCAAGCCTGACAAGAGTTTTATGACGGTCTCCAGTCTCCAGGCTGACCTGATTGACTGTTTTGGGGCCATGATGAGTGCCCTCTGCACTGTCGTGACTCTTTGGTGTCAACCACCCTTTGTCTCCTCTCGCCTCATCCTACCTCCTGGGATGCCCCACTTGGGAAATAGGTACAAAAGAGCAGTCCGATTGATGTGTCGAATCCTCTCTGTAAAATTCTATCCTATCCTATTTTACTTTCAGAAGTAATACTGAGGATCTTATTCACATCCTACAGGACAAGAAACTACACAATGTACTGGTCACAGGAGAAGGAAGAAAGTAACATGTTATAAATCTTTCAGTAACTATTTTTCATTCATTACTGCTCTTTTTCATGAAATGACATGAACTACAGGGAAAGTTTAAGTCATAATGTAGTTAGAATAATTACTGCCTTTATGCTTGATTGAAAATAATGGCCAGAAATACAAGAATATATGTAATTTGACTACAGAAAAATGTAGTGGATATTAACAGAAATAGCATGAAGTTAATCTTTGTTCACCCTTGAGACAAAGCAAAGCTCCCTTCACCGGTCTGGACATCTGCCAAGTTATGTACATAAAGTAAAGTAGAATTCTATGTTGATTGAGGCCATCCATTACTCTTTTCCTCTATTTTATGTTGCTATTACAAAATTCTTTTATACATTCTCTCAAAAAAGTTTTGTCTTACAGTCAATGATGAATATAATGGTTGCTACAATATCCTATTTCCTCAGTTTTTAAAATTATAATAGTGCTTTAGTAGCTATAATTGCTAAATACAAAATATGTGTGCAAGAGAGAACGGAGATATCGCTCATGCTAGTTTATATTTCATCAGATTTGTTAGAAGTGTTATTGTGGAAATGGAAAATAAAACATTCTCCATGAAAAGTACCACTTGAGAAAGGTGAGTTCAATGTATTACATCCTCAAAAGCTATCAATTCAAAAATGAAAATTGCTACTACAATTCAAAACGTTTCAGTTATATTATTTGCTGACATGCCTTGCACTTTAATACATACAGGCACTATTATTATGCCATCACGTTCAACAGGTCCCGAGTTTGAATCTCGGTCCGAGTGAGTTACCTGGATAAGGTTTTTTTCCAGGGGTTTCCCTTATCCTTCAAGAAGAATGTCGGGTAACTCTAGGCTCCATGGACCCTGGACTCATTTGAGCATCATTTCACCCAATTCATTCACTGTCCTATTTGACTTAACGTTGGCAGATGTAAATAAATAAAAAATATTATTATTATTATTAAACATTCGATAATAGCATTCAGGCATATTTATATATGGAAGATGATAGAAACAGTGATGTGTTAAGATGTATTTACTTAAGATGAGTTGGATAAAAATATATGTCACAAAAATCTGAGCCCTGATAACAAGAGGAACAAAAAACAGAAGGAAAAGAAAAATAATAAAAAAAAAGTTGATTTATGTGCTAATGTGACTCCATTTCCCGAACCCTGTATGCATCCTAATTCCCACTGGAACCAATAACCATCTGGGCTATTTTTTTAGTATTTTTTTTATGTTTCTTTTATTCCTTAACTTATGTATTTATAACAAAATCTATTTTTTAATTAAGTACCATAAGAATAACCTAATTATCTCATTATTTTAGAAGCCCTTGACCAAAGGGAATCTGTAAAGAAAATATCCTATTAGAGACTTGTAAACATATGAAAATATATGCATTACACAGCTGGACATTCATGCACATAGAATAACATTTACCTATCCTCCACTATCCTGGCTAAGAGCGGTTCCAACCAGCCTTCTGTGCACTCACAATGTGCATCCAGAAACGTTATCACTTGACCTTTCACATGCTTGGCTCCAAGCAACCTCGCTCGTATCAACCCAGAACGTTTTTCTGTACGAAGCACATACACTGGGATGGGTAAAGTAGCTACATAATCTTCCAGTTGTTTACCCAGATGTTCTATAATGCACAAACAAATAGTGAACAAAATGTGTTCCCTCTCAGATTGGAAAAAAATCAATAATGGTCCAATTTTAGTCCAATTATTGTGCTTAAGCAAAAAATGTACTGAACAGACAATGCAAAACAGGTATTCTAAAGCTTATCTGAAACATCTAAAAAGCAATATAAGTGTTAACAATTGGGTAATTTTAGAAAAATTCTTAAAAAGGAACAGAATGGTTGATGTAGAAAAGATAAAGTAAACTTAAGGGAGCAATTTGAGGGCAAGCAGATAGGTAAACAGATAGAGCCAACATGAAAAATTCAATGCCATGGCCAGGATTTGAACCACGGATCACCAGGATTAATTTTTTGGGTCTACAGGACTGAAGTAAAGCGTACCTGTTGCATTTTGTAAACATATATATTAGTTTGCTTTTTTAAATTCCTTTCAGAATAAGTTTGTCATTCTAACACTAATGTAATTATTGACACTGAATGTAAAATAAATAAGGGTCGTAATAATTATTTATTTACTCTCTTAAAGCTTCTTAATTATTTATATGTAATGTGATCATTATACATTTTTATATAATTTTCTTCTCAGTGGCAACTTTCACCAGGACTGTATAATGTTAATTTACGTATTATACATCATTGGAAGTATTTATTAACAGTGACGTCAAAATTAATTGAAAAAAGTATTGTAGTCGGCTTTTTCGTCACTTAAATTTTATATTTCTAAGGGACTAATTTCGGAGGCCATCATCTCCATTACTCACCTCCTTCCAACTGTCTGTTGCTGTCTGCTCTCTTCCTCCTGATGGTGGAACTATGAACTTCTTTGTCAAATTATCTAATGGTGGGATCTCAAAGTTCATTACTCGGTCCTTATTTTTCCATATGAATATGTTCTCCCATGTTGTCAGTTTATTTTGGTTTATCACTCCTTTTAGTAATTTTGGATTTGGATCAATGTCATTTTTGATCCAAAAATGAAATACTACTGCTGACTTATCTTCTTGTTTCATTGTGATGTTTCAGAGAACTTTAGAAATAAAATTAATAAATCCACAACTGTCAACACAACGCTTTTCATTATAAACTAATATTTCAGATATTCTAAATAATCACATTCATTTGAACATTACAACAATTTTTTACATTTTGCCCTGAAATGCACATATTTCCATTTCATTTATGTTTAGGAGAAATTGTTTACCCTGCTCCTCCATGACACAGCCAAGATTTTCTGGAAAAGAAATCCAAATGAGAGTGCTGGAAATGTACTTTCACACTCATATTGCAACACGGCTTTTGAAATGTCTTAAGCATATCTTTTACAATATTTTTGTAATTTAGATTCTTGTAATTTTCCAGAAAGTTTTCGATGATGTACTTAAAACCAATTAAGCCTGTTTTTCAATATCTGCATTCATTTCTTTAAATAAGGTATCAGAAATCAACCTCCTAATTTGTGGCCCAACAAATATTCCCTCCTTAGCTTTAGCATCAGATATTTCATGGAACTTCCTGCAGATTTAATTATAGCAATTATGATTCCATTTAAAGCTTTCACAAATTGCTTCATTAAGCCTAATTTTATGTGTAGAGGTGGCAAGAGAACATATTTCAGGCCCACAAGACACTCATGAATAACATGTTTCATTCCTGGCACTAGACTGTGTCTCTACTTCCAATTTTTTTCTTCTCCAGTGCTCGGATTGGACTCTTACTATCCACTCACAAATAAAACATGGCATTTTAGTATAACCTGATTGCTGACCTAGTAGCACGACAATAACTTTTAAATTTCCACACACTCGCCACTTATGTTCTGCATATTTGAGTTTTTCTAGAAGTAATTTTAGGTTATAATGTTTGTTTCCTTGAGGTGAACTGAATGGGCTACTGTAACTGATGCATATTTGTCTATTATACAACAGTACACCTTTCAAACTAATTTTGGTATTGTCTGTTACATTTGTGTCATTGTTGCAAAACATTAATTTCAACAACAAAATTAGTATTTCTTAGTTCCCCAGAATCATGCATATGTATTATTCTTAAAAGATACTGCTACAAGTTACACTTTAGCAGTGCTTTTGCTGACAAAATAAACTGAACACTTGTTTACATATACTGAAAACTGAGGAGAGAAAGGAGGTGATGGGAATGCACCTGCTTTTGGACAGCATTGCTACTTGCCATGTGAAAACAATGATTACTGTCACATAACTTCTTTTGAAAATCAGAGTTTCTTTTGTTGTCCTCAAACGTCTAAAATTATGTTCTAATATTAATTATTTCAATAACAGGGGAAAAAAATGCATAATTAAACCTGTCGAAGCAACTGGTCCAGATAAGAAGGCTGAAATCTACTCTTCAAGACAATCACTTTTGTTGAAGTGAGAGACACTTATCTGTAACATATTTTTCAGACTGATTCGTATAATCTCCTTTAGTTAAAAGTGCACACTTTACAATGATTAAATAAGGACCGAGTAATGAACTTTGAGATCCCACCAGTAGATAATTTGACAAAGAAGTTCATAGTTCCACCGCCAGGAGGAAGAGAGCAGACAACAACAGACAGTTGGAAAGAGGTTGGTAATTTCATTTCATTTCATTTTATTTCATCCTTGTGTTAAAAGTACATAGGATATGTCACATACATAATTTAATTACAAAATTTAATTACAAGGTTTAATTACAAGGATACGTCACATACATAATTTAATTACAAGGTTTAATTACAAAGTTTATTTACAAATCTGTTTCTCTCAAATTTCACATACCTGTAAAACACATCTACACTCATTATTAAATTTTAGATGAGTCGCATTTCTTACACATCTGCTTCACTTTCGTACCTATTTTGAGGACATGTTTCGCAAATCTTCGTTTGCATCTACGGCTCTTGTGCGACTGACGCTAGATCCAGCGGTGTGGGTAATTCTGGGGTTGTTGCTGCCATCTGTTGATTTAGTGATGAACTGAAATGTGGGATTCTCTTCTAGCGGGATTTCAAAGTTCATTAGTTGGTTTTTATGTTTTTCTATGTATATCCTCTCCCATATGACGAGTTCACTATGTTTTTGTACATATTTTAGTAATTCTGTGCTATCTTCAATTTCATGATTTTCAGACTAGAAATGAGCTGCTATTGCGGACTTATCAATATTTTTGTATCTTAAGTGCCTGAAGTGTTCTTTCTTTCTAGTGCCTATGTTCCTTTTTGTCCTTCCTATGTAAATTTTTTCACAGTCTTTACACTTAATTTTGTAAATGCCTGACTTTTCCTCTGATTTTATCTTATCAGTATTATTACTGTGAAGTAGGTTTTTAATGTTGTAATTGTTTTTTGGTGCCAATGTTATATTGTATTTCTTGAATATTTTTTGGAACTTTTTTGTGGCCCAGGGGTGGTAAGCAACCATCAACAGTCTGACACACAGATTAGTAAATCTACCTCTCAGCCAGCAAGAATATCAAAACAAATACCATCAAATCTTAAAAACTGCAATTAAAAATGGATATGGAAAAAACCTTGTAGATAAAAAACTAAAATTATTCAAACTTCAAAAGAAATTAAAACAGATCACAGCTCTCACACCAATAAAACAAGAAACTAGATTTGCTAAATTTACTTACCACCCCTGGGCCACAAAAAAGTTCCAAAAAAATATTCAAGAAATACAATATAACATTGGCACCAAAAAACAATTACAACATTAAAAACCTACTTCACAGTAATAATACTGATAAGATAAAATCAGAGGAAAAGTCAGGCATTTACAAAATTAAGTGTAAAGACTGTGAAAAAATTTACATAGGAAGGACAAAAAGGAACATAGGCACTAGAAAGAAAGAACACTTCAGGCACTTAAGATACAAAAATATTGATAAGTCCGCAATAGCAGCTCATTTCTGGTCTGAAAATCATGAAATTGAAGATAGCACAGAATTACTAAAATATGTACAAAAACATAGTGAACTCGTCATATGGGAGAGGATATACATAGAAAAACATAAAAACCAACTAATGAACTTTGAAATCCCGCTAGAAGAGAATCCCACATTTCAGTTCATCACTAAATCAACAGATGGCAGCAACAACCCCAGAATTACCCACACCGCTGGATCTAGCGTCAGTCGCACAAGAGCCGTAGATGCAAACGAAGATTTGCGAAACATGTCCTCAAAATAGGTACGAAAGTGAAGCAGATGTGTAAGAAATGCGACTCATCAAAAATTTAATAATTTTTCGCTTCACTGTGGTGTTCCAATACAGTTGAATCTCGATACATCTACACTCATTTACACATTTTGTTTACTTTTAGTGTTGTACTTAAATTCTTCAGTATTGTAGAAAGCATTTTCTAGTAAATAGTTCTTAATGGTTTTTATTTGTATCTCTCTTTGTTTCAAGTCTTTTATTTCCTTGGGTAAAGCATTATAATGTTCTTTTCCTATACTTTTTATTGAACGATTATTTAATGTTCCCCTGAGTGCAGTTCTATAATAATCATGTTTATTTCTAACATTATAGCTATGCATGTGATTGTTTTTAGCAATTTTTCCATTTAGTAGAACATGCTTGATGCTTTCATAAATGTAGATACACGGAACTGTTAAGATTTTGAATTTTTTGAACCAGTCCCTACAACTGTGTCTTTTTTCTATTTTCCCAATTATTCTAATTGCCCTTTTTTGTAATTTGAATATTTTTAGTACTTCCTTAGCTGTAGTGTTCCCCCATAGTGTTATGCCGTATTTTATGTACGAATAAATGAAAGCATAGTATACCTGCTTCAGCGTTTTATTATCCATGTTATCCTTAACCTGATTCATAATGTATAAACCCTTATTTATCTTTATTGTTATGTACATTATATGTGGTTGCCAATTAAGATTTCTGTCTATAAGCACTCCTAGGAAATTTGTGACTTGTGCCTCAGGAATACTTTCCCCATCTACCTTGAGATCAATGTGATCTGTATGTTTTTCTTTTAGCGTGAAATTTATCCATGATGTCTTTTTTATGTTTAATACTAGATCCAGATTTGAAAAGTAGTCTTTTAATATTTTTATGATACTGTTTGCCTTGTTTTCTACACCTTTAGTAGTGGGATCTGTAACTATTATTGTTGTATCATCTGCATAGCCAATTGCTGTACCTCCATTGTTTGCTACTATTTCAAAAAGATCATTTATATAAACTAGAAATAGAAAAGGACCCAATTTCGAGCCTTGCGGAACTCCTTGTTTAATTGTTTCAAATTTTGATCTTACTTTATTTACCATACCCTTTTCATTTTTGTAGTTTATTTCTACGCACTGCTGTCTGTTTTCTAGATATGATGCAATCCACTTTTGTGCAATGCCTCGAACCCCATATTTTTCTAGCTTATTTTCAAGGATGTTTATATTTACACAGTCAAAAGCTTTAGACAGATCCAGAAATATGGCGACTACAAATTCACGATTTGTGAAATCATTTACCTTAACCACCTGAAATTATTTTGAAGCTTCTTAATGGCATCATTTTTGTAGACCATTTTGCAGTATTATACTTAAAATGTTATATTTTTCATTTATATCATCAGTGTTATACACCTTTTCCCAGCTTACTTCTCTAAGATAATTTCTAAGGTTGTTTAAGCTTTCCTTGTTTATTTGTGCCTATACTCAGAAGTAACTTGTGTGATATCTCTTTTAAAGTTTACTCTTAACAGTTGTCCTGAATGGTCACCTATCCCTGACTTAATGATTGACGTGCTCCATTTTGTTTCTGGTAAGTTAATAAAAGCATTGTCAATACAAGTTTCAGAATATTTTGTTACCCTTGTTGGCTCTTTTATACCAATTTTTAGATTATGCCTATTTAAGATTTCTGTAAATGATGATTTATATACACTTTCCTTTATCATGTCAATGTTTAAATCTCCCATTAGTATTTTAATCTTTTTTTCGTTTATTTTGTTTAGTACATTTTCTATGATTTTAAGAAATAGATCTTTGTTTCCCCCAGGCGATCTATATACCCCGATTAGTACTATCCTGGCCTCTTTTAAAAATACTTCTATTGCTGCTAGTTCACATACTATTTCCTCACTAAAATTACTACAATCTACCTCTTTGAACTTTATATTATTTTCTACATAAATAGCCACACCTCCACTTTTGTGTTGCTGCCTACAACAGTGTGACCCTAGTGTATAACCATGGTAATTATTTGCCACAATTTCCTCCGATTTTAGGCCATGTTCTGTTTGTATCATAATATTAGGCTTCAGATCTGTTATATTTAACTCTATCAGTGTTCGCTTATTACTTACATACCGACAATTTTGATGAAATATTACCAAGTCATTGTTTTTCCTCTTTGGTACAATTTTGTCTACCTTTACATTTTCATAAGCTTTTACTTTATTAGTAAAATTTTTTGTGTTTGGTTTCTCTATTTTACCTATTTTAACTTTTTCCTCAGTTTGTTTTAAATATATTTTGTCATCACCTAGGTCTGTTTTTAGTTTCCCTTACTTATGCATATATTTATAGTATTTTCTATTAATTTACCTAATAAAAAGGATCCCTTTCTATTCAAATGAAGGCCATCCCTTCCCAGACAACTATCATCTAAAAATTTGTTTACATCTACAAAAACAGCCTTAAGTGTGTCACATGCCCAGCGTATCCCCTCATTTATATCATCAATATATGCTGTACTTTCATCTCTTCTTCTCACTATACCATTTATAACTACAGTTGCCAGTGGGAAATACTTTTTAGCATACCTTATTACATTATACACCTCTGCCATAACGTCATCTGGTCCTAGTGATTTGTGAATGTCATTTGTTCCTATGTGTAACACTAATGTTTTTATTTTGTCCTTGCTTCCTTCCTGGTCTAGTTGATTTGGCAGATATTGTGCCTTCATACCCCTGAACACTTTCACTGTTGTATCACCTCTGTTTAGCACTACGTTTTTTAACATGGAGTCACCACACACTAGAACACTTTTTCTTTCTTCTTTGTTCTCTGTCTTCTCTCTTCTTTCCCCGCATTTTATCTCCTGCTGTATCTTTGCCTGTTTGTTGTTTATCCATTTATACCGCGAATTTTTTCCGGCATTTCCTTTCTTTATTTGATGGTTTTCAACATTTTCTGATGGCTTTCCATCCTCTTCTTCTTTCTCTTGATTTCTTAACCCTTCGTAACGGTTTTCCAAGGTGATGTAGTTCTGGTTTGCTTCCCGAAATTTTGTGCGCTTCTTCTGCACTATTTCAATGTATGCGCTTTCATTGTTTTCCGTCGCTGCACATATTTGGGTTTTCAGTGCTTCGTTTTCCTTTTTCAGTGAGTTTACCTCATCCCTTGCTTTTTTCAGATCATTATTTAGTATATTTATTACCAGCTGGAGTGACGCTATAATCTCAGCATCACGTGTTTCTCGCCTCCCGTTTGACGATTCCTCTCCGTGAAGTTTCGCTTTTTCAATTTCTGCATTGATTGCCGTGCTGCTTTCATTTTCACGGCTTTTCCTGTAATCATTTTTCACGTTTTCATTCCTGTTTTTGTGTTCTCTTATGTCATAACCCGTATTTTCCTGTTTTTTCTGCACCTTACTTCTCGTTAAAACACAACACGCCGCCATTTTACTTTGAGGTAATGGAGGTGATGGCCTCCGAAATTAGTCCCTCAGAAATATAAAATGTAAGTGATGAAAAAGCCGACTACAAATAGGTTTTTCAATTAATTTTGACATCACTGTTAATAAATACCTCCAATGATGTATTATGGATTACAGCAATTATGGATTACTAACATCTGTAACAAAAGAATCTTTGATTACAGTGTTTTAAAATAAATTAAACCAAGTGAATCTGTTCAAGAAAATTGTAAACATTTTCAGCATCTTCCTTAAACGGACAAGTTTTATATTATTTATTTACACTACCTTTCATGAATGATATGTGAACCAAAGGGATTTCTTAAGTACAGCAATGTGCAGCTACGTATGCTTGCGGCAGCCAATACTGGCACTGGAATTCTTATCTGTAGAGGAATTTTGGTTAATGAGTGACGAGTGACTTAATTTTAATTACCTCATTCTCTTATTCATTCTATGAATTTTGTGCTATACTAGTATAAATTTAATACAGCTCTATCACCTCACACTCGTTACTAATTCCTGTGACAGGCAGAGTTGAGGACCTATGGCACTTTAAAATTAAGTTTGGAAAGATTTATATGAAATCAAAAGTTTTTGCACACATGTCTATTTTCCATTTTGTACATTTCTAATCAGAAGGGTTGAAATACATAAAAAAACTATGTCATGATTATGAAAATTACAAAACACTAGGTTTACAATGTAAATGCAAATATCAATATCATATGATCTTACCTCTTTCACTAGCATCGTCCACTAGAATGATTTCCTTGAGCAACGTTCGTGGAGATCTATTTATTGCGCTCCATATGGTTCGCATAAGAGTGGACCATGCTTCATTATGAAATACTATAACTATGGAAGTTGTTGGCAAAAGAGCTGGGTACTGCTTCGATTTACACCTGAAAAATTAACAACTCCTTCTATTACACGAAAAAATAAATAGAACATGTACGTAAACATAGAGATTTAACTGTATTGGAACACCACAGTGAAGCGAAATAATTATTAATTTTTAGATGAGTCGTATTTATTACACATCTGCTTCACTTTCGTACCTATTTTGAGGACATGTTCTCAAAATAGGTACGAAAGTGAAGCAGATGTGTAATAAATACAACTCATCTAAAAATTAATAATGTACGTAGACGTTCATATTGTTGCGACTGCAGTGACACACACAAAAGGTTCGCACAGAGAGATAAGGGACAGATAGTGCTGTGGGGAGATAAAGAGCTTGTCTAAACAGATAAAGATAACGCGGAGATAAAAGGCATGCCAAAACAGATAAAGTTAGATAATTAGAAGTTTCTAGTGATTTCTTGTTTGATACAGAAAATATCAATAATTTCTCAAACAGCGAGCGGAGCTATATAAGAGCCGTGTAGTTGTAAACAGAGTTGTAACAAAACAAACAGGCCATCACTAGAACCTTCTAATTATCTAACTTTATCTGTTATGGCAAGCCTTTTGTCTCCACGCTATCTTTGTCTGCTTAGGCAAGCTCTTTATCTCCACCCAGCACTATCTGTCCCATATCTCTCTGTGCCGAACCTTTTGTGTGCGTCGCTGCAGTCGAGACAATATATTGCAAGAATGAATGATTACAGCTTATGTTTATACTCAACATTACTTTTTTCTTGCTAATGTAAGGCATTATTGTAAAGAAATTCAAATTTGATTAATGCACCTAAATATGACGTAACAATAAACCTCTTTTGCAAGCCTTTACTCAGGAGTTTACACGGCAACATTTGTTCACTGATATGGTATGCCTCGTAAAACCAAACTTCACATCTTGATTTGGGATGAACCACCAGCTTATGATTTTATGTTTTCCCTTCCCCTCTTATCCTGGGAGGAACATGTTATGTAACAGTTCTAAACCCTAAGTTTACATCTGAATAAAAGAAATTGTGCTCAAGAGAGTCCAAAGTGTAAATAAGTAATGTGTAAGTGTAACAGTGACCACTCAGTTTATAATGAAGTTTATAATGAAAGGCGTTCGGCCTTTTCCACTGGGATTTTTTAAAACCAGCACACATACTTTGCAAAAATGCTTGTCTTTCAGTCTTAAAAGTCGTGTCATGCCATACTTGTCGTGTGTTCTTCATTCACCCAAGTCTCGTCAAGGTAGTATATTTTGCGATTTGTATCCCGGTACAATCTGATTGTCCTTAAATAACGTCTTCGCCACACAGCAGTATTGCCCCTGGAGTGGTAAGTTTTCCTGTTGTCTCAATTTCATAATGCGATGTTCCTAAGCATCTAACACACCTGTAAGTTCAGGGCACAGCTGTTCGACTTCTCTCACTGAAAAAGATGGATTCTTCTCTGTGAGTGCATTAAACACATGCACCACAATTATTTTGCGTCGCTTTGTAAAGGTTTTCCCTTGTGATGCTTCAGCGAAAAGCTGGCGCTAGACACGTGCAATAAACGATTAATAAAATAATTTAGCTCATGCATTCGGCATAGCACACCGTCGAATGGTGATATATGACTAATCCAGTTGAAAACAAGGTCAATGATAAAAGCCATATAAACAAATATGTCACCACTACCGCTAAATTACGTGCTATCGTGCCATGTGCTTGAGAGCAAAGGAACATCCTCTTTACTTCGTTTAAGAATTAACATGCATTTCAGATAAGTCAACTCTGTTGCGTAATATATTTCATTAAAACAGTTACGAAAATATAAAATTGACAATTCTCTTCCAACATATAAAGATATATCACCATTTGAAAGTAATGAGTCAGTAATTCAAAAATAAATATCACTTAAATTAAATGTTTTTGTTTTTGAATTACCGACTCATCACTTTCAAATGTTAAATACATCACAGTTTCTAACCTTTTGCTTCAAATAATGGGTGCTATGCATAAAAACTAAGCAATTGCTTTTCCTTCAAATCTGTAGCAAAATCTAGCTAATGCTTCGATATATATGCATAATAATATCTAGCAATTACTTTTGCTTTAGCAAAAGCTAGGTCACGTAGGCCAAGTTAAGCAAAAGCTATGACGAGTAGCAATTGCTAGAAATTGTATGCATAACACCTAGGAATTGCTTTTGCTTCATAGCAATTGCTATGAAAAACTGAAGTGTGCCTCAATGCTGACTTCGCTAGCTTAGCAAAAGGTTTATCGGAAGCAGAAATGGCTGCGTTTATGAATATTTGGGAAAGAAAGGTCTACAGACAAAGGAGGAACCCCGAAGAACGGGATTTCAAAAAGTTATATAGATTTAGCAGTGAAAATGTT
The DNA here is from genome assembly GCA_030765055.1 of Mantis religiosa. NCBI lineage: Eukaryota > Metazoa > Arthropoda > Insecta > Mantodea > Mantidae > Mantis > Mantis religiosa. The sequence continues at coordinate 164,708 of JAUKNK010000394.1, forward strand.
ACGTGGTTAAGTGATTATTTTGTGGGAGAAAATCACGAAACGCACGGCGGAGCTTTGAGTGGTCAGCAGAAAATGAGGACTTTTTTAAGATACGTTGGAGACCCGGGTTTCCAGGTTGGAGTTGGAGAAGACATGGGTATACACCAGAGTACAGTGTCAAGAACTGTCACATACGTAGCAAGCAAAATAGTTGAAAAAACTCATGTTTGGATGTCGTTTCCTTTGGATCAACAGAGTATGCACGATGCTAAACTTCAGTGGCAGAGGAAGTACCATTTCCCATCTGCAGTTGGTGTTCTCGACTGTACACATGTGAAAATTCCAAAACCAAATCATCACGGAGATGAATACATTAACCGCAAAGGTTATGCCTCCATAAATGTGCAAGCTACATGTAATGCCGAGGAATGTTTCACCAGCGTTGATATTCAGTGGCCTGGGTCAGTGCATGACTCATGCATATGGTGTAACAGTGCACCATGTGCAGTAATGAAGACAAGCATAAACTCCTTGTTGATAGCAGATGAGGGTTATGCAGTGGCACCTTGGTTAATGGTTCCATATCGCAATCCTGTTACACCACAAGAAATTGCATATAATAAACTCTTAAAGGTAGAACGCAGTATAATCGAGCGCTGTTTTGGACAGTTGAAGAAAAGATTTCCAATTTGCTTCAAACTCAGCTTCATAATAGTCACTTGAAGAATCTGAGAAGAATCATCGCCAACCTCTCCCAAGTGAATTACTATTTCCTGCCCTGTACCCAATAATCCTTATTTTTGCATATATTCTGCTTCTTGTCAATCCTGTGCTGAATGCTGGCAAATTTGTCATCAGCTAGCTGAGTTATGTCTTCCATTCTGAATGTGACATTTCTGTCAAACACCCGTTTTTTTTTTGCAGTATTTGTATTTATTTTCATTCTTTTATAACACAATACATGTTTGTTGGATACGTCAGTTAAATTGATATCACATATTAAAAAAAATATACATACAATATTACACAATTATATAACATTTCATATTAATACATTTCTATGAAGTTACTTTACATATGATATTAGCATAGTAACATTTTAATTTACATGCCATTCTACAACAACAATAATTATTATTATTGTCTATTTAGATAATCCTCAAGTGAATAGAAAGAAGATATTATGCAAAAATCTTTTAGTTCCCTTTTAAATCGGTTTATTTCTTTTAAAGCTTGTTGCCGCTGCTGTAGGTTTCATACTGTATAGTTGTAGCGCGTGTGCCTGTATATGGTAATTATTTTTTCTTCATGTGTTATGGTCATGAATTTGTTGATTTGTTTCTGTGATGGAATTTTTATTTTTTAGATATATTATTGTCTCATATATGTGGAGGGAGTATAGCACGAGTATATTTAATGCTTTAAAACTTTTTTTGCATGATTCCCTGTATTTTACACCTAAAATCATTCTAATTGCTCATTTTTGTAGTCTAAATATTTAATCTGTATTTTTCATTGTACTGCGACCCATACTATTATTCCCTATGTTATGTGTGGGTAGATTTGACAATAATAAATTGTCTTTTGAAGCTCTATATTTTTTAAATTTGACAATCTTTTCATTATAAATAATCCTGAACATATTTTATTACATAATTTGTCTATATATGTATCCCATTTCAAATGTTTGTCTACCATTAACCCTAAAAATTTTGTTGAGTCTACTTTTTTAACTTCTTTATTCTCAATGATAATTTTGCAATTAGCGCAATTTCTATTTTGAATGGTTTGAAAACATATATAGTTTTATCAGTGTTTATAAAAAAGCTTTTGCTTAAGGTGCCCCATATATGTTCAATGGTGATTAGTTCAGAATGATAGGGAGTTAGATATTAAACATTATTGTATTGGTGGAAAAGACTATTTTTTAGGTGGTATGTGTGTGTTTTAAAACAATAGTTAAGCTGCACATATCACAACTGAGAACAGTAGAGAAGTTAACGGCATGGAACTGTTCTGTTGGAAGGTTTTGCCAAAGTCAAGCTACCATTACATGTCTTCTGGACATTTTAACTTAGCATACACCTTCCTTAAAGTACATCTTTTTCTCAGTTTGTATAATTTGGCAAACCATTGTCTCTTTGAAGCTATTTAAGGCGATCTTTTGGGCCTTTTCTTGTGCGGTATGTAAAAAAAAGTATAACCGGGATGCATATTCTTTGTCTACTTAATTATTCATCTAACGTTTCTTTCCAACACACATGTAGCCTCAGTTACACTTTTCCCAAGGTCACAGTGTCGTGAACCCGATCACGATAACGCGGCTTGTGCACACAAAGGAAGAGATAGGCAGCAAGGAGATAACGAGTATGCCGGAACAAATAAGATAGCGCGAGATAAAGGATTTGCCGGCACAGATAGTTTCCCGTCTAGAAAATTTGAGTTTTGTCTGGTGAACATTCGATTTCCTAATTGTTACAGAACAGTCTTGAATTATCAATGAGGTATTTAAGGAAGTGACAACTTGCCAAGAGTCAGTCGTAAACAGGAGTTGTAACAAGAGAGTAGTAAACAGTTGTAAAGTGTTGATATTGTAATCAGAATGCTGTTTGTTGTGGTCATCGACCTTGGTAGACTGTGATTGTGTGTGTGACGTAATTCTGCTACTGTGAGAACTGAACAGTGTATTTCTACGGAAATAAAGAACATTTTCAATTTCTGCAAGTTGAACTTTTAATTCTACGAACCCACAAAGTCACAATAGATTGCACCACTTTGTGCATACGGTACCATGTAATTATACATATTGCTCACCACTTCACAAATCTGTGGGAGTAGCATCTTTCCTTTCAATTTTCTCACCATTAACATTTTCATATGTTTATGAATAAAATATGAAAATGAGTAAAGAATTAAATTCTTTTACAAGCACAGGTCAAACACACCATGTGCAATTAAAAACACTAATTAACATTATGAAATATTCATCCAACATGTGCTAGCTGACCTCAACAATTCTGTAATACAAATACTTGTATACTTACCCTGATAGTCTGACATCTGTAAGGGAGCGGTTATACGAGATCATATCACTTGCAAGTAGATTAAACTGATTTAACTTGAACTTCTCCTTCATGAGGCCCTCTTGATCTGGTGGGATACGGACAGCCTTTCCTTGCTCGCCTGGTAGCCCAGGCTGCGGTAGCACTACTGGTGCAGGTTTCCAATGCTGAAGATCTTTTAAGTGATATTTCCCCTTGTGCCTTGGACTTGGTTCATGATGTATTCTTTGAACGTTATTATTCACTCCACTTCTATAACTCTCATGCTGAAATGCATTTTGAACAGGTCCATTTACAGCTTGATAAGAATGTGTGGTCCGCTCGTATGAGCCTTCCTCACCTAACTTATTAGGACAGTCTGAAGTAGCTGGATACATATTTAGTACTCCAATAACCACTAAAAACCACACCAATGAAGTAACAAATATCACCTTGCAGGTGTGTATACGAATTATAGTTCTATGCATGGCAATATGAATTTAAATCAGCACTTGCTGTATATATGTGTGTGTATGTATGAAATTCTTATAAAGTTTTCCTTCCTTTCCGCTGCACCCTTAATTAATATCACACTGCATTATGAAAAACTACTGTTTTCAAAAATGTACTCAAAGTGTATATGTATAAAGTGGCAGCAAGTAGCCTACATGCACTGTTGTGCTTACTTGGCTGTGTAGGCATGTACGTCTTTTATGTGTCAATATATACTACAGAGATTATCGATTATGTAAATAGCTACTGCTCACAACCACGTATGATATGTAATATGTAGTCTAATACGACGCCTAAATCAGATGTATGAAGATTAATCATTATTAAACTTGAAATTTTGGGTAGGAGAACTTTAGTTTTCCTTTCATCACAACATTCCTGTAACAAAAGAAAATGACCCTGTATTAACTCTAAAATCTAGGTAGCAATATTTTATTTTCACAAAATGTTTAGATGAACCACAATTTAATATATTTATTCCGTAAAAGAACTCTCTAGTTTGGAACATCTTTTCATTATGGTAGTTCCTAAAAGACTATGGAATTAACAGATGAGAGTCTCCTTTCTGAATAAAATCCAATTAAAATATATCTCCCAATGTGTAAGGACTATAATACAATGAAGCACAAAATTAATATAATTTTGAGTCAAACTAATACTCAACGCTCCATTTATTGCTAGTATTTACCTAGAACGTGTTTCGTTAGGATCTTCCTAACATCAGCTGTTGTCGACTCAGCTATGTAAGCTATAATTACAAATACAGTACATCAAAGTTTATGAATAAATGAACCTAAAATTACAATAAAGAAAACAAATATGTATGTTAGATAGAGTCAATATGAAAAATTCAATGCAACGACCAGGATTTGAACCATGGATCTCCTGGTTTCCGTCCAGTCGCTCTAACCCATTGAGTTACCATGGCCAACTTGCCGCCATGACATTCAATTCTCCATTTGACTCATGTCATGTCATAAACATATATATGTCATAGCCTACATACGGCTAGTTTGAAGAAATGATTAATTTCCATCAATTAACTAAAATACTAAGAGTTTAACGATGAAGCCTGGGACTCAAGTACTTATGGTAATAAGTCGCCACAAATGGTGTATCTCGAATGCGAGAGCTCCTAGTGGTTTACCGTGGAAATATATGAGTCAAATGGAGAATTTAATGTCATGACGGCAAGTAGGCCATGGTAGCTCAATGGGTTAGAGCGATTGGATGGAAACCAGGAGATCCGTGGTTCAAATCCCGGCCGTGGCATTGAATTTTTCATGTTGACTCTATCAAAAATCTTAGCCTATAAACGACTAGTGTGAAGATATGATTAATTTCCATCAGTTAACTAAAATATGTCTTTGTTCGGCTCAAATTTATATTAAAATAGTTCTTCATTAAGATGAACTGGATGGTTTTAGAATGTAGTACGGTTAATGTGTTTGTTTTCTGTTTGTTTCTTTCTGTAGTAGTTTTCATTGAAGAGCAATTAGATTTAGCAACATATGTTAATTGTAAAATAATATGCATTCTGAACATATATCAGGAAAATGCACAACTAATTTTAAAGTATAAGTGCAAAGACGAATGTAACACCTTCTGAATGATTGTTAGTGTTAAGTTCAACACTAACTTCCATTTGGTACAGTAATAACTGCAATGTTTGTATGCACTCAGATTATTGTGCATTTCTGATGTGATAAGGTTTCACTGTCGTACTTTACATACAAATACAAACATCTCTAGAAGAATGAAGCCTGGAACTCAAGTACTTATGATAGTAAGTCGCCACAAATGGTGTATCTCGAATCGAGAGCCCCTAGAGGTTTACCGGGGAAATATATGAGTCAAATGGAGAATTTAATGTCATGACGGCAAGTTGGCCATGGTAGTTCAATGGGTAAGAGCAACTGGATGGAAACCAGCAGATCCGTGGTTCAAATCCCGGCCATGGCATTGAATTTTTCATGTTGATTCTATCTCTAGAAGTTCCACAGCTAATTTCATTAACACCCTTACTAAGTACGTCCGCCAAATGAAAAATTGTGAAGTAGTCTATCCTAATATATATCTCAACTGTCACAACTATATTCCTTGGCTAATATTTACCATATTTACTCAAATATAAAACCCCCTTGATTAGAAGACCGTCCAAGCTTCGCAAGCACATTATTGAAAAAAAAAAGTATGAGAATGTTAGACCTGGTCCATTAATTTGAGACAGGCTGTAATTCCAAGAAAATCCAATCTTCAGAATTTCTTTGATTCAGTACATATAGTTATTGGTAGACCTGTTCTTCACTTTAGTTAATTGATGGAAATTAATCATTTCTTCACACTAGCCATATACAGGTTAAGGTTGTTGATAGTCAACATGAAAAATTCAATGCCATGGCCGGGATTTGAACCACGGATCTCCTGGTTTCCGTCCAGGCACTCTAACCCATTGAGCTACCATGGCCAACTTGCCGTAATGTGTTCAAATCCCGGCCATGGCAATGAATTTTTCATGTCGACTCTATCTGTTCTTCACTTGTTTGTGAAGAACGGAGCCGGTAGCTGGGGGGAGGGGGTGACATTGATTTTCATATATCTAATAGGAGCATCTTCCAAATTACCCAAGGTACATACAATTTACAGCATTTTTATTTCTTACTATTTTAGTAAAACAAGATCTTTGGTTAAAACTGCAGCAGCTTTACTGAAAGTGAGCTTCTCTTGTGTTTTGTCTGCATTATCAGTAACATGAATTCGTGAAAAAGTTTCACTTATGTTTTAAGTTAGATGTTTTGGAATTTGCTGGAAAAATTGTGTACCAGCAGCAGGTCAAGAGTATTCGGTAAAACCAAAAATGATTCGCTATTGACAAAACCAGAGTGATAAACTTAAAGCCGCCAAAAGAGCAACTCAATGTTTTCGCAGCCCACAGTATGCAATTGTAATACCCTCCCATTTTTTGGCTATAATTTGTTTAAAAAAAGGTGTTCTTATTTTTGAGTAAATACATTAATATAACCAAAACTTGCAAATAAACTGTTGGCACAATCATTTAGAGTTAACGTTTGGTCCACCATGTGTCCCAATTCCTTCCATCAATGGTCACTCAAGCAACTTCCTGAAGAGATGATGAAATAAAGTACTCTGTTGTGAAAGGAAACACAAAGCACTAAGAGCTGCTGGGGTCATTTTGGGCTCCAAAGACATTGCACACTCAATGATATATCCCCTTTCTTGCAGGTAACCCAGCAAGCAGCTGTGTAATAGCATTTAGGCTATAGTGAATTGAATCACTTCAAATTATTCAGGTCACTGGTGGCCACAAATTATTTTAAACATGTTATCAGGCCATCACCAACTCACGTAAAAGAAGTAAACCAATCAATAATCCAAAGACAAACCGAGGCCAAGAAACTATTATAGCAAAACTTAATGTAAGGACACTATGGACAGAGGAGAGGGAAGAACTAGAACAAATAGAATACGACGTACTAGGATTAAGTGAAATAAGGAAAACAGGTGAAGCCATCACAGAAAAAGAAAATGGAGACCTCTTTTATTACAAGGAAACGACTCCAGACCAAAAAGGCATAGGGTTCACAATAAGAAAAGACTCAAAACACATGGTACACAAGGATAACAGTGTTAAAACTAATCACAAGACAACAGTTATACAAGCATATACACCAACCATGAAAAGCAGCGAGGAAGAACTGGAAGACTTTTAAAACAAACTAGAAAATATCCTAGACCTAAACAGATAGACAAGGAAAATAATAATTGGAAACCTTAACAGCAAGATTGGAACAAGGAAGCACACAGAAGAAGAAGCAGTAGGAAATTATGGTACAAAAGTGAATTGAGAAGATATTGACACACTGCTTCACTCACAGTTTTTTCACAGGACATGTTTCAAGAGCTTTTGCTCTTATCATCAGCTGGAACTCGACTGGTGCAAATTGTAGGGGTTTCCTCTTTCTCCATATCGTTGATAGATGGCATAATGTACTTGTCAAAGATGTCCGGTGGTGGAGTTTCAAAATTCATGACTCTATGACGATTTTTGTTAATGATTTTTTTCCCATACGGAAAGGTCTATGGGGTGATTAACGTATTTTATTAAAGATGTTTCCAAGTTGATGTCATGTCTAGTATTCAAAAAAATGAAAAGCCACTGCTGATTTTTCTGTTTCACCATTTTTGATGTTTCTTAAATGTTCTTTAGTTCTGATGTCAATATTTCTTTTTGTTTTTCCTATATCAATTTTAGAACAAGTTTCACACTTGATCTCATAGATACCTGGTTTTTCTTTGGTAGTAATTGAATTTTGGGTAGTAATTGAATTTTGGGTAGTAATTGAATTTTTGAGGTGCAGGAATTATGTTGTGTGTTGAGAAGATTTTTTGGAATTTATTATGGGCTGATGGAAGGTAAATTTAAAAAAAAAAAAATTTTCTCTTTTTCTCCTGTAGGTTCTAGGGTGATGGTTTCTTTTATTTTCTTAGCCTTGTTGAGTGTGTTAACTGTTTTATCCACTAAATTTGGGTTGAAACCGTTGGACATAGCTACTTTTTTTTTTATGTGTAGGTATTCTTCTTGATAATCTTCTCTGTTTAGTGGAAAGTTGATCATCCGAAAGATTAAACTGTTGAAAATGGCATGTTGGTGTTGTTTTGGGTTGAAACTGTTGTTCTTAACATAATTATCTGTGTGTGTCGGTTTCCTGTAAATGCCAAAAGTGAGTTTTATCTATGAGATCAAATGTGAAACTTGCCCTAAAATTTATATAGGAGAAATAAAAAGAAATATTGACATCAGAACTAAAGAACATATAAGAAACATTAAAAATGGTGAAACAGAACAATCAGCAGTGGGTTTTCATTTTTTGAATACTAGACCTGACATCAATTTGGAAACATCTTTAATAAAATATGTTAATCACCCCCAAAGACCTTTCCGTATGGGAAAAAATCTTCATTAACAAAAATCGTCATAGTCATGAATTTTGGAACTCCACCACCGGACATCTTTGACAAGTACATCATGCCATCTATCGAAGATACGGAGAAAGAGGAAACCACTACAATTTGCACAAGTCGAGTTCCAGCTGATAAGAGCAAAAGCTCTTCAAATATGTCCTATGAAAAAACAGTGTGTCAATATCTTCTCGATTTACTTTTGTGCTAAGTTGTGCTTCACTGTCTCTACACTTCTTTCAATTTTATACTTTGACGAAATTATGGCTTCAGAGTTAGAAACATAAAAGGGAATAGACTCCTCCAGTTTGCCCAAGAACACACATTGAAAATTGCGAACACCTTCTTAAAAAAAAAAAAAAAAAAAAAAAAAAAAAAAAAAACACACACACACACACACAACACACATGGCGATCTCCAGATGGCAAGACCAAAAATGGGTTGAGTCGTAAAAGCAGGAACTATGTGTAACTGCACAGAACCAATATAGAAATCCTAAAACAAGAACCAACTACACACTGAACTAAAGGAACAAATATCAAAAGCAGTTGTCATACTGGGACAATATAAGGGGAGCAATACAAGGTACTAGAGCAAGCCATACAATGGACAAGCAAAACGACTGTAAAAAAAACACAACTACAAAGAGGAACAAATTAAGAGCAGACACCATCAAACTAACTGAAAGAAGAGCAAAACTACAGGCTTTCAGAGACCACTCAGAATGTAAAAGAACCAAATATGCAGAATTAGAGAAACTGACAAAGAAACGAATTAGAACAGACATTAGAGCCTACTGCTCACTCACAACGAGGCAAATCCTGGAAACATGGTTCAGTTAAGAAAGCAAGGAGAAGCACACAAAGAGAAGCAATGTATACTCAGACCAAAGAGTCCTACAGGAAAAAGCATAACAGCAAGGACAGACATAAATAAAACAGCTACTAGCTTCTACAAAAATTTATACAAGACCTCCCTCCAACATGACGACCCTTATCAAACTACACAAGTCATCATACACATCACCCGACCAATCCTGCAAAGCGAGGTCAGAACCACAATAAACGAGATGAAAAATGTAAAAACCCCAGGCTAAGACGGAATTTATAATGAGCTCATTAAACTAGAAACATAACAACTAACACCCATCATATGTACTGTATTCAACAGAATCTTAGAAATGGAGACCATCCCGGAACAATGGAAGACAAACACAATCATCATCCTCCACAAAAAAGCTCAAGGGATGACACACGGAACTACAGACCTATAAGCTTGATGTCAAACTAGCACAAACTGTTTTCAAAGATAACAAGACAGATAACAAATACCCTAGACGAAAGTCAACCTCCTGAGCTAGCACGATTCCGCACAAGTTTCAGCACAACAAATCATCTGTAAACCATAAACCAGCTGATAGAAAAGTCAGAAGAATTTAACTTACCTACCTTTGCACCTAGGCTTTGTAGACTACATCAAAGCTTTTGACTATCAAACACAGAAGCATTCTGCAGGCTTTGTGCACACAGGGAGTGGAAGGCAAATACATTTGTCTATTGAACAATATTTATAGACAAAACTTTGCTAAGAAACAGAAGGCCAATCGTTTCATCTAGAACGCAGAGTACCAATCTCTCCCAAAATTTTTACAAGCGTTTTGGAAAATTTATTCAGAAAAATGAATTGGAGCAAGCAACAGGAAATAAACAAATAGAAGTCACCTAACAGACCTAAGATTTGCTGATGACATAGTCTCGTTCAAAAAAAAAAAAAAAAAAAAAAAAACACCCGAAGAATTACAGTCAATGCTCCAACAACTCTTTACACAAAGCAAAACCACAGGACTATCTATGAACATGACTAAAACGCAGCTGATGACAGACAGGAGATCTCCATCTCAATTGACGAACTATGCAACGGAATACACATACCTAGGCCAACTAATTTCCTTCAAAGACAAGAAGAATATCCTAGACTTGGAAATCCTTCTGGTCCCTCCAGTTCATTCTCCCGGACAAGACAATCAACAGAAGACTCAATTTCGAAGTACTAGAAACCTGCATCTACCCAACACTACTTTATGGATGTCAAACATGGTCGACAACAAATAGACAGATGAATGCGTCACAAATATGCCAAAGGAAGATGTAATGAAAGATATTGGGAGCAACTATGAGAGCTAGAATTTCCAATGAGTCGCTGTCTCAAATGGTATCAACAACAAACGTCACACATAGAGCAAATAGACTGAAATGGAAGTGGGGAGGCCTCATCGCGTGGACGAAAGGCGAAAGATGGACATACAAAGCCACCATGTGGGACCCGCACAGAGGCAGATCAAGGAAGTGGTGGGTAGACTTCTACACAACACAAGCAGGTCAACAATGGTCCAGAACAGCAAGAAACAGAAGAACATGCAGTCGACTACAAAAGTAAGACAGTGGCAATCCACAAACAACATCCCAAGTTGACTAAGTGACAGTGAAATTAATATAATCAAAGTGTCAGTGAAATCCAATTAATCAAAGTGACAGTGAAATCAACTCAAACCAGACAAACACACACTAGACACAACCTAACGCAAAGTAGCTTACCGCATTAGTGAAACAGAGCTACCCTCTAGCAGGAGGCCTTTGCCCTTCAAGGGACACATTAGGCTCCTATTATTATTATTATTATTATTATTATTATTATTATTATTATTATTATTATTATTATTATTATTATTATTATTATTATTATTATTATCATCAGGCCATTGGTGGACTGATAAATTTTCCATTGCAGGAAATATATTAAAAAGCTTTGGAACATATTCTACTTGCTAGTGAATATCCTAATGTCTACATTTTTAAAAATAATTTATTGAACCTTATATCTAAATCCTTCTAAACATTAACTATTATATAAAATTATAGATGAGTTGTACTTTTCACACATCAGCTTCACTTATGTATCTATATTGAGGACAATTTTTTTTATCAGCTTCACTTACGTACCTTAAGTCCTCAATACATGTACGTAAGTGAAGTTGATGTGTAAAAAATACGACTCATCTATAATTTAATATTTCGCTTCACTGCGGTGTTCCAATACAGTAAAATTTTCATATATTAACTATTTTATTTCTTTCTCCAAGGAGACATCATATTATCTGGGGTGCTCTTATTTAACTTTTTTATAACCTTTTAAAATTGGGCACCACAATTGGTGCCCAAAATAATGTGTAGTGTTTAACGCCCGCTTTTACTACATACAGCAATGATGCATGAGATGAAGATGAAGCACCGGTGGAATGAGATGGCAGGGGAAACTGGAGGTCCCGGAGAAAACCTGCCCCAATGCCATGTTGTCCACCACAAATCTCACTTTGCGGTCGCCTGGGATTGAACCCGGGCTGCCTTGGTGAGAGCCAAGCAGTCTAACCACTGAGCCATGGCGTGGCCTGTGCCCTAAGTAGAGAAAGGTATAAACAGGTAAGAAAATGAAATGATCCCATAGGTCTCAAATACTATCAGGGTCAAAGAAAACAAGTGTTGAGTCAAGGATAACTGTATATGAAAGGTAAAAGAGGGGATCTGATATATGGAGAGGAAGAAATATCAGTGCAGGTCAATAACTCACCAAGCTGACCAGTGCTTATTGGTGAGCAGCCCTTTCCTTTAGTTCATCACATAATTTTGTTTAGATTGGTCCCTTTAAGCTTTCAGTTAAACATTAGAGGAATTTGAGGGTCTCCTGTCTGTTTGTAAAAAAGTCTTTCCAAAGAATGTTTACACTGATGGTTCCAGCTTACCAAATAATGTTGGTACTGGCGCAGGTGCAATATGCCCACTTTTCTCTTTCTACAAAAGATTAAGTTTAAATGCTACAAATTTTGATGGAGAAATTTCAGCAATCCATCACAGCTTACAAAATCTTCTATATCATATGAATAAATTTAAGAAAAAGTTGTAATATTATCTGACTTTAACGCAGATATAATATCCATAATATCTTATATGCATAGTAAGTAATACATATCCACAATTATATGTAAAAATGCAATTTCAATAGACAAAGCAATATGTAGGGCCTGATGTTTACTCATTATGTCTTCTGGATATAAACAAGTTATGCAGACATACATCTGAGAGTCAACATATTGTCACTGAACATGCATTACCTACAGAAAAGGTAAATATTTGTACACTTTTTGACCACAGACAAAGTGCATTTCACCTTGATGGAAAGACAGGGTGACTGTAAAAATGATTATAAATTATAAGCAAAACCTCTAATATAGGATCGGCAAGATGAGCACCCAGAGCACTTTACACCTACAATCACTCCTTCCTCTTCCTTCTATCTGGCATGTAAACAGAGTTGATGTGTGCTACAGTGGCAGTCATTCCAGTTTTGGATGAAACGTCTTTTGCAACGTAATCAAATGCATACTTTTGAGCTCCAAGTTTGGCTACGAAAGTACAACAAGGATTAGTGACAATAGAGAATGTGAGTGAAGGACATAGTAACAATCCTAGACAGCTCATACTGACATTGCAAGAGAAATTGTTCTCACCACATTACTGACCTTAGTCAAACCTTACATTCATAAAAATAGTTCCATAGAATTAACTTATTTATTACCTTTGATTGGTTATACAACAGTTGTTTTGCAGTGCTAATTATTTCCCTTGTGCGACTAGACATTTAAATAGTTTCTATACTGAAAACAAAAGTTAAATTTATCTCAAAAGTGCAATGAAATTATTTACTATGTATATTGGTATCCTTGCTGGCTTCTTTTTAAATATTGGCATTTAAATGTCTGGCTGCAAACTAGCTCAACATAAATGTAGAACACATTGAAGATATAATTTTGAGTCGAACTAATACTCACTGCTCCACTTATTGCTAGTATTTACCTAGAACGCATTTCTTTAGGATCTTCCTAACATCATCAGCTGCTGGCGACTAATGGATGTTGGTTTGGTGAACTCCTTGGAGGTGATAGGTGTATCTGTCGGTATCTTGATGAACTTGAAGTTTGGGTTTTCTTCAAAGTTAGTGTCAAAATTGAACAATTTTCTTTCATATTTCTTTATGAAAATGTGTTCCTACATGGTTAATGCAGCTGGACCTTGGACACTTTTTAATAAGTGGATTTCTCATTCTATATCGTGATTCTCCTTCCAAAAATGGTACGCTACCGCCGATTTATCTATTTCTTTGTTCCTAAAAGATGCAAACAAGTAACTACTCTTTCCCCAATCAGCAATGAAACTTCATACAGAAAATGTACGTATCATCCCAGAGCTATATATCTTTTCCAAAACGTCTTCAAAGAGCACAATACTACTTTGGCCCTACAGAACAAATTTAGTGTACAACACCTTTTGAAATCACATAATACAAAGGAGATACCCACAGACAAAAAAAAAATCAGGTGTGTATCAGATAAACTGCAAAGGCTGTGACAACTTTTACATTGGAAAAACTAAAAGGAATTTGAACATTAGGCTTAAAGAGCATTTTAGGAACATCAGGAACAAAGAGATAAATCGGCAGTAGCGTACCATTTTTGGAAGGAGAATCATGATATAAAACGAGAAATTCACTTATTAAAAAGTGTCCAAGGTCCAGCTGCATTAACCACGTGGGAAAAAATCTTCATAAAGAAATATGAAAGAAATTTATTTAATTTCGACACTACCTTTGAAGAGAACCCAAACTTCAAGTTCATCAAGATACCGGCAGAGACGCACCTGTCACCTCCAAGGAATTCACCAAACCAACATCCATTAGTCGACAGCAGCTGATGATGTTAGGAAGATCCTAACAAAACGTGTTCTAGGTAAATCCTAGCAATAAGTGGAGCATTGGGTACTAGTTTGACTCAAAATTATATTAATTTTGTGCTTCATTGTATCATAGTCCTTACACATTGGAACATTGAAGAAGTTCATCTGAAATGCTAATGTATAGCAGGCTCTTGTTCAATCTCAATTAATAATAAACATTGCAAAAAGTTACAGCTTGGGGAATGTTTCTGACAGTGATGTGCACAAATCCAAACCATGTTTTTCTGAACAGTGCAATAGTGTTATAGGCTCCAGCATGAGCTTCACTGAAATGTCATCTTAGGGTGAAGTTCGTAATGTATCCAGTGCTATAACTGCACATCAAATACTGAGCTTTACCATTGTGAAGAAAAAAATACACTTGTTTTCCCAATCCCGATTAAACCATCATTCCTAATGTTGCACATGCAAGCCACCATTGAACTAGTAAGACTACCACGCGACTATAACTAGAATCAACCAGTTTAGTTGGTTCTTTTTATTATAGACAAGAGGGAGGGTACATTCACACTTAAGAGCGCCTTCCTTCCCACCCTTGCTCTAATACCATCATTAATGGAGGAATAAGAAAGAACATTAACATATTAAAGCTGGGTTAAGCAACTTCTGTACTTTGCACCCAAAAAATATTTTGCTAGCCAGTAAGTGATGCATGTGTCCCTGTATATTTATCATGAGGACCTCTAATTGTTTAAATTTTGTACCAAAATTCATCATATGAACCAATAAACAACTATGACTTCCCTGAAATGTTAATGCTCTGTAAATGAAAGTTGATGACTTAAGTGCACTAAGTAAGACGGCAACAGTTTTAAATGCATACATTATGATGCCATTGATCAGACACACAATCAATAGGATAAGCTAGTTCTGGAGAAAATGTAATGCTGATGGTAGATTCCAAAAACATGAAGAAAATGAGACCTGGTGTACCTGTAGAGTCATAATTTCATTTGATACTACATATTCTTCAACAATGCTATATAAATTGAAAGAAGGCAAGGATTTGCAATCCCAACAGCAGCAGGCCACATCCCCCATTATAGTTATTAAAGAGCCATCATTTACACTGATTTCACAGAAAATTACACATCTACTTTTAGGATGAAATCCAAAATATCCAGTGGCAAAAGCATCAGGTCGGCTTCTTCACTATTGCTGCATATTATTGTGGCAAGATGCACCCAATAGCTGTCACTTCAGACTTCCTGATCACCCTAAAGAACTGTAACAGCATACTTGAATTACATTTTGTAGAATCTTCCAAATGAATTCGTGAAAGTTTTGATATGGTTCTTCTCAGTTTAAGAACATAAATGCAGCAATCTTTATCCATTCTGGTACATAAACTGAACTTACGGGCAACTTAGAGGTCAGATACCGGTCAAGGAGCAGATGAACACAGGATTAGAGTGGATATTAAAGAATGGGCAAAAGCCTGGTAAGAGAGTGAGGAAGGAGAATATGAAATGCTGGTGAAATGGATGAAAGGTAAAGTGACTGTGGAGCAGGGTGGGGAAGCCAGAAAAAATCTGCTCAGATATAATTCTGTCCACTACAAAATTCCACAGTGTAACCACTTGGCCACACCACCGCTGGAAAGATAAACAAAGGTCTGAAAATCAAATGGAATAATTACATAATAATAATACTTTATTATCACCTTATGTTTTACAAGCATTGTTGAAAACAGGCAAGTCGTCAATTATATACAATTAAAGTTGCTGGATATTTTGATAGAATGGGCACATTATTACATGGGCACACATATAGGAAAATGCTCTGTAGATGGCATTGTTGGAGCATTAAAATCACTGTAATGTGTATCAGACTACTGCAATCCTGAAGCAAACATCTGGGAGGGCAGATAAATACAGACAGGGTTAGTGAGACAGATGACCTTTAGAGTTTTGATTGGTCAGGTACAGTAATGGAGTTATCTTTTACTTACATACCTTTGCTGACCTAATCAACAGCCTAAAACGGCCAGTTCTGTGTCATTAATCGCTGTCATCCCCTCTCTTCCCTACCAGATGTTTACATCAGAATTCAAAATGTCTGACATAAGGTATGTGGATGCATTATATGGTTTGCAGCAACATTCTATGAGGCCTTGTCAACTGGCACATATTATTTTATCTGTGTTGGTAATACTTCTATTGGGCATTATTTACTGAGATATGAAATGGCATAAAGAGTGTACTCTGCTCACACATTTTATCAATGGCCGGCCTGTTAGTTCTGCTATCTTTCATTATGCTTAACATGTAAACGACTCAAATTTCCAAAAGAAATATTTCAACTAATAATTGGATGAAGGTAGAATAGAATTCACAGATCTAAATACTGAGGAAATTGAAATTAAAACTATGGCAGTTGCAGAGAATACTAGAAGTGGCTTAAAACTGTTGGCAAAATATTTTACCCAACTACAAACAGCAATCTTGCACTAAAAACTGTGAATGCCCAAACATGACACATCAGTCTCACAGTTTGTTACAAAATTTGATTATGTAAAATATCTTTTCTTTTGGAAAGAGATAATTACAGAGTTTTTGCACCATAAAACAAATACGTTTTAGTTGTAGCTGTCATAATCAAGTTAATAAACACATGCTACCTGTATTATCTAGCAAGGTAGCAATCTCTTTCATAACATGCCTTAGCCACAGAGAATTACACTGAGGCATTGTGAAAATGAGATGAACGAATGCAAAAGGGTGTACCTACATCTTAATATATATTACTGTAAAACAACATGAAATCATGTTAGTTAGTGTTGCTAGTTTTAGAGTGACGTAGGATAGTATTTATGTGAGCATGTAAACAAAGTCTAACCTCCCAAAATAATCCCCAATACTTCACTACAACGCTAAATCAACTAACCTGTAATTGCCGCGCACGCTTCAACTGATTCCAAAACGTGAGTCCTTTCCATTACATCTGAGAAACCTGCTCAATCGTGTGGCACTGCCCTAGTACTTATAACAAAAAGGTAAGGTACTATTCATCTTGGTTTCTAACCACAAATGGTAGCATTGCTTGCAGTTTTTCAATTAATTCAATCTTTTAAACAATTGTATGAAGTAACTTCAATTCTACTTATTTTTATTTCTTACCAAGTTCAACAACACTTTTTGTTTTACCACAGATTACTTATAACTGATATTCTAAACTACACGTAGCAAGTAGTCTGTTTGCCTATCTGCAGTAGTGCCACTGACAAGTGCAGAAAACCCCCAGGTTGCATGGTGACTTGAACGACGGCCGCACATTCCAAAGACTTCTCGTTCGGAGATTGCGTACCACTGCACGGGTCTGCAGCTTTTTGTGTTCTAGATTAGATTAGATGAGATTAGATCAGATCAGATTACATTAGTTCAGTGTGGTTCAGTGGGTTCACTTGTAGCCACAAAAGACTGTGAACAATGAACATGCCCCGATGTATACAGTTTAATAGCATATATACAGACTTGAACATTTAACATAAGAGACACGTTATATGTACGCAGTAAGGAAAAGGAGGCAAGGATAATTAATTACATATGATACAGAATCCAACATTTTGCTAATGAACTTTCACCTGGCTTTTGCTAGTACGTCTCAACACTTTGAAAGTGGATTGGCAATGTTCTGTAGTAACTTAAATCGTTTCGTTAATTTCCGAATAGTGGATATGTACAGTAAGAACAGAAAGTACACTACAGAGTTCACATTCTGAATACTTTTAAAAATATATAGCGGCATTTATTAGATTGACAGGTGACAGCTTCAACAAGTTTGTAATTGTTAAATGAAAATAGAAGTAAGTCATAAACAAGGTGTCAGCTCTATAAAACATTAGGTTAAGCTGTGAATTTCTCAGGCTCAGAAAGTATTTGTGCTCCAAAGGGAAGTACATTTAAAACTGTGGTTACGTCTCATGCTACCCGTTCTTTCTGAGTAGCTGGCATTCGTTTGTCTCACGGCAAGTGACCTGCTTGCACAGACTAATATGAAGTGCAGAAGTGAAGTAAAATGGGCCGAAGAAGAAATGAAGCGACTATTGAAGAGAGAAAAATTCAGAATTAAAATGCACAATAATCTCAAAACATCTCCAAGATATCGCACAATCACAGATATTAGGAAAATCAAGCTAACAATTTAGACCATCACTGCCAGGGTAAGAGCCAGAAAATTTGTCTTAAAGAAAGCTAGAACTGGTCAGCCTAAAATCCTCAGGGCTAGAGTTTAGAGAAGTATTCTTCTCCGCATTAAAAAGAATCTGCGCCTCTCCAGATTGTTGCTGAGTTGCAAAGAGCAGGCATTACTGTTTCAGCAAGTATTCTTTTTTTTTTTTTTTTTTTTTTTTTTAAGTTTACGTCCTCCAGTGTTAAGTCATATCGGATGAGGAATGAAATACATGAAATGACGCTCAAACGAGTCCAGGGTCCATAGAGCTTAGAGTTACCCAACAGTAGCAAGCAATGTACGATTTGTTTGTAATAACTA
The DNA here is from genome assembly GCA_030765055.1 of Mantis religiosa. Taxonomy (NCBI): domain Eukaryota; kingdom Metazoa; phylum Arthropoda; class Insecta; order Mantodea; family Mantidae; genus Mantis; species Mantis religiosa. The sequence continues at coordinate 183,555 of JAUKNK010000394.1, forward strand.
AGAATACAACGACAGGATATCATGGAAGAAGTTGTATCTTAGCTTTAGCTCACAGAACATGAAAAAGCGAATAGAATGCTCTTGAAGGTACTGTGAAAAGACCGTAGCCTTCTGAATAAAAGTACAAAGTGCCTGTTTAAAGTTTTTGGCTTGGACTGCAGCCGCTAGGTGTGGAGGAAAACAAATACGGATGTATGCGATGCTTGAAAATTCTTTATATTTATACATACTTTGGTTTAAATTAACGTAAGTAGTGGTTAGTTGAGCTTGTTTTGAGCTGGCATAAAAGCCACAAGACAACCGTCATAACTTACGCTTCACTAACCTATACTTTGAAACCGTCGAACAGTACTGCTTCACCACTAATGACTTCAGCCACTTTACGGACCAGGCGCAGTGCCAATACTAACTGCGCACGACCTCACACCGTTACTGAGTAGACAAGAGCTGCCACTGCAACGCCACAGGAGAGGCCTAGCGGGATGCCCTCGGGGGTCACCTGCTGGAGCTTCTGAACTTTTACGCCCGTATAGCCATCATAGGAAAGCGTATCACTGCCACCTCATCAGCCACTCAGCTCTCCAGGGACGACATTCAGGACGTCCACTCGGAGGTACTAAATCTCAACGTGCAATTGTCTAACCTTGAGGAGGTCATTACCAACAATACTTCCGTCCTCAATACACTGTCTAATACCGACTTCTAAAAAATCAGAACTACCTCAACATCAACTCCACAGTCCATACACTCACATCTGTGCTTCTAGATTGTACCGAAACTTACATCAACCACATAGAAGCAAATTCACCAACATTACATACATTAGCAGACAACCTCTAGAACTATCAAACTCCTCCTCCAACAGACCCAAACCAACTAACTTCCTCCATGCACCGCACAACTCAAATCTGCTGACTTGCACCTGTCAATCACAATACAGAGAGTTTTTTTTTTAATTTACGTCCTCCAACGTTAAGTCATATTGGACGATGAATGGAATAGGTGAAATGATGTTCAAATGAGCCCAGGGTCCATAGAGCTTAGAGTTACCTGACATTCGTCTTTCAGGATAAGGGAAAACCCCAGAAAAAACGTTATCCAGGTAACTCACCCTGGCCGAGATTCGAACTCGGGACCTCTTGAACGTGAGGCAGACGTGCTACCACTACGCTACCGAGATGGGCTGCAGGAACACCAACATAAGATGGAACAGCAATTCAAATAAGTCGCTGGCAGGTTGGAAGAAGTCCAAACCTGCCAACCCATGCTCTCCATAAAACTATATGCAATTCTTGACTTTACCCAACAGCAACGTCCTCTAAATTAGTCAGACGATGAATAAAATAGGTGAAATGATGTTCAAAGAACCCAGAGTCTATCAAGCTTAGAATTACATGACGTTCATCTTTAGGGTAAGGGAAACCCCGGAAAAATCTTATTCGAATAACTTTCCCTGACCGAGTTCGAACTCGGAACCTCTTGAATGTGAGGCAGACATGCTAGTACTGCGCTACAGGTTTGAGGGATACTCCAAGAAATCCAGGTCATAACTGCCAATAGTAAGAAGCAAACTTCCATAACAGGCACTTAATTGAGCAGAAAAGCTTCTGAAAATAAATAAGATTACCTTAATACTCCCATTATCTCTCCATACCTTCCTTCCTTTTTTCACCAAAACCCGACACTTCGCTACGTGCCATGACCAGGACCTCGCGTCATGACTGAAACTTAGCTCCCGAAGTCTGTGACGCAGAGGCGGTAGGCTGAGGAAGTGCTACAGGAGATACACCTTGTTTCTTGACAGCGTCGAAACACTCCTAAGTTGAGACCACACTAGACACAGAAACATCGTTTTCGGCAGAGAGCTCATGAAAGCGCACACACCTTTAGCTTTTCCTAAAATGATTTTAGGATCGGAATTTTCTGGATCTGGGAGAAATTTAGCAACTACTGTGCAATTCAAAGTATAATCGGAGAGTTGCGACACTGGGCATAACCCTTTGAAACTGATTCAAGTTGGGCTTTGAAACAAGTAGAGCGCTTCGTCCGGCAAAAATAGTATATATTCTTGTGTAATCCAGGTTTATGGATCCTTTGCGATTTCGACTTAGAATTGATGTCACGTGTTGGTGCCTCCAGTGGCCTGCTGCAATAGGGATTTGGTGATTCCGGCGTCTCGAGCCGCTCACCGCCGTTTCATTTATTCCGCGTCCATTAACCTTGCCACTTCTATCTACTGTCTTGTCAGTGCTCCTCACCTTTTTCCTCTTCTAGATTTTATTGAGATTATTAGTTTTAAGGTCCTATGTTTATTGACTCCTGTCTCACCAGTGGAGATTTATCCTGTCTGCGTGGTTCTTTCCCACGATTTCAGTGCGGCTTCCCACACGTGTTCTCTACAGAGGTCTCGGCGCGAAGGTTGAGCGGAACCTCTTCACGGCGCCTAGTCTAACCTAAGGTGCAGAGCTCATTCGCACCGGCATGTACACAGATATAGCTCGATGGTGACTCGGCTTGTTTCAGGTTCCCCTCGGCCGTGTGCCGTTAGGTTAGCATTAGGGACCGGACCTGTTATATCACTAACGAAACTCCGGTGTAATCAACTACAAGTCTGTATATACGTATGTATAGTACGGTCTAAAATGGGCAGCCGCAGACGATTATTCCTGTGGTAGGGGCTTAAAGCTAAAGTATGGGTGGGAATGGTTTACCCATAGAGATACGCAGTGAAGATTGGAGGCTACGTACTCTAAAGTACGCTTTGAGAGTTTCAGGGTCACAGTAGCAAATCTGATTTGGTAACTCCTGCTCTTCTTGCACACTACGAGACTCTAGTTCCTTGATCTCTGCACAAGCGCTATACGACGTACACCGCAGATTCTTGTCCGTTGCATCTTCGTTTAGGGCTTGTGGCCGTTTTGCATGCAACAGGCAGCTGCTCCACCAGCTGCTGATCCCATGGAGGAGGACCCCTCAACTCCCCCTGCTCCCACTGTTACATCACATCCATCACCCTCAGCACCTCGGGCGTCTCGACCCACTCCGATCTTCCTGCGCAACACTGCAGATGCCAGGAAAGTCCTCTCCTCCGTCCCACCGGGCACCCAGGCCAATTTTTCCCTAAAAAATATGCGCAGTCCGGTGGTCCTCCTACCTGCCACCGCCAACGACCACCGCAGCCTCCGGAAGCACTTGAAGGAACACAAGATAGAGGGCGTCACCACCATTCAGCCGGCAGAACGTTTTCTTCACGTTGCCGCGAAGAATGTTCCCTCACTTGTTACCGCCGAAGAGATTCAAACCCACCTCTCTAGCAGAGGATTCACCGTGGCACGTGTCGCCCAACTCACCAGCAGGGGTCCTCAACCAGAGCCACTGCCTCACTTTCGGGCAGCCCTCCACAAAACACAAAGCGACCGTGACATCTACCAAGAAACGCAGATGTTCTACGCCACGGTGCGGGTAGAACCCTACCGCCGACCGCCACGCCCACAGCAGTGTACCAATTGCCAGCAATTCACGTACAACGCTGCTGGCTGTCTCCTTCAACCCGTCTGCACCTTCTGTGACATCCGACCATAAACGCGCAAACTGTACGCGCGTTGGACTTCCTGGTACAACACCCATTGCTACAATTGCAACGACGCCAATTCCTGTCGCTACGCCAACTGCTCGGTGTGGCAGGAGGCCCGCCTTGAACTCCTCACCTCCAAGAACGGGCAGATGTCCAAACACAATGCTTGACCCAGGGTGCCTCATAATGCTGAGTTGCCGCGTGAAGCTTTCACGGGTGCTCGGTATCCTGGTCTGCCTCCACAGCAGCCCATCAAACACCCAAACTATGCAGTCCTGTCATCAACAGTCCTGCTGCAGTGAACCCGCAGCCCAAACCACCGGCATCCCCCGACCAGGCACCATCCTCTCAATCTTCTGCTCGACAGCCACCCTTCGTCCAGCCCAGACTACAGCAACCTCACCAGCAGCACCCCTACCAACGCAACCCCCCTCTTCAGCACTCAGTGCAGTCTCCTCCTGAACCTAGCACTTTCGCCTTACCATATACTATCTCAGGCGCAGCATTCCTTGGCACCATGCAGCAAATGCCCATCCCCTTTCAGCCTGCGTTCACCGCCTACTTGGCTGAATCCCTCCGCTCTCGTCAAAGTGACATCCATCCTTAGACCTTGTTTGTACATGCTGTTCTAAATTTTCTGCTGCATCATGGTTGTTGGCCCTGGTATTGACGCAAATATCCTCTCCCTCAAAATCTGCAGTTGGAATGTCAACGGTCTACGCCGCAAGCTGGCAGAGGTTCCTAACTTCCTTGCCGTTAAGGGTATTCAAATCCTCCTAGTCCAGGAGACGCATCTGACACCGCCCATCAAAGCCCGCATACCGGGCATGGTATGCTATCGCTCCGACAGGGCCAACGGCTATGGGGGCACCGCCATCTACGTGAACCGAAGCCTCCATCATCATCAGATGCTCATCACTCCCGCTCCACCCCTGGAGACTACCGGCATCCAGATCGAGACCAACAGAAGGCCCCTCCGACATTTTCCTGTCTACATCCCCCCTGGACGACCACTGTCATCCCGAGAACTTAACTCCCTATTTACATCCCACCTGGCCACCATTGCCATGGGGACTACAACGCCAAGAGCCCGGCTAGGAACTCAACCGTCCTCAATCACCGCGGTGCCCTCCCTGAACGCTATATCCAAACCAATAGTTTGTCAGTTCTCTCTTGTTCCTCTGCCATCATCTCTTATGATGGTTGCCGCCCGACAGATTGGCTTGACATAGCCATCGTCAAGCACGTCCGTCATCACCACTATCTGTATTGCCTACCAGAATTTTCCTCCGATCACTACCCTCTCCTGTTCCTCTTCCAATCACGTTCCACTCTCAAGGCCAAACGCCTTTTTCCCAGTCCTCGTCGCACCAACTGGCGAGAATATACCCCGATCATGGCCGATCAGCCTACTGTTTTGGCTCCTTGCTCCTCTATGGCAGACGCAGATGCTCTTATCTGTCAGCTTACGGCTACTATCACCACGGCCATTAAACAGGCGACACCCTCTGCCCATCAGCACACACAAGCCGCTCGGAAGCTACCCCTTCATCTTCGCGAACTCACTGCTGCCAAGAACACGGCCAGACGCAGAGCTGAGCATACTGGTTCCCCCATAAACAAACGGGCCTATAACCAACTCCGCCACCGTATCAAACTGGAACTTGCTGACCACCTCAACGAGAACTGGGAACTCCGCCTCAGCTCCCTTAAGACAGAGGACCAATCCATCGGTCACCTCTCCAAGACCTTGTTACGCATTTCAACACAGGACAAGCCCCTGCGTCAGAACCCCATGCTTGCCCAATCCGTCCGCCCTTCCCCGAAAGCCCTTCCATCCAGCTGTCACCTGCAATCAGGACTATGCTGAACAGATCTCTACCGACGTCTCCCTCTTCCTCTCAAGACGCTTTGACCACTTTACCATTCCTCCGACATCCCTTACTGAGGTTACTTCCCCTCTTTCCTCTGTGCCACCTTTCAAAGCCATGGGCTAGGACCACATCCCGTGCGCCGCTCTTAAAGCTCTCCCTCCCAACTAGCTGCAGCGCCTCGTCCATTACTTCAATGGGACCCTCCGTCTGACATACTTCCCTCGTGCCTGGAAGCATGCCAAGACCATCACACTCCCCAAGCCCGGCAAAGATACCTCCAACCCGGAAGGACATCATCCTATCAGCCTTCTGCCGGCTCTCAGCAAGCTCTTTGAAAAGGTTATTCAAGCCCGGCTTCAGCAAACCCATTCTACGCAGCCAATACTTCGCCAGGAGCAATTTGGTTTACGTCAGCAACATTCCACGGTACATCAACTTCTTCGTCTAGTCGACGAAACTATCATTTTGTGGTTGGCTTATTCCTTGACTTTACTCGTGCCTTCGACATTGTGGCACGAAGGCGACCTCCACCGCCTCATCCACTACCACTTCCCACCCAATATCATCCATCTCATCTATTCCTACCTTTACAAACGTTCCTTTAGTGTTACCTTCCCACCCCCATCCACGCGGGAGTAAGGGAGTGTTCTTGGACCCCTGCTCTTCCTCATCTTCTTAAATACTCTACCCTCCTACCAAGGCTGTACGTTGTAACAGTTTGCTGACGATACTGCCATTACCAGCGCCTCCACGCGCCACCAGGAAGCCATTCGCCGTCTTCAAATCTATGCCAACAACGTGACGACCTGGTTTAATACTTGGTGGCGCCTCACTGTGAATCCCAACAAGTCACAGGCTGTCACCTTCAAGCGGTGCTTGGAGGCTGGTGTTCCCGAACTCCACATTGTTGGTGGTTCCGTCCATTGGTCCACTACAGCTAAATACCTGGGCGACACGCTGGACCAGAAGCTGACCTGGAAGGCCCACATCGGAGCCCTGTACAACAAGGTTGCTCGCAAGATGGAACTTCTCTACTCCCTATGCCTCATAAATTTTGCCATATTCCTATCAAACAAACTTCTCCTTTACAAGCAAGTCCTTCGTCCCGCCCTCACCTGCGCCTGCCCAGTCTGGGCCACTGCCGCTAAAACCCACACAAAACGTTTCCAAACCCTACAAAACAGATTCCTCCGCACCGCTGTTAATGCCGACTGGTATATTCTAAGCGCCAATATCCACCGTGATCTTTCCTTTCCTGTCTTTGCTGACTACATGCTCTCCATCTCTCAGAAAATTTTCGACTTCTTTCCCCATAATTTCAGCACCCTCATCCGCGGGCTAGAGGAATACTATATCGCCCCGGGAGCGTTATAAGCATCCCAGGCTCCTCATCAAACGACCATGAATACCTTCTTCTTCCACAAAAAAAACTTACTTCGTTCCTCATTAAATAAAAAAATAATAACCATAAAAATAATACAAAAACAAGCTTGTCAACACAATGCCACCGTCTACCACCGTCTATATTAAATCCCCTGCCATTCAACCAGTGAAGGACCTACCCCTGAAACGGTTTCTGTCAGAAGGCCCCACCACGCCTTAGTGGTACCCCCTTCCAACGACAATTACTCTGCTTGCTACGCTTTGAGTTAGGTCATGGGAGGGGTACATACGACGGCGCAGAACGTGAATGTTTCTAGTCATATTTTTAATCCCGGATGGAAGGGGCACCGACAGTTCCGCATTCGGTTCGTATCCGTGGAAAACCTCTTCCATTGACCCTTTTTGGTTATGAACTGTTTGGCGGGGCCAGCGATTTCCATCAATTTAAGGGTTTTCTAAAATTGAGCATCAACTAAGCACAACATAAGAATAAAACTAGACATAAAATATCTAGCACTGCTTGAAAAAAGTCCACAGTGTATGGGAATTAAAATATAATGAATTGCCACAAACATATAGGGAAATCCAAAACCAAAATCTCTTCTAAAGATCCATTAAAAGTTTACTTGCCAGTAAGTTGTACTATTCAATCAAGGAATATATGGATTACGAAGTGCGATCTTAGTGTGTCTTAGTGTATAATTTAGGAAATATATTGTACATACTTGATATTTCTTTGCTTTACTATACTTAGTAAATATTGTAGTCTTAGTTTCTTGTTTTCCAATCTTGACAAGTAACCAACTTATGGGCATTGCTCAACCATATAAGGTAATGTGATGAATAACGTATTGTATTTCTTTATTGTATTGCCTTCTTAATGTCAGAGCAAGAATACTTTTTTAGATTCAGTACATCATTGCAGGTTCTTATAATAAAAGAAAATAATGTACTTACCAAATATTTACTGAAGCCTGAAGTCTATTCAGATGAATACATTGAAAGGATCTTATTTTAAGAAGCACTTCTTCTTTGTTACATAAGTAAAATTTCCGAAATTTGGCTTTGTAAAATACACTGTAATATGGTGACAGTTACAGTACCCTAGGAAAGTGGACTAAAAAGCAACAAAGTGACAAGTTGTTTTTAAAGATATTTGTGACTACACTGTAATAGTAGGTACAGATATAGATTTTCATGCAAAACATTTGTGAATTCCTGCACATCAAACTTGCATAAATCCTTATTAATTCCATCCAGGTTGTTTTTGAGTTGACGATAGGTACTGTCGCAAGCCCATTGTTGATCGAGGAGGCGCCTTTGACTAGTTCAAAGAGACAAACGTGCAGTGTATAAATGAAAGCTCGCCGAAACGGCGGGGGAAAACAGATTTCTCCAGAGTTCTAACAGTGTCTCGATTGTTTGAGAAATTTCTGGAATGTGAGTAATTTATAAGAAGGCAGTCCGCGCACCACAGGGGTGAGTTGTTAATTGTACTCGCGTGCGTGAACAGCTGGTGAGGTATGTCGATGACCTTGCAAGTTGTATTGTGTATGTGACGTAATTCTGGACGTCTGTGTACGAAGTGTGTTTCTACGGAAATAAAGTGCAATTTTTGGTGTTTGTAACCTGGAATTTTAATTCCACCTGCACACAGAGTCAAAATTGGTGTACGACATGGAGGCTGCATTGGAAAAGATTATTCAGAAAATGAAAGAAATGAAGTCGGCGAACGACAACCTCACCGCCGAGATGAAAGAAATGGAGGCGGCTAACAATATCACTGAGAAAATGGAAGAGACGTTGAAGACAGCAAATAACAACTTGACCGCGAAGATGGCCCAACTGACCACAGAAATGAGAGCAGCTAACGAAAGCTTGGCCACGAAAATAAAGGTCGAAATATCTGAAATGAACGCTGCGAAATTGAAATTGTAGTGTTTAACGCCTGCTACATACGGCACCGCAGGCGATGACACTGATGATACATGAGATGAAGATGGAGCACCGGTGGAACGAGATGGCGGGGGAAACCGGAGATCCCGGAGAAAACCCGCCCCAGCGCCATGTTGTCCACCACAAATCTCACTTTGCGGTCGCCTGGGATCGAACCCGGGCCGCCTTGGTGAGAGCCAAGCGGTATAACCACTGAGCCACGGCGTGGCCCCGCTGCGAGCGAGGCCCTCGCCGAAAAATTTGAAGAACAGTTGGCTGGCGTGAGCGATGACGTCACGAGGCTGGGCACGTGGATGGGCCAAATGGACAAGCGCATCGAAGATCTGGCGAGTCCTATTAACAACCTAGAGGGAAAGGCCGACACCAACACTAAGTCCCTGAACGCCATGATGGAGGACTTCGTCGGGAGAAGGATGAAGGACTTTAAGGCCGATGCGCCGGGACGCGACACAACATATGCGCGCCAAACCGCCGAAGTACGACGGCACGTCCACGTTCGAAGTCTTCCGCCACCAATTTGACACGGTGGCCAAGCACAACATGTGGTTACCAGAGGAGGAGGCCGCACAGCTAATAGCCAGGATCCAGGGACGGGCCGCAGAAATCCTTAACGCGGTCCAGACAGCGGCGGCGCCCAAAGACATATGGGAGGTCCTGAAGAACCGCTTTGGGAACCACCGCTTGGCAGCAGCCTACCGCAGCCAACTGAAGTCAAGAACGTAGCAGCCAGGGGAGAGGCTGCAGGAGTTCGCCCTCGCTATTGAACAGCTGGTCAGGAAAGCCTTGGTAGACCTCCCACCTGAATTCGTATCCCGGGAAACCACCTAGACCTACGAGACTTTGAGATATGTGGGCGCCTAATGCTCGAGGACCACAAAACCATCTACGAGGCGCTAACGGCAGCATTGAGGATGGAGGCGGCCAAGACGTCGAGAACACAGAGTATCCGTTACACTGGAGACCGAAGACCAGTTGAGGGACGCCGGCGAAGAACAAGTGGCGTATGCTGGGGGTGTGACCAGCCGGGACACCTGGAAAAAGACTGCCCACACCAGGGCTACAGCAGCCGGAGAAACGAGAAAGGGCTGGCGTGGCGAGGAGCACGTCGGCGCCGTCAACACCATCCCCTCGAGTAACACTGCGCGTCGTCAGCTGACGGATGGATGACAGCCTCATCGCGCACGGTTGGGTGAGAAGGTAGCCGTGCCGCTTTCTCGTAGACATCGGGGCAACCGTGACCGTCATCAGACCCGACGTAGCCAGGGATTTGCCGTCGAGGAAACCAACCCGACTGTAACAGCTTGTGACGGCATCGGGCGACACCTTGCCTGTGGAGGAGGACCTACTGAAGTTAACCTTGGGACGGAGTGCCGTCCGTCAGTGTGTGTTCGTCGCGGAGGTGGCTGAGGAGGTGATACTGGGACTGGATGCCCTCAGGAGTCACGAGGCGACGGTCGACGTCGGTAGGAAGGCCCTGCGGCTCAATGGAGAAGACGTCATACTCCGGCAACCCGAAGAACGCCTGGGAATCAGCAGGGTCATCCTGAGGGAAGAAGTGGTTGTCCCCGCGAGAAGCGAGGTGGTGGTGACGGCGCGACTGGAAGGCCAGCGAACAAGGAACTTGATGCTGGACAAGAAAACGCCTGTGCACGGACTTTGTGTAGCCAGGACATGGTTGCCGTGCCGAGAGGAAGTGCCGGTGAGGCTGTTCAACCCAACGGACACCCATCACGACCTTCACGCCAGGACGGACTTGGGGACGTGCGAGCCCGTGGTCAGCGTTACACCAATCGATAAGACCCCTGTTTCCCCTTACCCCGGATTGACGACACCCTGGACACGCTTGTTGGTGCGCAGTGGTTCTCGACCCTGGACCTGAAGTCGGGTTACTGGCAAGTGGCTCTAGACCCGAGAGACAAGGAAAAGACTGCATTGTCGTCAGGCCAAGGGCTTTGGCAGTTCACAGATATGCCATTTGGCCTCTGCAACGCACCAGCTACCTTCCAACGCCTCATGGTGTCAGTGATGAGAGGAGGGACTTATGACGCCTACCTGCTATACCTGGACGACATCATCATCGTCGGTAAGACTTTCGAAAACCATTTCGAGAACCTAAGGAAGGTGTTACAGAGACTTCAGGTGACCAACCTGAAGCTAAATGCAAAGAAATGCCAGCTCTTCCGCAAGGAAGTCAACTACTTGGGCCACATAGTCTCACCAACCGGAGTGGCCACAGACCCGGAGAAGACACAAGCGGTGAGAGATTGGCCTCGTCCAAAGGATAAGAGAGAATTGCGCAGTTTCCTGGGGCTGTGCAGTTATTATCGCTGTTTCATAAAGGGCTTCTCCAACATCGCCAAACCTCTCACCCACCTAACGGAAGAATACCGGCCGTATGTGTGGACGTAGGACGCCGAAGTTGCTTTTCAGGAGCTGAAGAAGACACTTTGCAGTGCTCCTATTGTGGGATTCCCACAACCAGGTGGCGCCTTCATTGTGGACACCGACGCCAGCGACCATTGCGTTGGAACTGTCCTACTATCCCAAGTCCAGGACGGCCACGAGCGGGTGATAGCTTACTACAGCAAGATGCTGTCTAAGGCAGAGAAGAACTACTGCGTCACCCGGCGAGAGTTACTGGCGGTAGTAAAAACCTTGGAGCACTTCCACAAGTACTTGTACGTTCAGTCATTCCACCTGAGGACTGACCATTCTGTCCTCGCCTGGCTAAGACAAAGACCCAACAGAGGCCAAGTCATATAGACCGGTATGTTTATTAAATATACTTGGTAAATTGCAAGAAAAACTCTTATACAAAAGAATAAACGAGTACAGAATCATGAAGGGTATGACAGAGATGCAATACGGGTTCCGGAAATACAAATCAACTGAAGATGTGATCAACAATTCTATAGATAACGTAAACAAAAATTTAAATAAATATGTGATAAACATATTATCTGATATTTCCGGCGCCTTCGACAATTTATGGTGGCCGGAACTCTTCAGAATAATGAGAAACCAAGATTATCCTAGATGCCTTTATAACATTCTAAAAGATTACTGTACGGATAGAACAGTTACGCTTATAGGACAAAATAGAAAAATTATCAGAGATATAACAAAAGGATGCCCGCAGGGCTCCATATTAGGACCTGTATTCTGGGATATACAAACAGAACCAATGTTAGAGCAACTCAATAATCTTAATTCCACATCAGAAACAATAGCCTATGCAGACGACTTAATGATCATTATAGATAGCAACAATAGAATAGAGCTGGAGGAAAAGGCAAAGATAGTAACAGACACACTGCACAACTGGTGTCTTGAAGTTAAGCTAAATATAGCACCGTCAAAATGTGCTTATGTAATTACAAAAGACAAGCTAAAAAGAAACCCAACAATTAAAATAAACGATGCAGCAATCTCGAGAAAAAATTACTACAAATATTTAGGAATAATGATAGACGAGAACTTAACCTTCCAGAAACACATAGAGTATATAAGACAAAAAACACTAGGTGTTATGGGCAAGCTAACTTCAATAGTACAAAGAACCATCAATATTTCACATGATGTGATTAAAATATACCACACCAGTATAGCAGTAGGAATAATGTCATATGGTAGCAGTACATGGGCGCAGAGACTAACAAATAAAAGGAACGTAATATTAATCAGGAGAACACAACAACAAATATTATTACGATATGCAGGAGCTACAAAGACCACCCCCACAATGGCGCTACTTGTAATACTCGGGCTATGGCCAATGGACCTATTAAGCAGATTTAGAGGGGCGGACTATTGGCGTAAGAAGGACAGAGAGGAAGTAGCTGAAATAATAGGAGAGGAGTGTGAAACTAGATGGCAGATTAGACGGAAACTATTAATGGACTGGCAGCACGAATGGGACAATATAGAAGAGGGCCGTAGAGTATATGAAATACTACCAGTAATAAATGAAAGATTAAAAATGAAGCATTTCAACCCGTCTAAAGGAATTATACAATTTATAACCGGCCATGGACCATAGGCTACATACTTACATAGAATAGGAAGGAGAGAATCAAGGCTATGCACAATATGTAATATAGATGATACACCAGAGCATCAAACATTTGAGTGTGGATTACATGACAATGAAGTCGGCGAGATAAGACAGGAGCTTCAAGGCGAAACCACTTTGATGATAGTAAGAAATGCGGAGGATTTTACAGAACTAGATCAATTAACAAATTATATATCATCGAAGGCCTGGAAAGAGTACACTTTATCTAGGGACCGCAGACACAGGGAACTTGATAGAACTGCCACATCGGTACCTGTAAGAAGATCCACAAGGCTAATTGAAAGACAGGAGCAACAAAGAGGCCTAAGTCCTACATTAGAGCAAACATCGGCAGATCTAGATGATATAGATGAAGAACTTGAGGAAAGTAACGTGCTACAAAATATCACAGGAGTGGAAATATAAATAGGAGGAACTCTTTATAGAAGAGCATAAAAAATTCGAGACTTGACAGCAACATATTAAAACATAAATAAAACGCATAAAAAGTTTAATTTATACTTAGGTTAGGTTCAGTCATCAGTAAGTAATGATGACTGATAGGTTATGTAACTGCAAAGTCATGCAGTTTAATTAGGTATAATTCATCTACAAAATTATAATCAATGTTTAAATAAAATGTAAAGACAAATAAAATGTTAAAATGTTAATTTAGGTTCCGATATAGACACAAGAAATCGGAACATAAGAATGTAGAATTTATTTTTATTTTTTATTTTTGTCCTCGCCTGGCTACTTAGCTTTAGGAACCGGGAAGGCCAGACAACATGTTGGGTCCAGAGGCTGCAGGAGTATGACTTCACCTCTGAACATCGCAGAAAGAAGAGTCACGGTAACGCAGATGCCATGTCCCGAAGACCCTGCCCGGAAAAGTGCGGCCAGTGCACAAGAGTGGAAGAGAAGGAGCGTGACACAGCTGTCAGAGTGGTCACAGCAGTGCCTGTGGACGGCTGGGATAGCGCAGGCCTGAGGAGGGAGCAGCTGGCGAACGCCGACTTGGGATCACTCTTGAGGGAAGTGGAGGCAGGGACGAGACTGACCTGGGATGACATCGTACCAGAAGCGCTACGTACAAGTCGTACTGGGCCAATGGGAATCGTTGAAGACCAAAGAGGGTGTGCTGTTCCGGGTATGGGAATCACCCGATGGGAAGACGCAGAGAGAGCAGTTGGTACTTCCCCAAAGAAAGGTCTCGGAAATCTTGGAGGAAGTGCACGCCGGTACTTCAGGAGGACACCTGGGAGCAAACCGAACGATCGACAAACTGCGGCAGTCCTACTATTGGCTCCGAGCAGACGCTGAGGGATGGTGCCGTCAATGTCACATGTATGTGGCGATTCGCGGCCCCCAGACTAGAAGCCGGGGTCACATGCAGCAGTACAACGTCGGAGTTCCATTTGAACGGATTGCTGTCGACATAGCTGGACCATTCCCAGTATTCGACCGAGGCAACAGAGATGGTGGTCGTGGACTACTTCACCAAGTGTCTGGAGGTGTATGCCATCTCGAACCAGGAGGCGAAGACCATCACAGACTGCCCCGTGGAGCAACTATTCTGCCGTTTTAGGGTGCCGTTGGAGCTCCACAGTAATCAGGTCAGCAATTTTGAGTCTCATCTGATGGAGGAGGCACTGGAAAGACTTGGGATGAACAAGACCCGCACAACACCTCTACACCCGCAGTCGGACTGCATGGTCGAGAGGTACAGCAAAACCCTAGAAGAAGATCTGAGGAAGGTCGTGGCCAGCCATCTGCGAGACTGAGACGGCAAGGGGCCACTGTTCCTGCTGGCCTACCGCTCGTCGACTCACGATGCCACTGGGATGACGCCAGCCAGCTTAATGTTTGGCCGAGAGTTACGCCTCCCTTGTGACCTGGCATTTGGGAGGCCCCCGGACGCAAAACAGCCAGCAACCGAGTATGTGGAGAACCTGCTGTACCGTCTCAACGACATGGAAGAGATTGCTCGTTAGAACATCCAGATGGCAAGTGACCGCATGAAGACCTGATACGACAGGCATGCCAACAGTCAAGGGTTTCAGCAAGGTGACTTGGTCTGGTTGTACCGCCCTATACGGACCAAGGTATGCTGCCTGAAACTTCAACAGCCGTGGCAAGGACCGTACTGGGTGGTAAAAGGGATCAACGATGTGGTCTACCGCATCCAGAAGGTGACCCGAGGAAAGATATAGGTGGTACACCTGGATTGTCTGGCCTGCTACAATGGGGCTGTTTGGGACGACTAGCCTTGAGGAGGGAGCAGTGTCGCAAGCCCATTGTTGATCGACGTGGTGCCAGTGACTAGTTCAAGGAGATAGGCGTGCAGTGTGTAGATGAAAGCTCGCCGAAATGGTGGGGGGGGGGGGAAGAAACAGATTTCTCGAGAGTTCTAGTTCTTTGTTCTAACCACGTCTCAATTGTTTGAGAAATTTCTGGAATGTGAGGAATCTATAAAAAGGCAACCTGCCGCCACAGAGGAGTCAGTCAGTCAGTAATTGAACTCGTGTGCATTAACAGCTAGTGAGCTGTGTCGATGACCTTGCAAGTTGTATTGTGTATGTGACGCAATTCTAGACTGATATGTATGAAGCGTGTTGTACGGAAATAAAATGCAATTTTTGGTGTTTGTAACTTGGACTTTTGATTTCATAAACCCACAGAGTCAGAGTACTATATATTGTGGAACACATAGCTTACTGATTTTCTCTTTGCTTGGAAAGTCATAATTGAAAATAAAAAGGAAAACACAGTTACAAAAAAAATAACTTTATTTGGTTTAAAATCAGTACTTATTAACAATGAAAAGTAACAGAAAATAAATAATACATTGTAAACAATATTAGAAAAGGAGTTACTAAATAAATGTGTTGACAATTTTATTTATTTGGATTATTGTTGCTCTTTATCATTCCTATAATTTAAGAAATAAATATTGAATTAGTTATAAGATTGCTGTAACTGTAAATCTGACTTCAATGCTTCAGTATTAGTACTCAAATATAGAAAGTTTTGAGTTATTATATCCAAGCAATAATTGTACATTTAGATTACATAATAATACCAAAAAGTAAATATGCACTGCAACAGAGTTAAACTAACAAATACTAGAAAAATTCTTGGAATGATTAATTGATGGAAATCAATCATTTCTTCACATTTCCTTGGTTCTTCTTGTGTAACCGATTAAGTACCTTGCCCAAATAACTTTGATTTTAAAATTATACTATGATAACTAGAATTAGGCAAATGAGTCAACCTTGTATATGCTTTTCTCCACTTACAAGTTTTTTTGATGAAGACTAGTTTAAAAAAACTTGTAAGTGGAGAAAAGTATATACAAGGTTGACTCATTTGCCTAATTTTAGTAACAATGGCACTACACTTTCTGAAATATTTCTTTTTATTCTATATTACAGTATGAGTCGACAGAGGCACTCTGTACTTCACATACCATAAATTTACTTTGAACATGTTTGGCCTCCACTTGAGGGTATTATCGAGAAGTTGTCGACAATTTCTTGATAGTGCCTTCAAGTGGAAGTAAAACATGCTGAAAGAAAATTTGTGGTATGTGAAGTACAGAGTATTTCCGTCGACTCGTAGTATAATTTTAATTACTACATTACTTCAAGGTGTTAATTGCAATTTACTTTTTTTCAAATTGTCTTTGTTTTTACTGAAGATTATATCTCATTGAAAAGAATAGATAGAAAAAGATAAAGAGAATACATGTGAAAGTTGAAACAATATGTATCTCAAATAGGAGGAGAGAGAGAGAGAGAGAGAGAGAGAGAGAGAGAGAGAGAGAGAGAGAGAGAGAGAGAGAGAGCAGAACAAACGATGAGAAACAGAAAATTCTTGCACAATGGAATAGATACTGCTGCAGTCATGTTTTATTATTGTTAAATGTGATGTAGCATATTTCTCTGTCTCTCTCTCTCTTTCTCAATTTAACAACTTTTAAGACCTCCGTTAGGTGGGAGCATTTGCTTTTTGATGTATTTAAATACCACAAATGAATAAAAGCAATATATCATCCACAATTCAGCTTCTGAATTTAAGTTCATAATGATGAAAGAAAGGATTTGTACATTGAATCCTCTATGTATTTTTACAACCTATTTCAAATAATTATTATTTTATATCAAGTTGTATGAAACACTCTACAACAGCACACTGATTGTTCATGATCATCCATTGTAAATGTTGTGATATATAATAACTAAAGGCCGGAGGCGTGTACATTTCTCCATAGGTATACTGTACATGGACTGTTATTGCTCGCGCATGTAATCAACTGCAGGTAGGTACAGCCAGACCATGAGAACTGACTCACTGCAGCACAGCTTAAAGCAGCACAAACTATGCATTCTGAAATTGCACTTAACGCTTATACATACTTTAATTAATTGATGGAAATTAATAATTTCCTCATACTAGCCATATCAATCTAGCTTATACATACTGCTATTTATTAACTATAATAACATCACAGAGTGCATTACACTAGGTTACAATGTACATTCATAAGTTATTAAATGTTGAATTTTCATGCCTATCACTGAAGCAGTTTTTAAACAGTGACAAACTTCTTTCGATGTCTGAGGTGCAACTGTAAAGAATTCCACTCTGTTTTCTGACGTGTTTTCCTTCTTACTAATTTTCAAACTTTCACACACAGCTCAATGGCCATTATTTTTGTTTAGAATGTTCTGGAATTTGGCTTTCACCTTTTCAATACCTGGCACAAGAGGTATACTATTAATTGAATTAAGTAAGTCTTCTGTTATGCTTATGCACTTAGATATTTTCCAAATACAATTTTTCTAATTCTTTAATAACTTTGGGCAGCACTGCAAATTTGTTGGATATGAACTGAAGATTATCATATTTCATGCAATATCATAGACCTTGAAGTTACAATAATAGATGAATCTGCATCACATAGAGCGCTAATAACATTTACAATTTCATTGTAAAGCATAATACGTGACGGCCTGTAATCCAAGTACACCATCTTGTAATTATTGGGTTTGGTGGTAGAAGAATTGCTGGTGCCATATTATGAAATATTGAAAGTCTCACAAGGGCTTTGACATTTGCTAGGCAATGCTTCACCAGTTCACAGAGTACTATGTTATGTTGCTTTCAATGTTTGCTTCTAGTGGCAGTTGTTTGTACATTTGATGGCCGTGCTGTACATCTAACATCATTCATACCCTGCATCCAGGTAATCTGTATTGCATGTGAGCACACATTCCTCCGCCCTTTAATAATAAATAATACAGTTTTTTTATAATGATGGTAACTTTGAATCACTTACTCTTTTGAATGGTTTTCTATGAAAAATATGGGTAATGAAAGTGAGTTTCTACACTGAAATTTAAGCTATGTTTTACCAAATATTACTTTTTCTATAGATCTGAAAGGTGCTTCTACCAGTAGTAGAAGGGCAAGTGCTAGCAGAAAGGCAAATGCAGTGTCTCCAAGAGTGAACCACAGCTGAAACAAGCAGAAAATAATATTCAGCACAAGAAATCTATCAATTATTTACCTGAAAATAACATCTTATAAGACAGGCTGAGACATGTATATAGAGATTGTATTAGAGTAGTTGCCATTTCTGAAGCTTTAAATGTATGAGAACAATACAAGTCTCAGAAGTACATCACACAGAGATATTAGTTTATAAAACAAACTTCTAAACTATGTAAAGGAACTCAGTAGTAAGACGCTCAATTTCTTCTTGGGCAGTCAGCCATGTGAAAAGACAATTAGATATCAACGTTTCGGCAGTGTGCATCTCTCCTATCATCAGGATATTTATATGATATGATATGATATGATATTTATTTGTGTACTAAGCTATTACAATTGTTGAGCTGATCTCCAGTATTTGGCCCAGGCCATTAATTGGTGAGCAGCCCGTTGAATTACAAAATGTGTAGTACACTACTTACATTTCTATTACTACTACCATTACTACTATTGCTTACACACTATTGTTCATTTCCTTTTTTCACAGTCCACTTCCATTTATTTTTCACTTTATCTAAGAACTGACCTACATTCTTGAGATTTTTATCTATAATTTTACATATATCAGGACTTCGCTTAATTTTTCTCCAGATGTATTCTTTTCGCCAAATCTGTTTCCCTGCACTCAAAAAGGATATGTTCCACATCTTCCTTACCCCCACACAATGGGCACTTGTCTTTCACAAACCCATTCCGCTGCCCTTTTAGCCTCCACACTCCTGCTCTCAGCCATGCTATCCCCTTCCTTTCTTCATTAATGGTTTTATCTATATACTGCTCCCTTCCCCAGCCACTTTTTAACTCAACATAATATACCAATGACCTCTTTTCACCTAACTGGCTGAACAGTTTTTGAATCTCTATATCTTCAAATCTTTTTCTAACACCCTTCCAGAAACCTTTATAATTTCTCTCTCTTTTTCTCCAAATATCCCCATAGCCATTATTTTCTAAATTGTTTCGTAGAGTGCTTGCCCAGCCCGAGCTTTGCAGACTTGCTTCTTGATATTTTAAACATTGTTGCAATAAGCTGCCTTCATCTAAATTCAAGATCCTATGCCAGTATTTGAAGGCTCTTTCCATTATTAACCCTTTCCTTGTTACTCTCCCCATTTCAATTTGAGCAACTTCGTTTGCTGTTGCCATTGGCAGCCCCAAAACTTCCTTACAGAACATCCTGTGTATCTGATCCACAACTTCCCACCCATTCTCAAGCCCCCATATTTCAATGCCATATAGCATTCTGGCCTCGACTACAGAACTATATACTCTTTCCAACCATTTCATCTCCATCTCCGGCATTTTATATAGACACCCTCTCACAGCCATCATTGCTGCTTTCCCTTTTGCCAGTGCTGATTTCTTTTGTTTTTCCCATTTGCTTCCTGCATCTAATTTTAATCCTAAGTAAGTACAGTCACGCACTACTTTGTATTCAGCTTCTCCCTTCTTCCACTTTTCATATTTACTCAATTTAGTTCCTTTTTTAAATACTACAATTTGAGTTTTTTCGCTGTTTACCTTTAAGCCCCACTCTGAACAGTATTTCTCCACCTCTTGCAAAGATATTTTTAACTCATTAACAGTAATGGACATTATTACCAAATCGTCTGCAAAAAGTAAACCTGGGACTTGTAAGTTGTTTATTACTGGTATGAGACTATTATTCTTACTTATATTTTGTAATACATCATCAATAAATAAATTTAATAAAATTGGACTTAGCTTGCACCCTTGCCTTAGTCCTTTTCCCTCCAGTTGTATTTCTTTAGTTAGTGCCCCTTCTTCATATTTTATGCAAAATGTTTTTTCACTATACAATTCTTTTAGTATAGTTACCATTTGATTACTCACTCCTTTCATTAACAGCTTATACCACAACAGTTTCAGCTCTACCCGGTCGAAAGCTTTTTCCAAATCGATAAAAGCCATATATAATTTAGGATATTTATAAATTGTTATAACCACAAATGAAACACTGGATATAACACAACTATAAACAAAGACAAAACACTATCAAAATTTGCATTACTGAACAAAAGACTGTTTTCAGTAAATTAAATGCCAGGTCAGGAGATGGCGTGAGTATAGAAAATTGTGTCAAAGAAACGCAACTACTTAACTTGATTATCAAGTTGTATTGATCATTGCTTCTTAATTCGACGGATTTCCATTTTTGAGGCTTGTTTCCAAGAGGAGCTGAACTGAAATCCACCATCATGAATAAGCGTGTTCCTTTCAGAGGAAATGGCCAAAGCCTCCTTAATTCTTCGTTCCCAGTAACTGTTGCATTATGCCAAGATGGTTGTCTCCCGAAAGCTGGCTCTATGGTCGTTATCAAAACAATGCTCTGCCAGCCCACACTTCTCAGGTTGCATTAAGCGAATGCTCCGTTCATGTTCAATTATTCTAGTAGCGATGGTCCTTCTGGTTTATTCTATATACTATCTGATGCTGGGAGAGATGCACACTCCCAAAATGTTGTATCTAATCATCTTTTCACCTGGCTTGTTGCCCGAGAAGAAAGTGAGTGCATTCGTCGCCAGGAAAGCTTCAGGTCTTATTTTTCAATAGTAAGACGTTTAAGAAAGCAGTCAAGAATGTTTTAACAGATATAAATGCCTTATAGTGTGAATGACTATAAATTTTAACTTGTAACATATGAAAATACAAATATATTGTATAATTATTGCTATTGTGCTCCATGTAAAACATATAATCTTGTTATTGTAGATATCATATTTTGGTACAGATCTGTTGATATTTTTACTATTGTTCCTGATAAACACATAAATGATGTTATAATTCTTCTTTTGAATTCATATTCTTCTTTCTAATTGATATCGATTTCACAAACTCTTGTCCAGATCTTCAGTCAAAGAAACCAAAGGAGAAAACAAATTCATTGTTAAATTCGTTAAAGAGAAACAAATTCTTTGACTGAAGATGCGGACAAGAGTTCGTGAAATCGATATCAATTAGAAAGAAGAATTAACACCATTTTCTTAAGTTAAATGAAGTTTTTGTTACAAATTGTTATATTTGTATAACATTCATTGCTTCACTGCAGCTGGCTTCAATTTCTACAAAAACATAAGTGATCCTTTAAGATTATTAAATTTACAAGATAAAGCTATTAAATTCACATTAGAGACTGCAATTAATGGATTTCTTCCTTTTCTAGATCTAAAGATAATAAATAATAATAAATTAAACTTTGATATTTATAGGAAGTCTACTCATATTGATAATTACATAAGAAATAAAAGTTTAACCCTTTTTCATATAAATTTGCTGTTTTTAATAGTTTGATTTATATATTAATAAGTATACCCCTGAATAAAGAGGAATTTAATAAAGAATACAAACATATTATTAATACTGCTTTAATTAATGGTTTTAATAAAGACTTTATACATAAAAAATAGAAAAATCTAAATATCAAAAAACTGTTAATGATATTTCTAAAAAAAAAAAGTAAAAGACGATTATAATTTTAAAAAATGTACTTACCATCCTTGGGTTAATAAACATTTTCAAATTTTTTTTAAAGAGTTTGGTATAACTTTAGTTCCTCAAAATAAATATAGTATTAAAAATTTACTGCATTTCTCTAAAATAAGATAAAATTGCTGGTAATAAAAGATCTGGTATTTATCAATTTAACTGTTTCAATTGTGATAAAGTTTATATTGCAAAGACAAAACATAATTTAGAAACCAGAACAAAAGAACATTTTCATAACATTAAGTACAAACAGACTGATAAATTGGCTGTAGCAGATCATTTTTGGTCATTTAACCATGAAATAAATCCTGAAGTTAAGTTATAAAAGAATTAAATGGTCCGATAGATTTAACGGTTTGGGAAAATATTTTAAAAAATAAACATCACGTAATGAATTTTGAAATACCAACAGTCAATTCTCTTTTTTAATTGGTTTCATTTTCAAATTTTGGTAGTACTGACTAAAACACGGTGACATCTAGCAACTGTAACATTGGCAATGAGATTGTTGATGGTTCAAGCTGAGGATGTGAATAAAACGTTGACGAAGTCGCAATCCTAATCAATTTATAAGAAAACTTTCATCATTTCTTATAAGTGAATTTTTTATGTTACAAATTATTATATTTGTATATATGTATACATGCATTATTAAAGGCTATATGTTTCCTAGTCCTGCACTCTGGCATAGTGGGCTAGAGTGTTGTGCTTCAGTTCCTTACCATGGAATGGACTTGGAATCGATCTCACCCCCAGGTGGTATGGATTTTAAGTCCCAGGTATAGGACTGGTGCCCACTCAGCATCACGAGGAAATTGAGGAGCTGTGCTAGGTAGCAAACCGTGGTCTAAAAAGCCAACTTTTAGGCTGGAGGTGCCATAATGCTGACTACATCTCCTCCCTGTATCAGGTGGATGATCACCCACCTCTGCCTTGCATAAGTGAGCAGAGGTCAGCAGTAGGTTTGCTTGCAGGCTGTTTGGCATGGGTTACATTACTTCTTTTGTGTATTTTACTTATTAGGTGTTCAAGAATTGTAACCATTGCAATGTGTTTTAATAATCTTATAATAAAACTTATATTATAATTTGGTATCAAGATCTTTTCCTTCTATGTATATAGCAAATTTAAACCACAGCTTTGTTTTCTTTTGAAATGTACAAAAAAATATGCAGAACAGCAGCCTAGATTAATTTCCTCCAGATATCCTAGTACAGAGTGCTGAAAGTTATTGTTATCTTTAGTATAATGGGTAAAGTCCACCTCTACTAAGACAGGATGTTCCAGCACTGCAAATCTTTGTCATTTGAATATTGTTAAAACAAGCGAAACTTAGCTTTAGGTGATGACCTACAAGCCATCTCCTCCCAAGAGGCTAAAGTCTACAGGAAGTTCCTAAAAGTTTCAGACTCATTCGGCTGCTGGAGCTGGCTGAATGACCCATCAGCCAAGCAACCCTTTAGTATCTGCAATATCTGTCTAGCACCATCATAGAAAACAAAATGAAAGGGAAGTCATGGTGGATAAGAAACCACTTCAGCATTTACCTACCAATCATGGAAATCCATGAAAATCCATGAAAACTCCAAGGTGAAAGGGAGAATCAAACCTGGAACCTTTCAGAAATCAAAACTCACTTGTTACCATAGAGCCATGTTACTCAGTTAAATTTACGTTTTGCAGCAACAAAGAGGTCAAAATAGTAAAGGAACTCATAAATTATTCAATACATTAAAATAAGTGTAAAACTTCTCAATCCTTAACAGAACATACATTCTAAATCAGATGCATTACAATTCTTAATAGGTGAATAGAGAAGAACTTTCTCTTTCACTGTTTCATTTTCTACCATATCTTACAGTATTAAGCATATGTATTAAATATGGGTAAATTTAAAAGAAACTTTAATATTTAGGACTTTAATCAGTGGCGAAAAATGAAATGTGTAGTGTTTAACGCCCACTTTTACTACATACGGCACTGCAGGCGGTGACACTGATGATACATGAGATGAAGATGGAGCACCAGTGGAATGAGATGGCGGGGGAAACCGGAGGTCCCGGAGAAAACCCGCCCCAGCGCCATGTTGTCCATCACAAATCTCACTTTGCGGTCGCCTGGGATCGAACCCGGGCCGCCTTGGTGAGAGCCAAGCAGTCTAACCACTGAGCCACGGCGCGGCCTAATCAGTGGCGAAGTGTAGCAACTCCTGTATAACTGCAACTCATGGACTTGAGTCTGAAACTTGTTGTCTGTATATAAGTAGTGCTTCCATAAACATCATACCATGCTTATTTCTATCACTTAAAAATAGAGAAAGAGAAAAATCACCTTAATATTTTGTTGTTGTTGTAATTTAAGTCTTCCAACGTTAAGTCATATCGGACGATGAATGGAATGGATGAAATGATGCTCAAATGATCCCAGGGCCCATAGAGCATAGTTACTGGACATTTGACTTTCAGGATAAGGGAAAACCCCGGAAAAAGCCGTATCCAGGTAACTCACCCTGACTGAGATTCGAACTCATTCGAATGTGAGGCAGATACGCTACCATTTACGCTACCAAGGCAGGTAAAACATCACCTTAATTACATAATATGGGATATGGAGTAATATGGATATTGAGTAATGATAAGTCCTAGACATACCATTTTTTCTATTATCTCTGAAATAAGGCTCAATCAGGCAACAATCTTCCAACAAATTTATCATTTTTATTTCTTTTCATAGAATAGTTAACAAATGATTCCTTCTGATGTGTGAGAGTTCATTCATCTCAAAATCTGAAACACTGAATTCATTCTGACGTTCTACAAATATGTGTGTATCAAGGAAACACTTTTAGAATCTAAATCCCAGGTTAGCTGTTAAAATCAGACTTAAACGATTCTGTTACAACAATGGAAAAAAGTATAACAACTGGAGGAAAACTGCTATTTTCATTTGTGACTTTGTGGGTTCGTAGAATTAAAGGTCCAGTTTGCAGAAATTCCAGATGTTCTTTATTTGCGTAGAAATACACTCACAGTAGCAGTATTACATCACATACACAATTACAATCTACCAAGGTCGTTGACCACAACCACTAGCTTACTTAATTTCCACTATTTACAACAATTCTTGTTACAATTCCTGTTTACAACTACTACTTGGCAAGTCGCAGATTCCTTATATATACCATGACTCATGTTACGAGATATTTCTGGAACAAACAAGAAATCGAATGTTCTGTAAGACAATCAAGACGTCACTAGAAGGTTCTATTTATCTCTTTTTTTATTTCTGCAGACCTCTATTTCCGTGCTATGTTTATCTGCTTAGGCAAGCTGTTTATCTCCACACTGCACTGTGTCTGTTATTGCTCCACGCAGGGCCATCGTAAATAATGTGTTAGCGACAACATGCTAAGATACATTACTTACCAGATTTATCTTAAATCAATTTTACACTTCACTACAACTCTCCAATAAGTTAAATAGTTACTTAGTGTGAATAGTCTTTGCTTAGGTGTTACAGAAATTACCAATAAAATAATAGATATCTTATTAAAGTGAAAATATGTTAGTAGTATACATGAAGTATTTATTGATACTTACACCAATATAAGTTGAGAGATATCTTGGCTGTCTTAGACTACCCTGATCATATAGCTGTCCAATGGCATGAACCAAGTAAGCACCGTAAGTGAGACGACTCAGTACCACAAACATTTGACAAGAGAACAGCTTTTGGTAGAAATCTGCAACAGAGGTAATTAAATGCAAGAAATTAGCAAACAAATACAGTATAGTTATGCTCAACATTATCAAAATACTTTAAGTATTATACTTTTTCCATAGTTTACTTATAATTCACTAGTACAAGGTGCAAAAGCTGTTGTTGATGTGGTGGGGTATGATTTCCAGAAAGTAGTGTATGGTCTAACTGAGATAACTATAGCTATGGCGTTGTAACATTGCATTTGAGTGTGTTTGGAGGAATTTAGTAACAGTGACGTCAAAATTAATATAAAAATTATTTGTGGTTGGTTTATTGACACTCGTCACTTACTTTTTCATATATCTATGAGAGACTAGTTTCAAAGGCCCTGGCCTCCATTTTCAATCTCTTCCCAACTGTTGGGAAGAGATTGAAAATGGAGGCCAGGGCCTTTGAAACTAGTCTCTCATAAATATATGAAAAAGTAAGTGACGAGTGTCAATAAACCAACCACAAATAATTTTTATATTGCATTTGAGGTTATCTCTTGGGACCTTATAGGCAACTTGTCTGCTTATGATTTATACACATAAGTTCGGGGCACAGCTATTTGTTATGATTGGTTCAGTTGGGTAGATCAAATGTCTTCTTTACAGATGTTGCATGAATGTTGCTTCCCAGTGACTAGATTTTATGTTCTGCAATGCAGAATGCCAGCTACTTTACAGTCTCAAGGTGCTACTGTTTTATTATTAACTGTTTTTGTTTTAATTATCCATTTTGTTTATCATCTATCTAGTTTTATTATGTCCATATTTGTAGATTTCAGTGACCTCTTGGTGAAATGTGAAATGTGTAGTGTTTAACGCTCGCTTTTACTACATATGGCACCGCAGGCAATGACACTGATGATACATGAGATGAAGATGGAGCACCGGTGGAATGAGATGGCGGGGGAAACCGGAGATCCTGGAGAAAACCCGCCCCAATGCCATGTTGTCCACCACAAATCTCACTTTGCGGTCGCCTGGGATCGAACCCGGGCCGCCTTGGTGAGAGCCAAGCGGTCTAACCACTGAGCCACGGCGTGGCCAACCTCCACACAAGTATGTTGTTGGGTAATACATTGAGAGAATATAATGCAATAGATAGATTTTTTGCTATAAGAGCAGCAGATAAGGGTAATGTTACAATCAGCCATAATGCTGTAAACTTCAAGCAAAGTTCTTCATCTTCTAGACTCACTCATATTAGTTTAGTTTAGTTTAATGGGGGTTTGCACTGTGACCTGTGCAGATATGAAAATGAAAGCAACAGCATACTCAGTTCATTCACATATCACCCAAAAACATAAAAAGATCTTTAAGGAACAAAATATCATCTTGGCACCTGCTAATAGACATTCAATTTTAAAATTGTTAAATTCAAAAACAAAAGATGAAATCCCATCAGTTAACAGATCCGGAATATACCAAATAAGTTGTAAAAATTGTGAAAAATGCTACATTGGTCAAACTAAAAGAAATTTAAAGTCAGAGTCAAAGAGCACTTTAGAAACATCAGAATGAAACAAGAAGATAAGTCAATAGCATTTCAAAAATCATGACATTGATCCAAATCCAAAATTATTAAAAGGAGTGATAAACCAAAATAAACTGACATGGGAGAACATCCAAATTTAACTGTAATGTAATAAATATGACTCATCTATAATTTAATAATGAGAGAACATATTCAGATGGAAAAATAAGGACTGAGTAATGAACTTTGAAATCCCACCAGTAGATAATTTGACAAAGAAGTTCATAGTTCCACCGCCAGAGAGAGATAGAGAGAGCAGACAACAACAGATGCTAGTCGCAGAGATGTTTGATTTGATTTGATTTATTGATTCATCCATTAAAACATGTACATGTTATAGGACACGTTGAAAATGGAGGCAATGGCCTTTGAAACTAGTCCCTCAATAATATAAAAAAAGTAAGTGACGAGTGTCAATAAACCGACTACAAATAGTTTTTATGATCAATTTTGAAATCACTGTTACTAAATTGCTCCAAACACAGGTAGACATATTCCAGTTTCCTCTCTCTACTCAGTTATTCCAATTTTTTCTACAGCTGGCCCATGCTGCATCAATTGTTAATCTAACATGGAGAAAGTATGCAATTCACACACTTCTGCCAGTAACTTGAAACTTCACAAGAATTAATAATTCCTTTCATGGAAGTATTGAAAACACTGTTGTTGTCATAAATTAAATTTAAAGGTGAGTCAACTGATGACACTAACGCTTATTACGTAGAAAATGAAGCTAGCTACAGTGAAGGAATGAATATTACACAAATATAAATATTTGTAGCAAAGGCTTCACTTATCTTAAGAACTTGGTGTTAATTGTTCTTTCTAATGGAGATTGATTTCAAAAACAGATTGTTTTCATCATCAGTCCATCAATAAACTTCCTAGTCAAGGATTCTGGTTACCATGTTTTCATGTTTTTTCAGTTTTACCAAAATCTGAAAACGAAACAAACCTCTAATTCAGATTTTGGTTATACTGAAAAAACATAACACTGATGATGAAAACAATCTGTTTTTGGAATCAATCTCCATTAGAAAGAAGAATTAACACCTTTTTCTTAAAATAAGTGAAGGTTTTTATTTACAAATATTTATATTTGTGTGACACTAACACTTTTAAATTTTCCGGAACATGTTTTGGAGACTATCTTCCTCCATTGTCAACCGGACATCGACTGGTTCTCAATGATGTAGCTGGCAATATTTTGTCATAGGTCTCCTCTGGTGGCGGTTTGAGGAACTTACTGAACAAATCTTTCTAGGGCATGTCAAAATTGAATACTTTGTTCCTATTTTTTGAAATGAAGATTTGTTCCCATGTGGACAGTTCTTGTTTTCCTGTTGTATGTTTTAGTAATTTTGGTTCTGGATTTATGTTGTGATTTTTTCCCAAAAATGTGTGGCAACTGCTGATTTTTCTAATTGTTTATATTTTATGTTCCTAAAGTGTTCCTTTGCTCTTGTTTCTAAATTTATTTTGGTTTTTCCAATATAAATCTGACTACAGTCACAACACTCAATTTGATATATCCTAGATTTTTTGTTAGATGGAATGGCATCTTTGATGTTTGAGCAAATTAGGTTTTTTAAGGAGTAATGGTTCACTGGTGCTAGTTGAATGTTTCGTTTTTGAAGACTTTTTTGAATTTATCAAAGGCCCATGGATGGTAAGTGAATTTTTTGAAAATCATATTAGTTTCTGTAGCTGAGAGGGTTGTAGTTTCCTTTATTAGCTTCTTCTTTTTTGCTAAGTTCACTTTTTTGTCTACTAATAATTTGGGGAAGTCATTTTTTTGTGCTATTTCAATTATTTTGTTGTATTCTGTTTTGTATTCTTCTGCTGTGAGTGGTATGTTTACCAGTCTGTGTGCTAAACTATTGAAGATTGCCTGTTTGTGGGATCTTGGGTTGTAGCCATTAGCTTTTATGTAGTTGTCTGTCTGTGTTGGTTTTCTGTAAATGCCAAAGTTTAGACTGTTTTTATTTATGATTATTTTGAACATCCAAAGGAAACCTTTGGTGATCCTTATTTCTAATGCACTCATGTACAGATCGGCCAGGAAGGCTGATAGGGGGTTGCCCATTGCTAAACCAGAAGTTTGTTGGAAATATTTTGTTTGAAACTGGAAGACATTTTGTTATATACATAATCTGGTTAGTTCGATGTGTCATCACCTGAAATTTCAGGTCACCCACCTTTGCCTTGCATATATGGGCGTGAGGCTGGCAGTTGAGCAGGCAGGCTCTTGCTCGCTTTTGGGCTGTTGCACCATGTTGAGAAGTGAGAAGAGGAATCTTTAGTGTTAAATCAGTAAGCATACAACTTTGTTCCTGCTCTTGGTGTTTAGAAAGTTAGAACTCTCATAATAAAGTAAGATCAGATAATACATATAAATTATGTTTAGATTTTACTTACCTAGCTGCCCAAAAGTAAGGAGAATGAAGAAGAATGCAATGGCAGTTGCAAAACCAATGCGATGAAGTGAACCATACAGGGCTGCTTCAAGTGGATCATATTGACGGCCAGGGATGAAGAATACATATGCAGACAGCATGACAGTAATTCCAAATACCCACACACAAAGTAGGTAAGCTATTTGTGATGGCAACTAAAATACAAACACAATACTTAGCGTATAGTTTCTAAGCTTATATTTGTATGTGAAAGTAATTTCTAATAGAGACATATGTCTTTTTCAATCTACTTTAATCAGTTAAAATGTTTGCAGGAAATATTCAATTCAGTTCATTTCAATTTATGTGCTTAGATCACTTTACATGTTATCAGACTCGTAACACAAATATTATAGAAAAATACTCTATCATAACATTATTGCATAAAATCTAGCTGTAATATATTTGTGAGAGAATGTATGTTTCACAGCCAGAGTCAATGTCACAAAGAATTAATCCTTTCATGGAAGTGTTGAAAACAGTGTTGTTGTATAAATTAAATTAATTGGGAGTCGATTAATGACACAAAACAACACTTACTTTTAAATTTTCCCGGAACTAGTTTCTGAGGCCTTCCCTCTATCTTCAGCCGGACATCGACTGGTTCTCATTGGTGTAGCTGGCAATATTTTGTCATTGGTCTCCTCTGGTGGCGGTTCGAGGAACTTGCTGAACAAATCTTTCTGGGGGATGTCAAAATTGAATACTTTGTTCCTATTTTTTGAAATAAAGATTTGTTTCCATATGGACAGTTCTTCTTTTCCTGTTGTATGTTTTAGTAGTTTTGGTTCTGGATTTATGTTGTGGTTTTTTTCCCAAAAATGCGTGGCAACTGCTGATTTTTCTAATTGTTTGTATTTTATGTTCCTAAAGTGTTCCTTTGCTCTTGTTTCTAAATTTCTTTTGGTTTTTCCAATATAAATTTGACTACAGTCACAACATTCAATTTGATATATACTAGATTTTTTGTTAGATGGAATGGCATCTTTGATGTTTGAGCAAATTAGGTTTTTTAAGGAGTAATGGTTCACTGGTGCTAGTTGAATGTTTTGTTTTTTGAAGACTTTTTTGAATTTATCAAAGGCCCATGGATGGTAAGTGAATTTTTTGAAGATCATTTTAGTTTCTGTGGTTGAGAGGGTTGTGGTTTCCTTTAGTAGTTTCCTCTTATTTGCTAAGTTCACTTTTTTGTCTACTAGTGATTTGGGAAAGTCATTTTTCTGTGCTATTTCAATAATTTTGTTGTATTCTATTTTGTATTCTTCTTCTGTGAGAGGGATGTTGACCAGTCTGTGCTAAACTGTTAAAGATTGCCTGTTTGTGGGATCTTGGATCTTAGCCATTTCACAAATATGGTAGTCGGGATGCCGATTTTACTAGCCTTCCAGGGAGTTTCAAACTGGTGAATGTAGGGTCCCTGCCCTTGTTACCGCCGTGACTCCTTGGGATCGGCCGCTTGCCCCTTCCTTCCTCCTGGGGATGCCCACTTGGGGCATAGGTACAAAAAATTAGTCTGATCAACTTGCCAAATCCCCTCCATAGAATTCTATCCTATGCTATCGTATTTATATCTTTAAAGAAATGTGTAATAATTTGCATATTTTGATGTTTAACTCCTTTGTATAACAAGTATAACTCTTTTTTGGGCAGTGTGTCAAAGCATGTTCAATATTTTAATTTTTTTTACTGATGTAGTCTCATTTTTAAATAAAATTTTCAGTATTAAATTATAGATAAGTTGTATTTATTACACATCAGCTTCACTTATGTACCTATATTGAGGACATGTTTCGCATCGTTGGCTCTAATGTAACTAAAGCTTGATCCAGTGGTGTGGGTAGTTCTGGAGTTGCTGCTGCCATCTGTTGATTTTGTGATGAATTTAAATGTGGGGTTCTCTTCTGTTGGGATTTCGAAGTTCATTAGTTGGTTTTTATGTTTTTCTATGTATATTCTCTCCCATATAACGAGTTCGCTATGTTTTTGTACGTATTGTAGTAATTTGGTGCTATCTTCAATTTCATGATTTTCAGACCAGAAATGAGCTGCTATTGCGGACTCATCAATATTTTTGTATCTTAAGTGCCTGAAGTGTTCTTTCTTTCTTTCTATGTTTCTTTTTGTCCTCCCTATGTAAATTTTTCACAGTATTTACATTTAATCTTGTAAATTCCTGACCTTTCCTCTGGTTTTATCTTATCTGCATTGTTGCTGTTAAGTAGGTTTTTAATGTTCTAATTGTTTTTTGGTGCTAGTGCTGTGTTATATTTCTTGGATATTTTTTGGAAATTTTTTGTGGCCCAGGGGTGGTAAGTAAATTTAGCAAATCTAATTTCTTGCTTCATTGGTGAAAGAGCTGCGATCTGTTTTAATCTTTTTTGAAGTTTGAATGATTTTATTTTTTTATCTACAAGGCTTTTTCCATATCCATTTTTAATTGCAGTTTTTAAGATTTGATGGTATTCATTTTGATATTCTTGCTGGCTGAGGGGTAGATTTACTAATCTGTGTGTGAGACTGTTGATGGTGGCATGTTTGTGTGGAATTGGGTTGAAACTATTTGCTTTGATGTAATTATCTGTGTGTATTAATTTTCTGTGTATACCAAATTCCAGTTTTTCATTGTTTTTTGTGATTTTAAGGTCCAAGAAAGGTAGAGTACAGTCCTCTTCAGTTTCTACTGTGAATTGTATGTTGGGTTCTTGAAAGTTGAGTAATTTCAAAGCATCATCAAAGTTTTCAGTGTTGTTTAACTATTATCAATGATGATGATGATGATGATGATGATGATGATGATGATGATGATGATGATGATGATGGTGATGATGGTGATGATGATGATGATGATGATGATGATGATGATGATGATGATGATGATGATGATGATGATGATGATGATGATGATGATGATGATGATGATGATGATGATGCCTAATATGTCCCTTGAAGGGCAAAGGCCTCCTGCTAGAGGGTAGCTCTGTTTCACTAACACAGTGAGCTACTCCGTGTTAAGTTGCCAAGTCATAATGATGTATGACAACAGTATCTGACTGACAGAAAATTAAGAAGTAGCTGTTCATGTCTTTTTGGAATAGTTATGTACTGAGGAAAAATTACAGCAAGGAAGAAGAATCCTTCTATGAATAATTCATGTGGAATATTTCACTGTTTAGGCCAGAGCTTTGCTTTTTATCTAACAATGCACTGGATGCTCTGGTCAAAGTTAAGATTTTAATTGTAACTTGAAAGTCTGGCTAACTTATATTTTCGATATGTTATATTGTGTTTATAAACATGAGTGGAGAAAAGGTGTTTAAATAAGTTGTTGGTTCATCCTAACATTAATTATAAGTTATATGTTGGCTAGTTTTAGAAGAGTCACAATGAAAACTTCTGAAATTATCAGTATACCTGTGTAATGGCTAATTCACAGTTTCTGTGCAATTTTGATAAGCTAAAACTACCAAACAGAACAAAGATGTGGAAAGTCAGTACTCAAGTGGTTTTGTGGCTTCTTGCATACAAGTCAAAGAACAGATATGTAATATTTAAATAAAATAAGTGTCTGAAGTGGCACTGCTGATGTGTTTACTCTCTGGAGTATATATCATTACTGCTCTGTCCACAATGCTTTTAGAAAATAAGTTTTTTATACAGTGGTTTCAGGATCCTATAATGCATTTATATTGTCACGGCGAAAAGCACAGAAATTTCGGTGGCAAGAGATAAGCGCGGTTTGAGTACACAAAGAGCCTGTAGATAAAGATAACAGGCGGGCAGTGCTTGCATAAACAGATAAACATAGCGCTTGAGATAAGTGACTTGCCGGCCCAGATAGGGTTTCACGTAACGAAGATTTTAGTGATATCTCGATTGACAGAGAATAGTTGATTTTCTTATTTTCTCCAGAAGTCTCTTGAATTTATCAATGAGATATTTAAGAGAGTGACGACTCACCAAGAGTCAGTCGTGAGTAGTAAACAGTTGTAAAGACATGTAAACAAGAGTGTTGTAAACAGTGGAAGTTGAGTAAGCTGTTTGTTATTGTCATCGACCTTGGTATTGTAGATTGTGACATGTGATGTAATTCTGCTGCTACGTAGTGTGTTTCTACACAAATAAAGAACATTTAGAATTTCGGCAAATTGGACTTTTAATTCTACGAACCCACAAAGTCACATTATGTATAATGATTATGAAATAATGATAGATTTAACTGTACAGACTTAAAATCTTTGAAACCCTCTAAATAGCCGAGAATGAGTGTATAAAAATCCTTTTATTGTTCCTCTTGAATATTAGTGTCTTTTACACAGAGACAATTTATTAAAAGCAAAATATCTTTCTCATATGTGACGCGACAATTTTCTCTAAGTCCTTAGCAGTTTCATACAACTATGACATTTAATACAATTTCTTTACTTTTTAGTGCAATTTCATGCTGGAGGGCTTTCTTTTAATGTTACCGAAGTCATAACTTAATTGTTTATTTATTTATTTACTGTGCATGTAGCTATATAGAGGAATTCAGTGCAGCCAAACTATACTTGTTTCTCCACAGAACACAATGCTGCCAACAGTCTTATTTGTCCCTGTATTATACTATCTAGCAAACTAACTACATAGTACCTAAATTGCACTAATTAGCTAGCCAATCACACTAAAACACACAATAGTCCCTAATTTACACTATCTAGCTAATTACACGAAGGGCAGCATTGCATTCGGAGTATAACAACCACGTCCTCAGCAGACCCTCGTCAAATAATAATTGAAGGCAGGCCTCCTCATTATTAAAATAAAAGGACAAGTCCATTTGACTGATTTGTTGAGTCATTTCCTGATTTACAACAACGTACCTACTCAACAAATCTTAAATATTCGAAGAACGCACGGAATGAACATGGTCAGTATTTTCCAAAACTGACCTTCGCTAATTGCATCCACAAGTCTTTCTGCACCAGTGTTGGACAGATATCTGAAGTATTTTGGCAGAGTTTTTCTGCAACACAAGAAGCTACTGATGGTCTGCTTGCGCGTGCATATACCTGCACTTTGGGACTTAGAAAATATTCTCACATGACACAAAAGAAAGCTACAAATACAAGTAAAGGCAAAATATGCATATTCTTACTTACCTTTGGCAGTCTATAAGTGATGTTCCTGAGTTTGTAGAGGATAATACCCACAATCACTCCTACAAAATATGGAGCAGCTCGATTATGTGTCACAACATACATGTTCTGGAAGTAAGAGCTATTCCTCACATCCCGAATATTGCTGCAAGTACACAACAACTCTTATATTATGTACATTCCACCTGAAGCACTTATTTATTTCTTCTATGGTTCATTTAGATGATAGGCTTTTCTTTTTTAATTTACATCCTCCAATGTTTCATCATAACGGATGATGAATGAAATGGGTGAAATGATGCTCAAATGAACCCAGAGTCCATAGAGCTTACAGTTACCTGACATTCATCTCTCAGGATAAGGGAAAACCTCGGAAAAAACCTTATCCAGGTAACTCACCCTGACCAAGATTTGAACTCGGGATCTCTTGAATGTCAGGCAGACGTGCTACCATCTACGCTACCGAGGCGAGCTTTTCCACTAATGAGCGATTAGTAATTTCTCAATATGCTCAGAGTGAAATTTACCTTTCTTAAAATTATTAAAATAAATAATAGTCACAAATGTCCAGGATTACATAAGTGAAATAAACTTCCAAATCATATTACCTCACAACCTATTCATAAATTTGAAACATCTATGAATAAATGGTTAGAAAGGAAGCGTTTTATTGAATAGAGGAATTCTATGAATGCAACAATTTTTACTATATTCTATTCTGTTGTAACTCTGCAACAAACTCATTGCATAACCATAGAGTGCTTCCTTTACTTTCTCTGGGCAAATATATCCAGGTGCCTTGAATTTTTCAACTAATGCTGTTTTTAAAAGTTCTGTAATTTACAGTCACAGAACAGTTAATACAAATTTTTTCACAAATACTTATAATTCAGAATAATAATGAATAAAATATAAGAGTGTTTTAAATTTGTAATTAAAACATGATTAATTCAAATAAAAAAAAATAATTTGTTACACCATGGGTTACAATGTATACAATGATATACAAAGTGAAAACAGATATGCACTAATTTCCGCTAAGTCTGAATGTTTGTTATGAGTATGTTGTTCTAGAAGATGAGCAAACACTTGTGAGGATTATGTACAGTTTGTAAACACTAATGTATAATGTAAACTTACTCTGGATATGGGTAAAGAAGAGGAGCCTCATATGACTGATATATAACCATAAATGGTATCAACACCGAAAGTGCTGTCAGAAGAACAAGGGCAGTGTAACCCAGCGGAGGCCATTTCCAGATTGCATATACAACCAATAGGGAGATAATGTACAGATGGAAATCAGCAGCCACATACCACGACTGGAACATACACTGCAACAGTAAAACATAACTACATTATATATTTTGTAATTGAAACAAGATTTTGTTTTTTATTAGATGTCATTCCAAAACCAGTTTACTAATAGGATTTTTATTCCTCTTTATGTACAAAGCTGCATCAATAAAGTTGTATGTCCTCATGTTGAGTAATAGGCCAGCATCATTAGCGAAGTGCTGCTTTCCCAAGAATTTCAGGAGAAAAAGAAGAAAAACAAAATATCATTGTAAACAATATTTTGTTTGCTGTGAATACATTTTCAAAATTTATTTGCAAACATCCACGGTGCTGCTTAAGCTCAAGTGACTGGTTCAATGAGCTCACTCAACACTGAATATTTCTGCATTTACACATTTGTAACCTTGAGTACAGATGTTTTTGGAAGCAATCACAACTCTTTGGTATTTAGGAAGTGCTTGACAGATTTTTCCATGTGAAGTCTATAGCGTGTGAGGAAAAGTTTATTTTTTTTGTTTTATGTGGCATTTTTAAATACAATTATAAGTATACTTGAATAGCATTAGCCACAGTAATTTAGGTTAATTGGTATATAGTGGTGACAAACAGGAAATTCTTGGAAAGTTTTAAGTTATTAGCATAAGTGTATGAATGGTATACTTTCTCCATTTTAGGCTAACAGGTCACGTGGTGTGGGTCAGCTGTAGGAAAAATTGGAATGTCTGAGTGGAGAGGGGAGGCAGAATATGTCTGCTTGTAGAGTGAGCAGTCTTGCAATGCAAGAAGGGTCTACATGTGACTGTACAATATAGTGTTGTGTTTAGAAATGATACTACATATTGTCACCCGGGCGTTGGAACACCCTATGGAAGCAGCTGAGAGCGGAAGACAGGAGAGGTCCGTGTTAGCCACGCCTCCCCCTCGTCCGTCTTATAGTGGTGACAGGGATGGCTGGGGGAAAAAACATGATTGTGCGGTCTGTTTCTCTTCTACCTGTGTTCTGGAAATTACGGGATCTTTCATCTACTGGAACCTTCCTGTGGAAGCCAGAAGGCGGCGATATTCCTATAAAAAGGGGCTGCCGGAGCGAAGTGAAGTCAGTTAGTCAGTTAGTCAGTGAGTGAGGAGACAGACACAGTTCTTGGTGTAAGTGTTAGTCAGTGACGTGTTAATGAACGAGAAGATTGTGCAACGGAAGACTGTACGTAACTGTGTATGAGCATCGGAGTTGACGTAATCGCGAGTACAAGTGAAGTTGTAACGGACGAACTGGTGAATTGTAATTGTGTGCAGTACGCAATTCTGTGTAAATGGCAAGTGTTAAACTGTAAGTCGGTGGAAATAAAGAACAGTTTTGAGTGGTGAAATTGGAATGGTGTGAAATGTCACGAACCCACAAAGTCACAACTGGTGTCAGAAGTGGGATGATAACATCACCGAACATTACGACCATGGACGCGGCATTGGAAAAGATTTTGGAGAAGATGATGGAAATGAAGACGGAACTGACAGAAATGAAGACGGCAAATGAAAACCTCGCTGCAAAAACAGAAGCGGCAAACAACAACCTCACCGCCGAGTTGAAACAAATGAAGACGGCCAACGACAACATCACCGGGAAGATGGAAGAATTGAAGGCCGAATTAACAGCGAAGATGGAAACGGCAAGCAACAACTTGGCCACGACAATGACCGCAAAGATGGCCGAACTGACAACGGAGATGAGGGAGGCGAACGAGGTCCTCGCCGCCAAGTTTGAGGAACGGTTGGCCGGCGTGAGGGATGACGTCACGAATCTGGGCAAGCGGATGGGTCAGGTAGACGACAGCCTTAATGATTTAGAGGAAAAGGCCGACAACATCGCAAAACCCCTCACCCGCCTGACAGAGGAACACCGACCTTATGTGTGGACGGAGGACGCCGAAGACGCTTTCCAGCACCTGAAGGAAACCCTGTGCAGTGCTCCAATTTTGGGTCTCCCACAACCAAGTGGCGCCTTCATGGTGGACACCGACGCTAGCGACCATTGCATTGGAGGTGTCCTATCGCAGATCCAGGACGGCCATGAGCGGGTGATAGCCTATTACAGCAAGACGCTATCCAAGGCAGAGAAGAACTACTGCGTCACCCGACGGGAGTTACTGGCGGTAGTAAAGACATTGGAGCACTTCCACAAGTACCTGTACGGTCGGCCATTCCACCTGAGGACTGACCATTCCGCCCTAACCTGGCTATTGACCTTTAAGAACCTGGAAGGCCAGACAGAACGTTGGGTCCAGAGGCTGCAGGAGTACGACTTCACCTCGGAACATCGTAGAGGGAAGAGCCACGGTAACGCAGACGCCATGTCCCGAAGACCCATTCCAGTAGAGTGCGGCCAGTGCACAAGAGTGGAAGAGAAGGAGCGTGCCGCAGCAGTCCGAGTAGTTGTGGCAGTGCCTGCTGAAGGCTGGGATAGCGCAGGCCTGAGGAGGGAGCAGCTGGCGGACGCAGACTTGGGGCCACTCTTGAGGGAAGTGGAGGCAGGGACAAGACCAACCTGGGAGGACATCGCACCGAGGAGCGCCACCTACAACTCGTACTGGGCCCAATGGGACTCGTTGAAGACCAGAGAGGGCGTGCTGTTCCGGGTATGGGAGTCACCCGATGGGAAGGCGCAGAGAGAACAGTTGGTACTCCCCCGGAGTAAGGTCCCGGAAGTCTTGGAGGAAGTGCACGCCGGTACTTCAGGAGGACACCTGGGAGCGAACCGTATGATTCACAAACTACGGCAGCGCTACTTCTGGCTGAGACTCCGAGCAGATGCTGGTGGTACACCTGGACCGCCTAGCGCGCTACGATGGGGCTGTTCGGGGCGAACAGCTTTGAGGAGGGAGCAGTGTCACCCGGGAGTTGGAACACCCTATGGAAGCAGCTGAGAGCGGAAGACAGGAGAGGTCCGTGTTAGCCACGCCTCCCCCTCGTCCGTCTTATAGTGGTGACAGGGATGGCTGGGGGAAAAAAACATGATTGTGCGGTCTGTTTCTCTTCTACCTGTGTTCTGGAAATTACGGGATCTTTCATCTACTGGAACCTTCCTGTGGAAGCCAGAAGGCGGCGATATTCCTATAAAAAGGGGCTGCCGGAGCGAAGTGAAGTCAGTCAGTCAGTGAGTGAGGAGACAGACACAGTTCTTGGTGTAAGTGTTAGTCAGTGACGTGTTAATGAACGAGAAGATTGTGCAACGGAAGACTGTACGTAACTGTGTATGAGCATCGGAGTTGACGTAATCGCGAGTACAAGTGAAGTTGTAACGGACGAACTGGTGAATTGTAATTGTGTGCAGTACGCAATTCTGCGTAATTGGCAAGTGTTAAACTGTAAGTCGGTGGAAATAAAGAACAGTTTTGAGTGGTGAAATTGGACTTTTCATTTCACGAACCCACAAAGTCACAATATCATCAGAACATAAAATTAGTAGAGTAAGTTAATGTGTGGGTTTTTCAGATATATTTCTTAAATCAAAATGTAAATCTGTGTAAACAATAAGACTAAAGCTATTAATGTCAAGATTAATGAATCGTAAATTAAAATAATTTCAGTAATTGTATCTAAGATCACAAGGTCTTATGAAAAGGTAAGGAATGGGGATTTGTTTAAAAGTAGTTAAAAGATAAGTATAATTATTAACTTCTGGAGTACCTAACATGAATATATAAAGTATATTCAGGAGAAATAACAAACAAACAAAAAAAAAAATCACAAATTTGTTGAGAAGAAACAGACTGATTAGAAATCTCACCATATTCTCCACATTGATGTAGTTGTTGATATAAAGAAGATTGGTCCACCAGTTTGTGGCACATCGACGCTGCTCCAGCCCTACTATAGACTCCCAGAAGGGCCCTGAGCCAAAATGTGGTAACACTGTAGCATGTAAGAACACTACCAGTAAATAGGATGGTGTTAATCTGTCAACAAAAGCAACATTCACATGTCATCAATAAAGCCTTATCAATATTCACATTCCATTTAGGAGGTGATCTTTTCAAGAACATTATTAACATGGGTTTACTCCAAAATATCTTCTGAATTTCTCCAAACATTACCTTAAATGTTGTATATGGACTAATATTTCAATGTGAAAATGTATTCAGAAGTTTACAGTTTGAGATCTCCTGACTTAGTAAATAAATTCTTGTTTAAAGGGTATACAGGTTATTTTGAAATGACACCAAATGAATATAGCCATTTTGTACTTTGTAACTTAACGAGTCCGAATTTCGGTGTCACAGCTTCGAAATTCTCTTAGGTATAATTTTATGCAGCATTAAATATTACATTATTTTGCGATTAGGCAGCGCAGGAACCACTGGTGTGTGAACCTCAAATGTTGTTATTGGGGTACACCAGTCATGAAAGCAAGAAAATGGGGCAAAGGGCAGTTATTTCTGCAAAAGTCCACTAATGACTCGGACAGTTCCAAGATTGCTCATTTTGCCATGACCTTAATTGTAGAGTACTATCAACCAGCTACTGTAAAATCAACAGATTCCTTTTCAGTTACAAATGCTTTTAGTATTATTAAACATAGTGAAATAAAATGCTTGCCTCACTGCATAAGATATTGTCACCCTGGCGGTAGAATCGCGAAGCCGATAAAATGATGGCTGGTGGAGATTCGGAAAACTTCGGAACCAATCGTTACCGGTAGCGACGGACAGTTGAATGTAGTTTTTGTAAAATAAACAGTTTTCACGTTAGCTAGCAAAAGGTAATGGTGAACAGTGTATTTCGAGGAGAATAAAGTGTAGTAATTGTGTTTTGTAACCTCGTTTTATTATTTCACGAACCCACAAAGTCACAATTGGTATCAGAAGTGGGATGACATGGAGGCTGCATTGGAAAAGATTTTGGAGAAGATGACGGAAATGAAAGCAGCAAATGACAACTTCGCTGCGGAAACAGGAGCGGCGAATAAGAACCTGGCCGCGGAAATGAAGGAAATGAAGACGGCAAATAACAGCCTGGCCGCGAAGCTGGAGACTACAAATGACAACCTGGCCGCGAAGTTGAAACAAATAAAGACCGAATTGACCACAGAAATGAGAGCAGCGAACGACAGCCTGGCCACGGAGATGAAAGCGGCAAACGAGGCCCTTGCCGTGAAGTTTGAAGAACAGTTGGCCGCCGTGAGGGATAACGTGACGGAGCTGGGCAACGGATGGGCCAAGTGGACGAGCGCATCGAGGACCTGGCGAGCCGCGATGACGACCTGGAGGGAAAGGCCGACAACAGCCTCAAGTCCCTGAACGCCATAGTAGAGGACGTCGTCGGCAGGAAACTGAAGGATTTGAAGGCCGACGCGCCGAGACGCGACACAACATCTGCGCGCGTCAAACCGCCGAAATATGACGGCGCGTCAACATTTGAGGTCTTCCGCCGCCAGATCGACACAGAGGCCAAGCACAACAGATGGTCACCGGAGGAGGAGGTCACACAGCTAATAGCGAGCCTCCAGGGACGGGCCGCGGAAGTCCTAAACGCGGTGCAGACAACGGCGGCGCCCAAGGACATCTGGGAGGCCCTGGAGAATCGTTTCGGGAACCACCGCTTAGCCGCAGCGTACCGAAGCCAACTAAAGGCAAGGTCACAGCAGCCGGGGAAGACGCTGCAGGAGTTAGCCATAGCGATTGAGCAGCTAGCTAGCAAGGCCTTGGTTGACCTGCCACTGGAGTTCGTATCCCGGGAAGCCGCCTACAACTTTGTCGACGGGGTACGGGACACGGAGATTCGTCAGCGCCTAATGCTCGGCGATTATAAAACCATCCACGAGACGCTGACAGCGGCATTAAGGATGGAGGCGGCCAAGGTAGCATCTATCCCGACGTCGAGAACGAGGAGTGTCCGCTACGCCGGAGACAGAAGACCAGCTGTGGGACGCCGGCGAACACCTAGTAGCCTGTGTTGGGGGTGTGGACAGCCCGGGCACCTGCAGAGAGACTACCCACACCAGAAAGGGCAGCGGGAAGAACGAGTAAGGCTCGGCGTGGAGAGGGGTACGTCGGAGCCATTACCAACATCCCCTCGAGTGACAATCCGCGCCG
Organism: Mantis religiosa; assembly: GCA_030765055.1. Lineage (NCBI taxonomy): Eukaryota > Metazoa > Arthropoda > Insecta > Mantodea > Mantidae > Mantis > Mantis religiosa. The sequence continues at coordinate 225,721 of JAUKNK010000394.1, forward strand.
TCAGCCGGCGGATGGATGACAACCCCATCGCGGACGGCTGCGTAAGAGGAAAGCCGTGCCGCGTGCTGGTGGACACCGGGGCGGCCGTGACCATCATCAGACCTGACGTGGCGAAGGGTTTGCCGACGAGGAAGCCGAGCCGACCATACCAGCTTGTGACACCATCGGGCGACACCATGCCTGTGGAGAAGGAGGCCCTACTGGAGCTGAACTTGGGACGGAGTGCTGTGCGTCTCTGGGTGTTCGTCGCGAAGGTGGCTGAGGAGGTGATTCTGGGACTGGATGCCCTCAGGAGCCACGAGGCGACGGTCGACGTTGGCAGGAAGGTCCTGAGGCTCAACGGAGAAGAGGTTACACTCCGTCAACCAGAAGAGCGCCTTGGAATTTGCAGGGTCATCTTGAACGAAGACGTGGTTGTCCCCGCGAGGAGCGAGGTGATAGTGACGGCGCGACCGGAAGGCCAGACAGCACGTTGGGTCCAGAGGCAGCAGGAGTACGACTTCACCTCCGAACATCGCAGTGGGAAGAGTGGCGGTAACGCGGACGCTATGCCCCGAAGACACTGTCCAGAAGAGTGCGGCCAATGCACAAGAGTGGAGGGGAAGGAGCGTGCCGCAGCGGTTCAAGTAGTCACGGCAGTGCCTGCGAATGGCTGGGATAGCGCAGGCCTGAGGAGGGAGCAGCTGGCGGACGCAGACTTGGGGCCACTCTTGAGGGATGTGGAGAGCCTGGTGGACCACCTCCACGACATGCACGAGATGGCTCGCCAGAACATCCAGAAGGCGAGCGACCGCATGAAAACCCGATACGACAGGCAAGCCAACAGCCAAGGGTTCCAGCGAGGTGACCTGGTCTGGTTGTACCGCCTTACCCGGACCAAGGGACGCTGCCCGAAGCTTCAGCAGTCATGGCAAGGACCGTACCGTGTGGTGAAAAGGATTAACGACATGGTCTACCGCCCCGAGGAAAGATGTTGGTGGTACACCTGGATCGCCTGGCCCGCTACGAAGGCGCTGTTCGGGACGACCAGCCTTGAGGAGGGAGCAGTGTCACCCTGGCGGTAGAATCGAAAAGCCGATAAAAATGATGGCTGGTGGAGATTCGGAAAACTTCGGAACCAATCGTTACCGGTAGCGACGGACAGTTGAATGTAGTTTTTGTAAAATAAACAGTTTTCAGGTTAGCTAGCAAAAGGTAATGGTGAACAGTGTATTTCGAGGAGAATAAAGTGTAGTAATTGTGATTTGTAACCTCGTTTTATTATTTCACGAACCCACAAAGTCACAATATTTAGTTTTCGTTTAATTTATCTACAATTATTTGATATTGTTCTCTGTTGTTTATCATTTAATGCTTCCATCCTCAACATCATTAACATTAGCTTCCCTCTTAAAGGTTTAAGTTGCATATGTCCACCAGCTTATTTGCCATCATCGACTGTTTATAACGGAATTTTGGAACATGTTAAACACCCATAAACAAATAACTAAAGTATAGCTTCTCTATTGTGGTTTCATAAGTCAAAGAAATTCTTAATAGCAGCCAGCTACCGTGCAGTATGTCGATATCTTTACAAAAAGCTACAACAGGTGGCACGCTGATAGTTGAGGTATGCTGCGATATTCCTGTAACTGCCCAATCCACAATCATTCTGGAGCGCTTTTATGCGGCACTTTTGGCGATAAAAGTTATCTATATGTATCACACAGAAGCTGAGCAACTACCTCTATATATTTTGACGATCTGTTCTTACTTTGTGAATAATTAAGAAACACGTGGTCAGGTCGAACACTCGGGAGCAAACACTCAGAGAAGAACTACTTGCTTTAGCAAGAGGATGGGATCTTTTCTATAATGGTTCACTGGTAAAAAGGTAGGGTAAAGCTAATTGAAAGTGGAATTCACTTAATAAGAATATTTATTACAACAAACAGATTTACAAAGGCGGCCATAATGGCCGTTTACCTGCCCAAAAGCGGAGCTGCCTACAAAAGATCCTAACCCATCAGTGGGCAATTCTAGAGAGAAAGTCCCTCGCTTAAAGATTATTTATCTAGTCATAAAGGAGGGGACGGAGTGACGTCACCTACTACTTGAGTCAACAGAGTAAATTAATAAAATCTGTGACAATATTCGTTTGGTGTCATTTCTAAACATCCTATATATATTGGTAAATATTTGCATGAATATTGGTTTTGAGCCAATATAACTAAAAAAAATATTGTACGTAATATTTAACAATGCATATCTTGAGGAAGTTATGTAATTATATTGAGGAAATGGTTTGTATCACAACAAATAACTCAGTTCAAGTTTCATTTATTTGTTATGGGGAATTCGTAAACTGATGTAAAATACATTTTTGCAAGAACTTAGGTTTTGTTTTCTTTCCTTCAACTTGTAGCTCTATATATCTTGAGATAAATTAAGCCATAGGTAATAAATAGAACTGTAATAAACATTGAATTTATCTGCCAGTCACGACCTCGCACCCGTTGGCCTGACGACACGATCCAGCGAGTGGAGGACGTTGTTTTGGAGGATCGCCAATTGAGTATTTTCAGACCTTTATGCAGGATTGAGTGCACAGATCCCACAGAAATGCCAATTTTGGAGGCTATGTCTGCAACTGTCTTGGTTTGTTGTCACACGATGTTCTGCCTGCATTGAACTGTTGCATGCAGGAACGTACATTACACACATCCATGGTACCATAACCACATGCCTCACTCAACTGTCTTGGTTTGTTGTCACACGATGTTCTGCCTTCATTGGACTGTTGCATGCAGGAACGTACATTAGACACATCCATGGTACCATAACTACATGCCTCACTCAACTGTCTTGGTTTGTTGTCACACGATGTTCTGCCTTCATTGAACTGTCGCACCCAGGAACGTACATTAGACACACCCATGGTACCATAACTATATGCCTCACTCAACTGTTTTGGTTTGTTGTCACACAATGTTCTGCCTTCATTGAACTGTCACACCCAGGAACGTACATTAGACACATCCATGGTACCATCACCACATGCCTCACTTAACAGTCTTGGTTTGTTGTCACACGATGTTCTGCCTTCATTGGAATGTCGCATGCAGGAACGTACATTACACACATCCATGATACCATCACTACATGCCTCACTCAACTGTCTTGGTTTGCTGTCACACGATGTTCTGCCTTCATTGAACTGTCACATCCAGGAACGTACATTAGACACATCCATGGTACCATAACTATATGCCTCACTCAACTGTTTTGGTTTGTTGTCACACAATGTTCTGCCTTCATTGAACTGTCACACCCAGGAACTTACATTAGACACATCCAATGGTAACATCACTACATGCCTCACTTAACTGACTTGGTTTGTTGTCACACGATGTTCTGTCTTCATTGAACTGTCGTACCCAGGAACGTACATTACACACATCCATGGTACCATCACTATATGCCTCACTTAACTGTCTTGGTTTGTTGTTACGCAATGTTCTATCTTCATTAAACTATCGCACGCAGGAACGCACATTAGACACATCCATAGTACCATCACCACATGTCTCACTCAACTGTTTTGGTTTGTTGTCACACGATGTTCTGTCTTCATTGAACTGTGGCACCCAGGAGCGCACATTAGACACATCCATGGTACCATCACCATATGCCTCACTTAACTGTCTTGGTTTGTTGTCACACGATGTTCTGTGTTCATTGAACTGTCGTACCCATGAACGTACATTAGACACATCCATGGTACTATCACCACATGCCTCACTTAACTGTCTTGGTTTGTTGTCACACGATGTTCTGTCTTCATTGAACTGTCACACCCAGGAACGTACATTAGACACATCCATGGTACTATCACTACATGCCTCATTCAACTGTCTTGGTTTGTTGTCACACGATGTTCTTTCTTCATTGAACTGTCGCACCCAGGAACGTACATTAGACACATCCATGGTACCATCACCACATGTCTCACTCAACTTTCTTGGTTTGTTGTCACACGATGTTCTGTCTTCATTGAACTGTCGCACCCAGGAACGTACATTAGACACATCCATGGTACCATCACTACATACCTCACTCAACTGTCTTGGTTTGTTGTCACACGATGTTCTGCCTTCATTGAACTGTCACACCCAGGAACGTACATTAGACACATCCATAGTACCATCACAACATGCCTCACTCAACTGTCTTGGTTTGTTGTCACACGATGTTCTGCCTTAATTGAAGTTTCGCACCCAGGAACGTACATTAGACACATCCATAGTACCGTCACAACATGCCTCACTCAACTGTCTTGGTTTTTGTCACACGATGTTCTGCCTTAATTGAAGTTTCGCACCCAGGAACGTACATTAGACACATCCATAGTACCGTCACCACATGCCTCACTTAACTGTCTTGGTTTGTTGTCACACGATGTTCTGTCTTCATTGAACTGTCGCACCCAGGAACGTACATTAGACACATCCATGGTACCATCACCACATGCCTCACTCAACTAGCGATAGATTTCAATGTGTCACACCACGAAAATGGAGAAAACGAATGATTACACGCTGTTCTTGCAATGAAAACGTCATCATTTTAGGTATCAAGAACTGTCCTAACTCTCGTCCCTGCCACTAGAGTTCTATGCACAGTACAGTGCTGCCATCTCTGTCACGCATTCACAAAGAGTCCATGTATAGTAACACAAAATTACAGAAGTTCCTATCTGGTCCCAGTCCCGAAATAAAAAATAGGAGGTGTTATCTCGTAGAACAAACTTAAGGTACGTGTTCTGCATGACATTGTAAACCTTCAGCGGGAACGACTTGTGAACTTGTACAACATTCTATTATTACGAAGTATTCACGCTAGTCAAAGCTGGGAAGTACCTGTCATCTCTGGAACTGAAAAAAGTTCACTCACACCACTGTCATGTCTTTAAAATGTAACTAGATTTGCCCTGTGGCGCTCTGCAACTGTTTTAACGCACGAAGGAATATCTGCTTAGGTGAAAGACGGGGTAGGTCGGCCATCTCGTATAAAAATCGTGAATGGGAAGGAAGGAAGACATTAAAAGTTATATAATACTTTCTTACCTAAAAAATCGCACCAAAATAGGCATTGCTACGTTGATGTTATTTGTTCTACCGAGGTGTAGGAGCAATGGAAAAGACAATAGAATTCCACTCAGGGCGAAGTAACCATCCACTATAAGTGGTCCATTTGCCAGGAACATATCTGACACATCACGGAACATCTGAAACAAGAAATGCAATAAACAATTAATGAAGTAATATAGTAGTAAAACGACCGGTAAACACAAATTTCGAATTTTAATTAATACCGTGCAGGCTTTTGTTTCAGATTTAGCAATATTGTTTCTTCATGAAACATACAACCAAGAACCATGGCTCTAATGTTACATGCAGTAGAAACTGAATCAGGAAGAGAAGAACTTAATAGTAGAGATTCAAGATTAAAATTGTTTCATAAGAAATAAATAGGGTCTCCTCCTTTCCCTTTTGTGTTTCTGTTTATTTGGGTTGGTTTTTCTATTTTACTTACACATTTAAAGACATATTAATACCCACTGTAGAGGTTATACTCCAACTCTTGAACCATTTACACCACAAAATGCCGTGATAAGTTCACTTCAAACTTCTTTATTTATCACTAAATCGTTAACACAATGCTAACATACAAACAGTATTTCTTTTACACAATTTCAATACTTCGACACGGGTCCACAATGTTCTGTTTCTCTTTAGCACGCAATCTTTGTGCTTTTAATAATCTCTCTGACACAAATACAAGTTACACGGAGCTAAACGCCAATACTGAACACAACTCCGATATTCACATGAAAACTGCTTCGCTGCTGGTTCCAAACCCTGCCAATTCCAAGAACGGCTTCTTACACCGTTCCACGGCCTGCCGAATCCTCACCATGGAGCTTGAAACGTACCACACCTTTATGCATTGCTCAGTCGTATCCTATTCCTCATTACTCCCTGCCCCAGGCCTTGCATCGGCTTTTACGTAATCCTTCCGGGGCGCTAATCGTTCTCGTCTTGCATTCTGGAACAGTAAACATATCGTTCCACCCCACCCTGTGACGTTTTGGTGGCGTCAGCTACCTTAAAGACTTCCTACTCCCGTCCCGCCGGCCAATAAGCAACCAGGCGAGGCAATTTCTCTACTCCCGCTTCCCCTCCTCCACGGCGACTCGACTCTTCTCCTCCAAAACAGCTTCCCGTTCGCTAATGTGACAATTTTATAGCTGGTAATTGCAGCAAGCACGACCACAGGAGCAGGTCTCTTAGTTCAAAACCAACTTTTCCACCAATATATTTCTGTGGCCTTTCTTCGGGTAAGTAAACAAACAAACAAAAAATTTGAACAGGATAATCAAAAAAGCTTTAAACCTAAATCGAGAGGTTTGGCAAGCACTACACACCTGTCCAGATTTTTGCACCTTCATGTTCCAGATAAAATGTACTTATCTCTAACACCAAGCGTAATATTGAGAACAAACTGACAATGCCTTAATCTTTCAGTGCGGCTGTTGAGTTAATTAAAACTTTCCCATTGCTCTCTACAGTAAGATGCTGTTTAATCAGCAGTGGAAGAATTTTTAATGTTAAACTGCATTTCTTTGCCTTACATCTGAAGTCATGGACTGTTCGCTAACAAATACACTGTTCGGGTGGGACTGGTGGTGATGCTGGCCATTTCCTGTAGCACTGTGGTTCGTCCACAGCCAATCCTCATTAGTAAGGGTGAATTGCCTTGAAGAATGCGGCTATCTCTTACGATTATAAACAATACATATTAAACACTGAATACTGAAAAGTTTTTGACCTGAGCATGAAGATGGCAGCACTAGTAAATAATTCGTTGTTCGTTTGTTGACAGTCTCTCACCAAAGTTTCAACCATTTTGGACGCTCAGTTGTTATGTAACAGTCATTTGAGTGAGCTGATGAATATTTTTATGAAAATGGACAAAATCAAGTATCGAGCTGTAACTAAATATTTGTTTTTGAAAGGCAATACACCTACGCAAATCAAAGATGAGTTGGACTCTGTGTATGGGGAATCTGCACCATCATTTACCACATTGAAATTTTGGGCAGTTGAATTTAAACGTGGCCATAAGAGCTTGGGAGACGATGAACGTTCGGGACGTCCAAAAACTGCAAATATCGACGAAAACATCGCCAACGTTCACCAAATGGTGCTAGACGACCACCGAAATAAAGTGAGAGATATAGCAGAGGCTATGAACATGTCAAAAGAACGTGTTTGTCACATATTAAGTCAACATTTAGACATGAGAAAGCTGTCCGCGCGTTGGGTGCCACGTTTGCTCACGTTAGACCAAAAATGTATTGGAATGAACAGTTCCAACGCTCTGTTGGCGCAGTTTGGACTTCAAAGGGGGAACCGACTCCAAAAAATGCAAAAACTGTTTTTTTCGGCTGGAGAAGTGATGGCGATTCTTTTTGGGACAGTCATGGAGTTATTTTATAGATTATCTTAAAAAAGGAAAAACCATCACAGGAGCAAACCACGCATCATTACTCGACAAGCCGAAGGCAGAACCTGCGGAAAAACGGCCACATTTGTAGAAAAACAAAATCCTGTTTCACCAAGACAACGCACCGTCTCACACCTCAGCGGTTGCAATGGCGAAAATCCACGATTGACGGTTTAAGCTGCTTGACCCACCAGATCTAGCCCCAAGTGACTTCCTTTTGTTTCCGCGTCTGAAAATTGTGCTCGGAGAACAGAGATTTTCATCAAATGAAGAGGCAATCACTTCGTTGACAATTATTTTACAGAGAAAAACGCTAAGTACTATTTGGACGGGTTACAGAGATGGGAACATCGCTGGGAGAAGTGTGTAGAGTTACTAGGAGACTATGCTGAAAAACGCCGAGTACTATTTGGACGGGTTACAGAGATGGGAACATCGCTGGGAGAAGTGTGTAGAGTTACTAGGAGACTATGCTGAAAAACGCCGAGTTCTATTTGGACGTGTTACAGAGATGGGAGCATCACTGGGAGAAGTGTGTAGAGTTACAAGGAGACTATGGTGAAAAACGCGGAGTACTATTTGGACGGGTTACAGAGATGGAAGCATCGCTGGGAGAAGTGTGTAGAGTTAGAAGGAGACTATGTTGAAAAACGCCGAGTACTATTTGGACGGGTTACAGAGATGGGAACATAGCTGGTAGAAGTGTGTAGAGTTAGAAGGAGACTATGTTGAAAAACGCCGAGTACTATTTGGACGTGTTACAGAGATGGGAGTATCGCTGGGAGAAGTATGTAGAGTTACAAGGAGACTATGTTGAAAAAGGCCGAGCACTATTTGGACGGGTTACAGAGATGGGTGCATCGCCGGGAGAAGTGTGTAGAGTTGCAAGGAGACTATGTTGAAAAACGCCGAGTACTATGTGGACGTGTTACAGAGATGGGAGTATCGCTGGGAGAAGGGTGTAGAGTTACAAGGAGACTATGTTGAAAAACGCTGAGTACTATTTGGACGGGTTACAGAGATGGGAGTATCACTGGGAGTAGTGTGTAGAGTTAGAAGGAGACTATGTTGAAAAACACCGAGTACTATTTGGACGTGTTACAGAGATGGGAGTATCGCGGGGAGAAGGGTGTAGAGTTACAAGGAGACTATGTTGAAAAACGCCAATTACTATTTGGACGGGTTACAGAGATGGGAGTATCGCTGGGAGAAGTGTGTAGAGCTACAAGGAGACTATGTTGAAAAACACCGAGTACTATTTGGACGGGTTACAGAGATGGAAGCATCGCTGGGAGAAGTATGTAGAGTTAAAAGGAGACTATGTTGAAAAACGCTGAGTACTGTTTGGACGGGTTACAGAGATGGGAGTATCGCTGGGAGAAGTATGTAGAGTTACAAGGAGACTATGTTGAAAAACGCCGAGTACTATTTGGACGGGTTACATAGATGGGAGTATCGCTGGGAGAAGTGTGTAGAGTTACAAGGAGACTATGTAGAAGAACGCCGAGTACTATTTGGACGGGTTACAGAGATGGAAGCATCGCTGGGAGAAGTGTGTAGAGTTACAAGGAGACTACGTTGAAAAACGCTGAGTGCTATTTGGACGGGTTACAGAGATGAGAACATCGCTGGGAGAAGTGTGTAGAGTTACAAGGAGACTATGTTGAAAAACGCGTAGCACTATTTGGACGGGTTACAGAGATGAGAACATCGCCGGGAGAAGTGTGTAGAGATACAAGGAGACTACGTTGAAAAACGCTGAGTGCTATTTGGACGGGTTACAGAGATGGGAACATCGCTGGGAGAAGTGTGTAGAGTTACAAGGAGACTATGTTGAAAAACGCGTAGCACTATTTGGACGGGTTACAGAGATGAGAACATCGCCGGGAGAAGTGTGTAGAGATACAAGGAGACTACGTTGAAAAACGCCGAGTACTATATGGACGGGTTATAGAGATGGGAACATCGCTGGGAGAAGTGTGTAGAGTTACAAGGAGTCTATGTTGAAAAACGTGTAGCACTATTTGAACGGGTTACAGAGATGAGAACATCGCCGGGAGAAGTGTGTAGAGATACAAGGAGACTACGTTGAAAAACGCTGAGTGCTATTTGGACGGGTTACAGAGATGAGAACATCGCTGGGAGAAGTGTGTAGAGTTACAAGGAGACTATGTTGAAAAACGCTGAGTACTATATGGACGGGTTACAGAGATGAGAACATCGCTGGGAGAAGTATGTAGAGTTACAAGGAGACTATGTTGAAAAGCGCTGAGTGCTATTTGGACGGGTTACAGAGATGAGAACATCGCCGGGAGAAGTATGTAGAGATACAAGGAGACTACGTTGAAAAACGCTGAGTGCTATTTGGACGGGTTACAGAGATGAGAACATCGCTGGGAGAAGTGTGTAGAGTTACAAGGAGACTATGTTGAAAAACGCCGAGTACTATTTGGAGTGGTTACAGAGATGTGAACATCGCTGGGAGAAGTGTGTAGAGTTACAAGGAGACTATGTTGAAAAACGCCGAGTACTATTTGGACGTGTTACAGAGATGAGAACATCGCCGGGAGAAGTATGTAGAGATACAAGGAGACTATGTTGAAAAACGCTGAGTGCTATTTGGACGGGCTACAGAGATGAGAACATCGCCGGGAGAAGTGTGTAGAGTTAGAAGGAGACTATGTTGAAAAACGCCGAGTACTATATGGACGTGTTACAGAGATGGGAACATCGCTGGCAGAAGTATGTAGAGTTACAAGGAGACTATGTTGAAAAACGCTGAGTGCTATTTGGACGGGTTACAGAGATGAGAACATCGCCGGGAGAAGTATGTAGAGATACAAGGAGACTATGTTGAAAAACGCTGAGTACTATATGGACGGGTTACAGAGATGAGAACATCGCTGGGAGAAGTGTGTAGAGTTACAAGGAGACTATGTTGAAAAACGCCGAGTACTATTTGGAGTGGTTACAGAGATGTGAACATCGCTGGGAGAAGTGTGTAGAGTTACAAGGAGACTATGTTGAAAAACGCCGAGTACTATTTGGACGGGTTACAGAGATGGGAACATCGCTGGGAGAAGTGTGTAGAGTTACAAGGAGACTATGTTGAAAAGCGCCGAGTACTATTTGGACGGGTTACAGAGATGAGAACATCGCTGGGAGAAGTGTGTAGAGTTACAAGGAGACTATGTTGAAAAACGCCGAGTACTATTTGGACGGGTTACAGAGATGAGAACATCGCTGGGAGAAGTGTGTAGAGCTAGAAGGAGACTATGTTGAAAAACGCCGAGTACTATATGGACGTGTTACAGAGATGGGAACATCGCTGGCAGAAGTATGTAGAGTTACAAGGAGACAATGTTGAAAAACGCCGAGTACTATTTGGACGGGTTACAGAGATGAGAACATCGCTGGGAGAAGTGTGTAGAGTTACAAGGAGACTATGTTGAAAAACGCCGAGTATTATTTGGACGGGTTAGAGAGATGGGAACATCGCTGGGAGAAGTGTGTAGAGTTACAAGGAGACAATGTTGAAAAACGCCGAGTACTATTTGGACGGGTTACAGAGATGGGAACATCGCTGGGAGAAGTGTGTAGAGTTACAAGGAGACTATTTTGAAAAACGCCGATACTATTTGGACGGGTTACAGAGATGAGAACATCGCTGGGAGAAGTGTGTAGAGTTACAAGGAGACTATGTTGAAAAACGCCGAGTATTATTTGGACGGGTTAGAGAGATGGGAACATCGCTGGGAGAAGTGTGTAGAGTTACAAGGAGACAATGTTGAAAAACGCCGAGTACTATTTGGACGGGTTACAGAGATGGGAACATCGCAGGGAGAAGTGTGTAGAGTTACAAGGAGACTATGTTGAAAAACGCCGAGTACTATTTGGACGGGTTACAGAGATGGGAACATCGCTGGGAGAAGTGTGTAGAGTTACAAGGAGACTATGTTGAAAAACGCCGAGTACTATTTGGACGGGTTACAGAGATGGGAACATCGCTGGGAGAAGTGTGTAGAGTTACAAGGATACTATGTTGAAAAACGCCGAGTACTATTTGGACGGGTTACAGAGATGGGAACATCACTGGGAGAAGTGTGTAGAGTTACACGGAGACTATGTTGAAAAACGCCGAGTACTATTTGGACGGGTTACAGAGATGAGAACATCGCTGGGAGAAGTGTGTAGAGTTACAAGGAGACTATGTTGAAAAACGCCGAGTACTATTTGGACGGGTTACAGAGATGGGAACATCGCAGGGAGAAGTGTGTAGAGTTACAAGGAGACTATGTTGAAAAACGCCGAGTACTATTTGGACGGGTTACAGAGATGAGAACATCGCTGGGAGAAGTGTGTAGAGTTACAAGGAGACTATGTTGAAAAACGCCGAGTACTATTTGGACGGGTTACAGAGATGAGAACATCGCTGGCAGAAGTATGTAGAGTTACAAGGAGACTATGTTGAAAAACGCCGAGTACTGTTTAGACGGGTTACAGAGATGGGAACATCGCTTGGAGAAGTGTGTAGAGTTACAAGGAGACTATGTTGAAAAACGCCGAGTACTATTTGGACGTGTTACAGAGATGAGAGCATCGCTGGGAGAAGTGTGTAGAGTTACAAGGAGACTATGCTGAAAAACGCCGAGTACTATTTGGACGGGTTACAGAGATGGGAACATCGCTTGGAGAAGTGTGTAGAGTTACAAGGAGACTATGTTGAAAAACGCCGAGTACTATATGGACGGGTTACAGAGATGGGTGCATCGCTGGGAGAAGTGTGTAGAGTTACAAGGAGACTATGTTGAAAAACGCCGAGTACTATTTAGACGGGTTACAGAGATGGGAACATCGCTGGGAGAAGTGTGTAGAGTTACAAGGAGACTATGTTGAAAAGCGCCGAGTACTATTTGGACGGGTTACAGAGATGGGAACATCGCTTGGAGAAGTGTGTAGAGTTACAAGGAGACTATGTTGAAAAACGCCGAGTACTATTTGGACGGGTTACAGAGAGGAGAACATCGCTGGCAGAAGTATGTAGAGTTACAAGGAGACTATGTTGAAAAACGCCGAGTACTGTTTAGACGGGTTACAGAGATGGGAGCATCGCTGGGAGAAGTGTGTAGAGTTACAAGGAGACTATGTTGAAAAACGCCGAGTACTATTTAGACGGGTTACAGAGATGGGAACATCGCAGGGAGAAGTGTGTAGAGTTACAAGGAGACTATGTTGAAAAACGCCGAGTACTATTTGGACGGGTTACAGAGATGAGAACATCGCTGGCAGAAGTATGTAGAGTTACAAGGAGACTATGTTGAAAAACGCCGAGTACTGTTTAGACGGGTTACAGAGATGGGAACATCGCTTGGAGAAGTGTGTAGAGTTACAAGGAGACTATGTTGAAAAACGCCGAGTACTATTTAGACGGGTTACAGAGATGGGAACATCGCTGGGAGAAGTGTGTAGAGTTACAAGGAGACTATGTTGAAAAGCGCCGAGTACTATTTGGACGGGTTACAGAGATGGGAACATCGCTGGGAGAAGTGTGTAGAGTTACAAGGAGACTATGTTGAAAAGCGCCGAGTACTATTTGGACGGGTTACAGAGATGGGAACATCGCTTGGAGAAGTGTGTAGAGTTACAAGGAGACTATGTTGAAAAACGCCGAGTACTATTTGGACGGGTTACAGAGATGAGAACATCGCTGGCAGAAGTATGTAGAGTTACAAGGAGACTATGTTGAAAAACGCCGAGTACTGTTTAGACGGGTTACAGAGATGGGAACATCGCTTGGAGAAGTGTGTAGAGTTACAAGGAGACTATGTTGAAAAACGCCGAGTACTATTTAGACGGGTTACAGAGATGGGAACATCGCAGGGAGAAGTGTGTAGAGTTACAAGGAGACTATGTTGAAAAACGCCGAGTACTATTTGGACGGGTTACAGAGATGAGAACATCGCTGGCAGAAGTATGTAGAGTTACAAGGAGACTATGTTGAAAAACGCCGAGTACTGTTTAGACGGGTTACAGAGATGGGAACATCGCTTGGAGAAGTGTGTAGAGTTACACGGAGACTATGTTGAAAAACGCCGAGTACTATTTGGACGTGTTACAGAGATGAGAGCATCGCTGGCAGAAGTGTGTAGAGTTACAAGGAGACTATGTTGAAAAACGCCGAGTACTATTTGGACGTGTTACAGAGATGGGAACATCGCTTGGAGAAGTGTGTAGAGTTACAAGGAGACTATGTTGAAAAACGCCGAGTACTGTTTAGACGGGTTACAGAGATGGGAACATCGCTTGGAGAAGTGTGTAGAGTTACAAGGAGACTATGTTGAAAAACGCCGAGTACTATTTGGACGGGTTACAGAGATGGGAACATCGCAGGGAGAAGTGTGTAGAGTTACAAGGAGACTATGTTGAAAAACGCCGAGTACTATTTGGACGGGTTACAGAGATGAGAACATCGCTGGCAGAAGTATGTAGAGTTACAAGGAGACTATGTTGAAAAACGCCGAGTACTGTTTAGACGGGTTACAGAGATGGGAACATCGCTTGGAGAAGTGTGTAGAGTTACAAGGAGACTATGTTGAAAAACGCCGAGTACTATTTGGAGTGGTTACAGAGATGTGAACATCGCTGGGAGAAGTGTGTAGAGTTACAAGGAGACTATGTTGAAAAGCGCCGAGTACTATTTGGACGGGTTACAGAGATGGGAACATCGCTGGGAGAAGTGTGTAGAGTTACAAGGAGACTATGTTGAAAAACGCCGAGTACTATTTGGACGTGTTACAGAGATGGGAACATCGCTGGGAGAAGTGTGTACAGTTACAAGGAGACTATGTTGAAAAACGTCGAGTACTATTTGGACGTGTTACAGAGATGAGAACATCGCTGGGAGAATTGTGTACAGTTACAAGGAGACTATGTTGAAAAGCGCCGAGTACTATTTGGACGTGTTACAGAGATGAGAACATCGCTGGGAGAATTGTGTACAGTTACAAGGAGACTATGTTGAAAAACGTCGAGTACTATTTGGACGTGTTACAGAGATGAGAACATCGCTGGGAAAAGTGTGTACAGTTACAAGGAGACTATGTTGAAAAGCGCCGAGTACTATTTGGACGTGTTACAGAGATGGGAACATCGCTGGGAGAATTGTGTAGAGTTACAAGGAGACTATGTTGAAAAGCGCCGAGTACTATTTGGACGTGTTACAGAGATGAGAACATCGCTGGGAGAAGTGTGTACAGTTACAAGGAGACTATGTTGAAAAGCGCCGAGTACTATTTGGACGTGTTACAGAGATGGGAACATCGCTGGGAGAAGTGTGTACAGTTACAAGGAGACTATGTTGAAAAACGCCGAGTACTATTTGGACGTGTTACAGAGATGAGAGCATCGCTGGGAGAAGTGTGTAGAGTTACAAGGAGACTATGCTGAAAAACGCCGAGTACTATTTGGACGGGTTACAGAGATGGGAACATCGCTTGGAGAAGTGTGTAGAGTTACAAGGAGACTATGTTGAAAAACGCCGAGTACTATATGGACGGGTTACAGAGATGGGTGCATCGCTGGGAGAAGTGTGTAGAGTTACAAGGAGACTATGTTGAAAAACGCCGAGTACTATTTAGACGGGTTACAGAGATGGGAACATCGCTGGGAGAAGTGTGTAGAGTTACAAGGAGACTATGTTGAAAAGCGCCGAGTACTATTTGGACGGGTTACAGAGATGGGAACATCGCTTGGAGAAGTGTGTAGAGTTACAAGGAGACTATGTTGAAAAACGCCGAGTACTATTTGGACGTGTTACAGAGATGAGAACATCGCTGGCAGAAGTATGTAGAGTTACAAGGAGACTATGTTGAAAAACGCCGAGTACTGTTTAGACGGGTTACAGAGATGGGAACATCGCTTGGAGAAGTGTGTAGAGTTACAAGGAGACTATGTTGAAAAACGCCGAGTACTATTTAGACGGGTTACAGAGATGGGAACATCGCAGGGAGAAGTGTGTAGAGTTACAAGGAGACTATGTTGAAAAACGCCGAGTACTATTTGGACGGGTTACAGAGATGAGAACATCGCTGGCAGAAGTATGTAGAGTTACAAGGAGACTATGTTGAAAAACGCCGAGTACTGTTTAGACGGGTTACAGAGATGGGAACAGCGCTTGGAGAAGTGTGTAGAGTTACAAGGAGACTATGTTGAAAAACGCCGAGTACTATTTAGACGGGTTACAGAGATGGGAACATCGCTGGGAGAAGTGTGTAGAGTTACAAGGAGACTATGTTGAAAAGCGCCGAGTACTATTTGGACGGGTTACAGAGATGGGAACATCGCTGGGAGAAGTGTGTAGAGTTACAAGGAGACTATGTTGAAAAGCGCCGAGTACTATTTGGACGGGTTACAGAGATGGGAACATCGCTTGGAGAAGTGTGTAGAGTTACAAGGAGACTATGTTGAAAAACGCCGAGTACTCTTTGGACGGGTTACAGAGATGAGAACATCGCTGGCAGAAGTATGTAGAGTTACAAGGAGACTATGTTGAAAAACGCCGAGTACTGTTTAGACGGGTTACAGAGATGGGAACATCGCTTGGAGAAGTGTGTAGAGTTACAAGGAGACTATGTTGAAAAACGCCGAGTACTATTTAGACGGGTTACAGAGATGGGAACATCGCTGGGAGAAGTGTGTAGAGTTACAAGGAGACTATGTTGAAAAGCGCCGAGTACTATTTGGACGGGTTACAGAGATGGGAACATCGCTGGGAGAAGTGTGTAGAGTTACAAGGAGACTATGTTGAAAAGCGCCGAGTACTATTTGGACGGGTTACAGAGATGGGAACATCGCTTGGAGAAGTGTGTAGAGTTACAAGGAGACTATGTTGAAAAACGCCGAGTACTGTTTAGACGGGTTACAGAGATGGGAACATCGCTTGGAGAAGTGTGTAGAGTTACAAGGAGACTATGTTGAAAAACGCCGAGTACTATTTGGACGGGTTACAGAGATGGGAACATCGCAGGGAGAAGTGTGTAGAGTTACAAGGAGACTATGTTGAAAAACGCCGAGTACTATTTGGACGGGTTACAGAGATGAGAACATCGCTGGCAGAAGTATGTAGAGTTACAAGGAGACTATGTTGAAAAACGCCGAGTACTGTTTAGACGGGTTACAGAGATGGGAACATCGCTTGGAGAAGTGTGTAGAGTTACAAGGAGACTATGTTGAAAAACGCCGAGTACTATTTGGAGTGGTTACAGAGATGTGAACATCGCTGGGAGAAGTGTGTAGAGTTACAAGGAGACTATGTTGAAAAACGCCGAGTACTATATGGACGGGTTATAGAGATGGGAACATCGCTGGGAGAAGTGTGTAGAGTTACAAGGAGTCTATGTTGAAAAACGTGTAGCACTATTTGAACGGGTTACAGAGATGAGAACATCGCCGGGAGAAGTGTGTAGAGATACAAGGAGACTACGTTGAAAAACGCTGAGTGCTATTTGGACGGGTTACAGAGATGAGAACATCGCTGGGAGAAGTGTGTAGAGTTACAAGGAGACTATGTTGAAAAACGCTGAGTACTATATGGACGGGTTACAGAGATGAGAACATCGCTGGGAGAAGTATGTAGAGTTACAAGGAGACTATGTTGAAAAGCGCTGAGTGCTATTTGGACGGGTTACAGAGATGGGAACATCGCTTGGAGAAGTGTGTAGAGTTACAAGGAGACTATGTTGAAAAACGCCGAGTACTATTTAGACGGGTTACAGAGATGGGAACATCGCAGGGAGAAGTGTGTAGAGTTACAAGGAGACTATGTTGAAAAACGCCGAGTACTATTTGGACGGGTTACAGAGATGAGAACATCGCTGGCAGAAGTATGTAGAGTTACAAGGAGACTATGTTGAAAAACGCCGAGTACTGTTTAGACGGGTTACAGAGATGGGAACAGCGCTTGGAGAAGTGTGTAGAGTTACAAGGAGACTATGTTGAAAAACGCCGAGTACTATTTGGACGGGTTACAGAGATGGGAACATCGCTTGGAGAAGTGTGTAGAGTTACAAGGAGACTATGTTGAAAAACGCCGAGTACTGTTTAGACGGGTTACAGAGATGGGAACATCGCTTGGAGAAGTGTGTAGAGATACAAGGAGACTACGTTGAAAAACGCTGAGTGCTATTTGGACGGGTTACAGAGATGAGAACATCGCTGGGAGAAGTGTGTAGAGTTACAAGGAGACTATGTTGAAAAACGCCGAGTACTATTTGGAGTGGTTACAGAGATGTGAACATCGCTGGGAGAAGTGTGTAGAGTTACAAGGAGACTATGTTGAAAAACGCCGAGTACTATTTGGACGTGTTACAGAGATGAGAACATCGCCGGGAGAAGTATGTAGAGATACAAGGAGACTATGTTGAAAAACGCTGAGTGCTATTTGGACGGGCTACAGAGATGAGAACATCGCCGGGAGAAGTGTGTAGAGTTAGAAGGAGACTATGTTGAAAAACGCCGAGTACTATATGGACGTGTTACAGAGATGGGAACATCGCTGGCAGAAGTATGTAGAGTTACAAGGAGACTATGTTGAAAAACGCTGAGTGCTATTTGGACGGGTTACAGAGATGAGAACATCGCCGGGAGAAGTATGTAGAGATACAAGGAGACTATGTTGAAAAACGCTGAGTACTATATGGACGGGTTACAGAGATGAGAACATCGCTGGGAGAAGTGTGTAGAGTTACAAGGAGACTATGTTGAAAAACGCCGAGTACTATTTGGAGTGGTTACAGAGATGTGAACATCGCTGGGAGAAGTGTGTAGAGTTACAAGGAGACTATGTTGAAAAACGCCGAGTACTATTTGGACGGGTTACAGAGATGGGAACATCGCTGGGAGAAGTGTGTAGAGTTACAAGGAGACTATGTTGAAAAGCGCCGAGTACTATTTGGACGGGTTACAGAGATGAGAACATCGCTGGGAGAAGTGTGTAGAGTTACAAGGAGACTATGTTGAAAAACGCCGAGTACTATTTGGACGGGTTACAGAGATGAGAACATCGCTGGGAGAAGTGTGTAGAGCTAGAAGGAGACTATGTTGAAAAACGCCGAGTACTATATGGACGTGTTACAGAGATGGGAACATCGCTGGCAGAAGTATGTAGAGTTACAAGGAGACAATGTTGAAAAACGCCGAGTACTATTTGGACGGGTTACAGAGATGAGAACATCGCTGGGAGAAGTGTGTAGAGTTACAAGGAGACTATGTTGAAAAACGCCGAGTATTATTTGGACGGGTTAGAGAGATGGGAACATCGCTGGGAGAAGTGTGTAGAGTTACAAGGAGACAATGTTGAAAAACGCCGAGTACTATTTGGACGGGTTACAGAGATGGGAACATCGCTGGGAGAAGTGTGTAGAGTTACAAGGAGACTATTTTGAAAAACGCCGATACTATTTGGACGGGTTACAGAGATGAGAACATCGCTGGGAGAAGTGTGTAGAGTTACAAGGAGACTATGTTGAAAAACGCCGAGTATTATTTGGACGGGTTAGAGAGATGGGAACATCGCTGGGAGAAGTGTGTAGAGTTACAAGGAGACAATGTTGAAAAACGCCGAGTACTATTTGGACGGGTTACAGAGATGGGAACATCGCAGGGAGAAGTGTGTAGAGTTACAAGGAGACTATGTTGAAAAACGCCGAGTACTATTTGGACGGGTTACAGAGATGGGAACATCGCTGGGAGAAGTGTGTAGAGTTACAAGGAGACTATGTTGAAAAACGCCGAGTACTATTTGGACGGGTTACAGAGATGGGAACATCGCTGGGAGAAGTGTGTAGAGTTACAAGGATACTATGTTGAAAAACGCCGAGTACTATTTGGACGGGTTACAGAGATGGGAACATCACTGGGAGAAGTGTGTAGAGTTACACGGAGACTATGTTGAAAAACGCCGAGTACTATTTGGACGGGTTACAGAGATGAGAACATCGCTGGGAGAAGTGTGTAGAGTTACAAGGAGACTATGTTGAAAAACGCCGAGTACTATTTGGACGGGTTACAGAGATGGGAACATCGCAGGGAGAAGTGTGTAGAGTTACAAGGAGACTATGTTGAAAAACGCCGAGTACTATTTGGACGGGTTACAGAGATGAGAACATCGCTGGGAGAAGTGTGTAGAGTTACAAGGAGACTATGTTGAAAAACGCCGAGTACTATTTGGACGGGTTACAGAGATGAGAACATCGCTGGCAGAAGTATGTAGAGTTACAAGGAGACTATGTTGAAAAACGCCGAGTACTGTTTAGACGGGTTACAGAGATGGGAACATCGCTTGGAGAAGTGTGTAGAGTTACAAGGAGACTATGTTGAAAAACGCCGAGTACTATTTGGACGTGTTACAGAGATGAGAGCATCGCTGGGAGAAGTGTGTAGAGTTACAAGGAGACTATGCTGAAAAACGCCGAGTACTATTTGGACGGGTTACAGAGATGGGAACATCGCTTGGAGAAGTGTGTAGAGTTACAAGGAGACTATGTTGAAAAACGCCGAG
This sequence comes from Mantis religiosa, assembly GCA_030765055.1. Classification (NCBI taxonomy): domain Eukaryota; kingdom Metazoa; phylum Arthropoda; class Insecta; order Mantodea; family Mantidae; genus Mantis; species Mantis religiosa. The sequence continues at coordinate 245,825 of JAUKNK010000394.1, forward strand.
TACTATATGGACGGGTTACAGAGATGGGTGCATCGCTGGGAGAAGTGTGTAGAGTTACAAGGAGACTATGTTGAAAAACGCCGAGTACTATTTAGACGGGTTACAGAGATGGGAACATCGCTGGGAGAAGTGTGTAGAGTTACAAGGAGACTATGTTGAAAAGCGCCGAGTACTATTTGGACGGGTTACAGAGATGGGAACATCGCTTGGAGAAGTGTGTAGAGTTACAAGGAGACTATGTTGAAAAACGCCGAGTACTATTTGGACGGGTTACAGAGAGGAGAACATCGCTGGCAGAAGTATGTAGAGTTACAAGGAGACTATGTTGAAAAACGCCGAGTACTGTTTAGACGGGTTACAGAGATGGGAGCATCGCTGGGAGAAGTGTGTAGAGTTACAAGGAGACTATGTTGAAAAACGCCGAGTACTATTTAGACGGGTTACAGAGATGGGAACATCGCAGGGAGAAGTGTGTAGAGTTACAAGGAGACTATGTTGAAAAACGCCGAGTACTATTTGGACGGGTTACAGAGATGAGAACATCGCTGGCAGAAGTATGTAGAGTTACAAGGAGACTATGTTGAAAAACGCCGAGTACTGTTTAGACGGGTTACAGAGATGGGAACATCGCTTGGAGAAGTGTGTAGAGTTACAAGGAGACTATGTTGAAAAACGCCGAGTACTATTTAGACGGGTTACAGAGATGGGAACATCGCTGGGAGAAGTGTGTAGAGTTACAAGGAGACTATGTTGAAAAGCGCCGAGTACTATTTGGACGGGTTACAGAGATGGGAACATCGCTGGGAGAAGTGTGTAGAGTTACAAGGAGACTATGTTGAAAAGCGCCGAGTACTATTTGGACGGGTTACAGAGATGGGAACATCGCTTGGAGAAGTGTGTAGAGTTACAAGGAGACTATGTTGAAAAACGCCGAGTACTATTTGGACGGGTTACAGAGATGAGAACATCGCTGGCAGAAGTATGTAGAGTTACAAGGAGACTATGTTGAAAAACGCCGAGTACTGTTTAGACGGGTTACAGAGATGGGAACATCGCTTGGAGAAGTGTGTAGAGTTACAAGGAGACTATGTTGAAAAACGCCGAGTACTATTTAGACGGGTTACAGAGATGGGAACATCGCAGGGAGAAGTGTGTAGAGTTACAAGGAGACTATGTTGAAAAACGCCGAGTACTATTTGGACGGGTTACAGAGATGAGAACATCGCTGGCAGAAGTATGTAGAGTTACAAGGAGACTATGTTGAAAAACGCCGAGTACTGTTTAGACGGGTTACAGAGATGGGAACATCGCTTGGAGAAGTGTGTAGAGTTACACGGAGACTATGTTGAAAAACGCCGAGTACTATTTGGACGTGTTACAGAGATGAGAGCATCGCTGGCAGAAGTGTGTAGAGTTACAAGGAGACTATGTTGAAAAACGCCGAGTACTATTTGGACGTGTTACAGAGATGGGAACATCGCTTGGAGAAGTGTGTAGAGTTACAAGGAGACTATGTTGAAAAACGCCGAGTACTGTTTAGACGGGTTACAGAGATGGGAACATCGCTTGGAGAAGTGTGTAGAGTTACAAGGAGACTATGTTGAAAAACGCCGAGTACTATTTGGACGGGTTACAGAGATGGGAACATCGCAGGGAGAAGTGTGTAGAGTTACAAGGAGACTATGTTGAAAAACGCCGAGTACTATTTGGACGGGTTACAGAGATGAGAACATCGCTGGCAGAAGTATGTAGAGTTACAAGGAGACTATGTTGAAAAACGCCGAGTACTGTTTAGACGGGTTACAGAGATGGGAACATCGCTTGGAGAAGTGTGTAGAGTTACAAGGAGACTATGTTGAAAAACGCCGAGTACTATTTGGAGTGGTTACAGAGATGTGAACATCGCTGGGAGAAGTGTGTAGAGTTACAAGGAGACTATGTTGAAAAGCGCCGAGTACTATTTGGACGGGTTACAGAGATGGGAACATCGCTGGGAGAAGTGTGTAGAGTTACAAGGAGACTATGTTGAAAAACGCCGAGTACTATTTGGACGTGTTACAGAGATGGGAACATCGCTGGGAGAAGTGTGTACAGTTACAAGGAGACTATGTTGAAAAACGTCGAGTACTATTTGGACGTGTTACAGAGATGAGAACATCGCTGGGAGAATTGTGTACAGTTACAAGGAGACTATGTTGAAAAGCGCCGAGTACTATTTGGACGTGTTACAGAGATGAGAACATCGCTGGGAGAATTGTGTACAGTTACAAGGAGACTATGTTGAAAAACGTCGAGTACTATTTGGACGTGTTACAGAGATGAGAACATCGCTGGGAAAAGTGTGTACAGTTACAAGGAGACTATGTTGAAAAGCGCCGAGTACTATTTGGACGTGTTACAGAGATGGGAACATCGCTGGGAGAATTGTGTAGAGTTACAAGGAGACTATGTTGAAAAGCGCCGAGTACTATTTGGACGTGTTACAGAGATGAGAACATCGCTGGGAGAAGTGTGTACAGTTACAAGGAGACTATGTTGAAAAGCGCCGAGTACTATTTGGACGTGTTACAGAGATGGGAACATCGCTGGGAGAAGTGTGTACAGTTACAAGGAGACTATGTTGAAAAACGCCGAGTACTATTTGGACGTGTTACAGAGATGAGAGCATCGCTGGGAGAAGTGTGTAGAGTTACAAGGAGACTATGCTGAAAAACGCCGAGTACTATTTGGACGGGTTACAGAGATGGGAACATCGCTTGGAGAAGTGTGTAGAGTTACAAGGAGACTATGTTGAAAAACGCCGAGTACTATATGGACGGGTTACAGAGATGGGTGCATCGCTGGGAGAAGTGTGTAGAGTTACAAGGAGACTATGTTGAAAAACGCCGAGTACTATTTAGACGGGTTACAGAGATGGGAACATCGCTGGGAGAAGTGTGTAGAGTTACAAGGAGACTATGTTGAAAAGCGCCGAGTACTATTTGGACGGGTTACAGAGATGGGAACATCGCTTGGAGAAGTGTGTAGAGTTACAAGGAGACTATGTTGAAAAACGCCGAGTACTATTTGGACGTGTTACAGAGATGAGAACATCGCTGGCAGAAGTATGTAGAGTTACAAGGAGACTATGTTGAAAAACGCCGAGTACTGTTTAGACGGGTTACAGAGATGGGAACATCGCTTGGAGAAGTGTGTAGAGTTACAAGGAGACTATGTTGAAAAACGCCGAGTACTATTTAGACGGGTTACAGAGATGGGAACATCGCAGGGAGAAGTGTGTAGAGTTACAAGGAGACTATGTTGAAAAACGCCGAGTACTATTTGGACGGGTTACAGAGATGAGAACATCGCTGGCAGAAGTATGTAGAGTTACAAGGAGACTATGTTGAAAAACGCCGAGTACTGTTTAGACGGGTTACAGAGATGGGAACAGCGCTTGGAGAAGTGTGTAGAGTTACAAGGAGACTATGTTGAAAAACGCCGAGTACTATTTAGACGGGTTACAGAGATGGGAACATCGCTGGGAGAAGTGTGTAGAGTTACAAGGAGACTATGTTGAAAAGCGCCGAGTACTATTTGGACGGGTTACAGAGATGGGAACATCGCTGGGAGAAGTGTGTAGAGTTACAAGGAGACTATGTTGAAAAGCGCCGAGTACTATTTGGACGGGTTACAGAGATGGGAACATCGCTTGGAGAAGTGTGTAGAGTTACAAGGAGACTATGTTGAAAAACGCCGAGTACTCTTTGGACGGGTTACAGAGATGAGAACATCGCTGGCAGAAGTATGTAGAGTTACAAGGAGACTATGTTGAAAAACGCCGAGTACTGTTTAGACGGGTTACAGAGATGGGAACATCGCTTGGAGAAGTGTGTAGAGTTACAAGGAGACTATGTTGAAAAACGCCGAGTACTATTTAGACGGGTTACAGAGATGGGAACATCGCTGGGAGAAGTGTGTAGAGTTACAAGGAGACTATGTTGAAAAGCGCCGAGTACTATTTGGACGGGTTACAGAGATGGGAACATCGCTGGGAGAAGTGTGTAGAGTTACAAGGAGACTATGTTGAAAAGCGCCGAGTACTATTTGGACGGGTTACAGAGATGGGAACATCGCTTGGAGAAGTGTGTAGAGTTACAAGGAGACTATGTTGAAAAACGCCGAGTACTGTTTAGACGGGTTACAGAGATGGGAACATCGCTTGGAGAAGTGTGTAGAGTTACAAGGAGACTATGTTGAAAAACGCCGAGTACTATTTGGACGGGTTACAGAGATGGGAACATCGCAGGGAGAAGTGTGTAGAGTTACAAGGAGACTATGTTGAAAAACGCCGAGTACTATTTGGACGGGTTACAGAGATGAGAACATCGCTGGCAGAAGTATGTAGAGTTACAAGGAGACTATGTTGAAAAACGCCGAGTACTGTTTAGACGGGTTACAGAGATGGGAACATCGCTTGGAGAAGTGTGTAGAGTTACAAGGAGACTATGTTGAAAAACGCCGAGTACTATTTGGAGTGGTTACAGAGATGTGAACATCGCTGGGAGAAGTGTGTAGAGTTACAAGGAGACTATGTTGAAAAGCGCCGAGTACTATTTGGACGGGTTACAGAGATGGGAACATCGCTGGGAGAAGTGTGTAGAGTTACAAGGAGACTATGTTGAAAAACGCCGAGTACTATTTGGACGTGTTACAGAGATGGGAACATCGCTGGGAGAAGTGTGTACAGTTACAAGGAGACTATGTTGAAAAACGTCGAGTACTATTTGGACGTGTTACAGAGATGAGAACATCGCTGGGAGAATTGTGTACAGTTACAAGGAGACTATGTTGAAAAGCGCCGAGTACTATTTGGACGTGTTACAGAGATGAGAACATCGCTGGGAGAATTGTGTACAGTTACAAGGAGACTATGTTGAAAAACGTCGAGTACTATTTGGACGTGTTACAGAGATGAGAACATCGCTGGGAGAAGTGTGTACAGTTACAAGGAGACTATGTTGAAAAGCGCCGAGTACTATTTGGACGTGTTACAGAGATGGGAACATCGCTGGGAGAATTGTGTAGAGTTACAAGGAGACTATGTTGAAAAGCGCCGAGTACTATTTGGACGTGTTACAGAGATGAGAACATCGCTGGGAGAAGTGTGTACAGTTACAAGGAGACTATGTTGAAAAGCGCCGAGTACTATTTGGACGTGTTACAGAGATGGGAACATCGCTGGGAGAAGTGTGTACAGTTACAAGGAGACTATGTTGAAAAACGCCGAGTACTATTTGGACGTGTTACAGAGATGAGAGCATCGCTGGGAGAAGTGTGTAGAGTTACAAGGAGACTATGCTGAAAAACGCCGAGTACTATTTGGACGGGTTACAGAGATGGGAACATCGCTTGGAGAAGTGTGTAGAGTTACAAGGAGACTATGTTGAAAAACGCCGAGTACTATATGGACGGGTTACAGAGATGGGTGCATCGCTGGGAGAAGTGTGTAGAGTTACAAGGAGACTATGTTGAAAAACGCCGAGTACTATTTAGACGGGTTACAGAGATGGGAACATCGCTGGGAGAAGTGTGTAGAGTTACAAGGAGACTATGTTGAAAAGCGCCGAGTACTATTTGGACGGGTTACAGAGATGGGAACATCGCTTGGAGAAGTGTGTAGAGTTACAAGGAGACTATGTTGAAAAACGCCGAGTACTATTTGGACGGGTTACAGAGATGAGAACATCGCTGGCAGAAGTATGTAGAGTTACAAGGAGACTATGTTGAAAAACGCCGAGTACTGTTTAGACGGGTTACAGAGATGGGAACATCGCTTGGAGAAGTGTGTAGAGTTACAAGGAGACTATGTTGAAAAACGCCGAGTACTATTTAGACGGGTTACAGAGATGGGAACATCGCAGGGAGAAGTGTGTAGAGTTACAAGGAGACTATGTTGAAAAACGCCGAGTACTATTTGGACGGGTTACAGAGATGAGAACATCGCTGGCAGAAGTATGTAGAGTTACAAGGAGACTATGTTGAAAAACGCCGAGTACTGTTTAGACGGGTTACAGAGATGGGAACATCGCTTGGAGAAGTGTGTAGAGTTACAAGGAGACTATGTTGAAAAACGCCGAGTACTATTTAGACGGGTTACAGAGATGGGAACATCGCTGGGAGAAGTGTGTAGAGTTACAAGGAGACTATGTTGAAAAGCGCCGAGTACTATTTGGACGGGTTACAGAGATGGGAACATCGCTGGGAGAAGTGTGTAGAGTTACAAGGAGACTATGTTGAAAAGCGCCGAGTACTATTTGGACGGGTTACAGAGATGGGAACATCGCTTGGAGAAGTGTGTAGAGTTACAAGGAGACTATGTTGAAAAACGCCGAGTACTATTTGGACGGGTTACAGAGATGAGAACATCGCTGGCAGAAGTATGTAGAGTTACAAGGAGACTATGTTGAAAAACGCCGAGTACTGTTTAGACGGGTTACAGAGATGGGAACATCGCTTGGAGAAGTGTGTAGAGTTACAAGGAGACTATGTTGAAAAACGCCGAGTACTATTTAGACGGGTTACAGAGATGGGAACATCGCAGGGAGAAGTGTGTAGAGTTACAAGGAGACTATGTTGAAAAACGCCGAGTACTATTTGGACGGGTTACAGAGATGAGAACATCGCTGGCAGAAGTATGTAGAGTTACAAGGAGACTATGTTGAAAAACGCCGAGTACTGTTTAGACGGGTTACAGAGATGGGAACATCGCTTGGAGAAGTGTGTAGAGTTACACGGAGACTATGTTGAAAAACGCCGAGTACTATTTGGACGGGTTACAGAGATGAGAACATCGCTGGGAGAAGTGTGTAGAGTTACAAGGAGACTATGTTGAAAAACGCCGAGTACTATTTGGACGTGTTACAGAGATGAGAGCATCGCTGGGAGAAGTGTGTAGAGTTACAAGGAGACTATGCTGAAAAACGCCGAGTACTATTTGGACGGGTTACAGAGATGGGAACATCGCTTGGAGAAGTGTGTAGAGTTACAAGGAGACTATGTTGAAAAACGCCGAGTACTATATGGACGGGTTACAGAGATGGGTGCATCGCAGGGAGAAGTGTGTAGAGTTACAAGGAGACTATGTTGAAAAACGCCGAGTACTATTTAGACGGGTTACAGAGATGGGAACATCGCTGGGAGAAGTGTGTAGAGTTACAAGGAGACTATGTTGAAAAGCGCCGAGTACTATTTGGACGGGTTACAGAGATGGGAGCATCGCTTGGAGAAGTGTGTAGAGTTACAAGGAGACTATGTTGAAAAACGCCGAGTACTATTTGGACGGGTTATAGAGATGGGAACATCGCAGGGAGAAGTGTGTAGAGTTACAAGGAGACTATGTTGAAAAACGCCGAGTACTATTTGGACGGGTTACAGAGATGAGAACATCGCTGGCAGAAGTATGTAGAGTTACAAGGAGACTATGTTGAAAAACGCTGAGTACTGTTTAGACGGGTTACAGAGATGGGAACATCGCTTGGAGAAGTGTGTAGAGTTACAAGGAGACTATGTTGAAAAACGCCGAGTACTATTTAGACGGGTTACAGAGATGGGAACATCGCTGGGAGAAGTGTGTAGAGTTACAAGGAGACTATGTTGAAAAGCGCCGAGTACTATTTGGACGGGTTACAGAGATGGGAACATCGCTGGGAGAAGTGTGTAGAGTTACAAGGAGACTATGTTGAAAAGCGCCGAGTACTATTTGGACGGGTTACAGAGATGGGAACATCGCTTGGAGAAGTGTGTAGAGTTACAAGGAGACTATGTTGAAAAACGCCGAGTACTCTTTGGACGGGTTACAGAGATGAGAACATCGCTGGCAGAAGTATGTAGAGTTACAAGGAGACTATGTTGAAAAACGCCGAGTACTGTTTAGACGGGTTACAGAGATGGGAACATCGCTTGGAGAAGTGTGTAGAGTTACAAGGAGACTATGTTGAAAAACGCCGAGTACTATTTAGACGGGTTACAGAGATGGGAACATCGCTGGGAGAAGTGTGTAGAGTTACAAGGAGACTATGTTGAAAAGCGCCGAGTACTATTTGGACGGGTTACAGAGATGAGAACATCGCTGGGAGAAGTGTGTAGAGTTACAAGGAGACTATGTTGAAAAGCGCCGAGTACTATTTGGACGGGTTACAGAGATGGGAACATCGCTGGGAGAAGTGTGTAGAGTTACAAGGAGACTATGTTGAAAAGCGCCGAGTACTATTTGGACGGGTTACAGAGATGAGAACATCGCTGGGAGAAGTGTGTAGAGTTACAAGGAGACTATGTTGAAAAGCGCCGAGTACTATTTGGACGGGTTACAGAGATGGGAACATCGCTGGGAGAAGTGTGTAGAGTTACAAGGAGACTATGTTGAAAAGCGCCGAGTACTATTTGGACGGGTTACAGAGATGAGAACATCGCTGGGAGAAGTGTGTAGAGTTACAAGGAGACTATGTTGAAAAGCGCCGAGTACTATTTGGACGGGTTACAGAGATGGGAACATCGCTGGGAGAAGTGTGTAGAGTTACAAGGAGACTATGTTGAAAAGCGCCGAGTACTATTTGGACGGGTTACAGAGATGAGAACATCGCTGGGAGAAGTGTGTAGAGTTACAAGGAGACTATGTTGAAAAGCGCCGAGTACTATTTAGACGGGTTACAGAGATGGGAACATCGCTGGGAGAAGTGTGTAGAGTTACAAGGAGACTATGTTGAAAAGCGCCGAGTACTATTTGGACGGGTTACAGAGATGAGAACATCGCTGGGAGAAGTGTGTAGAGTTACAAGGAGACTATGTTGAAAAACGCCGAGTATTATTTGGACGGGTTAGAGAGATGGGAACATCGCTGGGAGAAGTGTGTAGAGTTACAAGGAGACAATGTTGAAAAACGCCGAGTACTATTTGGACGGGTTACAGAGATGGGAACATCGCTGGGAGAAGTGTGTAGAGTTACAAGGAGACTATTTTGAAAAACGCCGATACTATTTGGACGGGTTACAGAGATGAGAACATCGCTGGGAGAAGTGTGTAGAGTTACAAGGAGACTATGTTGAAAAACGCCGAGTATTATTTGGACGGGTTAGAGAGATGGGAACATCGCTGGGAGAAGTGTGTAGAGTTACAAGGAGACAATGTTGAAAAACGCCGAGTACTATTTGGACGGGTTACAGAGATGGGAACATCGCAGGGAGAAGTGTGTAGAGTTACAAGGAGACTATGTTGAAAAACGCCGAGTACTATTTGGACGGGTTACAGAGATGGGAACATCGCTGGGAGAAGTGTGTAGAGTTACAAGGAGACTATGTTGAAAAACGCCGAGTACTATTTGGACGGGTTACAGAGATGGGAACATCGCTGGGAGAAGTGTGTAGAGTTACAAGGATACTATGTTGAAAAACGCCGAGTACTATTTGGACGGGTTACAGAGATGGGAACATCACTGGGAGAAGTGTGTAGAGTTACACGGAGACTATGTTGAAAAACGCCGAGTACTATTTGGACGGGTTACAGAGATGAGAACATCGCTGGGAGAAGTGTGTAGAGTTACAAGGAGACTATGTTGAAAAACGCCGAGTACTATTTGGACGGGTTACAGAGATGGGAACATCGCAGGGAGAAGTGTGTAGAGTTACAAGGAGACTATGTTGAAAAACGCCGAGTACTATTTGGACGGGTTACAGAGATGAGAACATCGCTGGGAGAAGTGTGTAGAGTTACAAGGAGACTATGTTGAAAAACGCCGAGTACTATTTGGACGGGTTACAGAGATGAGAACATCGCTGGCAGAAGTATGTAGAGTTACAAGGAGACTATGTTGAAAAACGCCGAGTACTGTTTAGACGGGTTACAGAGATGGGAACATCGCTTGGAGAAGTGTGTAGAGTTACAAGGAGACTATGTTGAAAAACGCCGAGTACTATTTGGACGTGTTACAGAGATGAGAGCATCGCTGGGAGAAGTGTGTAGAGTTACAAGGAGACTATGCTGAAAAACGCCGAGTACTATTTGGACGGGTTACAGAGATGGGAACATCGCTTGGAGAAGTGTGTAGAGTTACAAGGAGACTATGTTGAAAAACGCCGAGTACTATATGGACGGGTTACAGAGATGGGTGCATCGCTGGGAGAAGTGTGTAGAGTTACAAGGAGACTATGTTGAAAAACGCCGAGTACTATTTAGACGGGTTACAGAGATGGGAACATCGCTGGGAGAAGTGTGTAGAGTTACAAGGAGACTATGTTGAAAAGCGCCGAGTACTATTTGGACGGGTTACAGAGATGGGAACATCGCTTGGAGAAGTGTGTAGAGTTACAAGGAGACTATGTTGAAAAACGCCGAGTACTATTTGGACGGGTTACAGAGAGGAGAACATCGCTGGCAGAAGTATGTAGAGTTACAAGGAGACTATGTTGAAAAACGCCGAGTACTGTTTAGACGGGTTACAGAGATGGGAGCATCGCTGGGAGAAGTGTGTAGAGTTACAAGGAGACTATGTTGAAAAACGCCGAGTACTATTTAGACGGGTTACAGAGATGGGAACATCGCAGGGAGAAGTGTGTAGAGTTACAAGGAGACTATGTTGAAAAACGCCGAGTACTATTTGGACGGGTTACAGAGATGAGAACATCGCTGGCAGAAGTATGTAGAGTTACAAGGAGACTATGTTGAAAAACGCCGAGTACTGTTTAGACGGGTTACAGAGATGGGAACATCGCTTGGAGAAGTGTGTAGAGTTACAAGGAGACTATGTTGAAAAACGCCGAGTACTATTTAGACGGGTTACAGAGATGGGAACATCGCTGGGAGAAGTGTGTAGAGTTACAAGGAGACTATGTTGAAAAGCGCCGAGTACTATTTGGACGGGTTACAGAGATGGGAACATCGCTGGGAGAAGTGTGTAGAGTTACAAGGAGACTATGTTGAAAAGCGCCGAGTACTATTTGGACGGGTTACAGAGATGGGAACATCGCTTGGAGAAGTGTGTAGAGTTACAAGGAGACTATGTTGAAAAACGCCGAGTACTATTTGGACGGGTTACAGAGATGAGAACATCGCTGGCAGAAGTATGTAGAGTTACAAGGAGACTATGTTGAAAAACGCCGAGTACTGTTTAGACGGGTTACAGAGATGGGAACATCGCTTGGAGAAGTGTGTAGAGTTACAAGGAGACTATGTTGAAAAACGCCGAGTACTATTTAGACGGGTTACAGAGATGGGAACATCGCAGGGAGAAGTGTGTAGAGTTACAAGGAGACTATGTTGAAAAACGCCGAGTACTATTTGGACGGGTTACAGAGATGAGAACATCGCTGGCAGAAGTATGTAGAGTTACAAGGAGACTATGTTGAAAAACGCCGAGTACTGTTTAGACGGGTTACAGAGATGGGAACATCGCTTGGAGAAGTGTGTAGAGTTACACGGAGACTATGTTGAAAAACGCCGAGTACTATTTGGACGTGTTACAGAGATGAGAGCATCGCTGGCAGAAGTGTGTAGAGTTACAAGGAGACTATGTTGAAAAACGCCGAGTACTATTTGGACGTGTTACAGAGATGGGAACATCGCTTGGAGAAGTGTGTAGAGTTACAAGGAGACTATGTTGAAAAACGCCGAGTACTGTTTAGACGGGTTACAGAGATGGGAACATCGCTTGGAGAAGTGTGTAGAGTTACAAGGAGACTATGTTGAAAAACGCCGAGTACTATTTGGACGGGTTACAGAGATGGGAACATCGCAGGGAGAAGTGTGTAGAGTTACAAGGAGACTATGTTGAAAAACGCCGAGTACTATTTGGACGGGTTACAGAGATGAGAACATCGCTGGCAGAAGTATGTAGAGTTACAAGGAGACTATGTTGAAAAACGCCGAGTACTGTTTAGACGGGTTACAGAGATGGGAACATCGCTTGGAGAAGTGTGTAGAGTTACAAGGAGACTATGTTGAAAAACGCCGAGTACTATTTGGAGTGGTTACAGAGATGTGAACATCGCTGGGAGAAGTGTGTAGAGTTACAAGGAGACTATGTTGAAAAGCGCCGAGTACTATTTGGACGGGTTACAGAGATGGGAACATCGCTGGGAGAAGTGTGTAGAGTTACAAGGAGACTATGTTGAAAAACGCCGAGTACTATTTGGACGTGTTACAGAGATGGGAACATCGCTGGGAGAAGTGTGTACAGTTACAAGGAGACTATGTTGAAAAACGTCGAGTACTATTTGGACGTGTTACAGAGATGAGAACATCGCTGGGAGAATTGTGTACAGTTACAAGGAGACTATGTTGAAAAGCGCCGAGTACTATTTGGACGTGTTACAGAGATGAGAACATCGCTGGGAGAATTGTGTACAGTTACAAGGAGACTATGTTGAAAAACGTCGAGTACTATTTGGACGTGTTACAGAGATGAGAACATCGCTGGGAAAAAAGTGTACAGTTACAAGGAGACTATGTTGAAAAGCGCCGAGTACTATTTGGACGTGTTACAGAGATGGGAACATCGCTGGGAGAATTGTGTAGAGTTACAAGGAGACTATGTTGAAAAGCGCCGAGTACTATTTGGACGTGTTACAGAGATGAGAACATCGCTGGGAGAAGTGTGTACAGTTACAAGGAGACTATGTTGAAAAGCGCCGAGTACTATTTGGACGTGTTACAGAGATGGGAACATCGCTGGGAGAAGTGTGTACAGTTACAAGGAGACTATGTTGAAAAACGCCGAGTACTATTTGGACGTGTTACAGAGATGAGAGCATCGCTGGGAGAAGTGTGTAGAGTTACAAGGAGACTATGCTGAAAAACGCCGAGTACTATTTGGACGGGTTACAGAGATGGGAACATCGCTTGGAGAAGTGTGTAGAGTTACAAGGAGACTATGTTGAAAAACGCCGAGTACTATATGGACGGGTTACAGAGATGGGTGCATCGCTGGGAGAAGTGTGTAGAGTTACAAGGAGACTATGTTGAAAAACGCCGAGTACTATTTAGACGGGTTACAGAGATGGGAACATCGCTGGGAGAAGTGTGTAGAGTTACAAGGAGACTATGTTGAAAAGCGCCGAGTACTATTTGGACGGGTTACAGAGATGGGAACATCGCTTGGAGAAGTGTGTAGAGTTACAAGGAGACTATGTTGAAAAACGCCGAGTACTATTTGGACGTGTTACAGAGATGAGAACATCGCTGGCAGAAGTATGTAGAGTTACAAGGAGACTATGTTGAAAAACGCCGAGTACTGTTTAGACGGGTTACAGAGATGGGAACATCGCTTGGAGAAGTGTGTAGAGTTACAAGGAGACTATGTTGAAAAACGCCGAGTACTATTTAGACGGGTTACAGAGATGGGAACATCGCAGGGAGAAGTGTGTAGAGTTACAAGGAGACTATGTTGAAAAACGCCGAGTACTATTTGGACGGGTTACAGAGATGAGAACATCGCTCGCAGAAGTATGTAGAGTTACAAGGAGACTATGTTGAAAAACGCCGAGTACTGTTTAGACGGGTTACAGAGATGGGAACAGCGCTTGGAGAAGTGTGTAGAGTTACAAGGAGACTATGTTGAAAAACGCCGAGTACTATTTAGACGGGTTACAGAGATGGGAACATCGCTGGGAGAAGTGTGTAGAGTTACAAGGAGACTATGTTGAAAAGCGCCGAGTACTATTTGGACGGGTTACAGAGATGGGAACATCGCTGGGAGAAGTGTGTAGAGTTACAAGGAGACTATGTTGAAAAGCGCCGAGTACTATTTGGACGGGTTACAGAGATGGGAACATCGCTTGGAGAAGTGTGTAGAGTTACAAGGAGACTATGTTGAAAAACGCCGAGTACTCTTTGGACGGGTTACAGAGATGAGAACATCGCTGGCAGAAGTATGTAGAGTTACAAGGAGACTATGTTGAAAAACGCCGAGTACTGTTTAGACGGGTTACAGAGATGGGAACATCGCTTGGAGAAGTGTGTAGAGTTACAAGGAGACTATGTTGAAAAACGCCGAGTACTATTTAGACGGGTTACAGAGATGGGAACATCGCTGGGAGAAGTGTGTAGAGTTACAAGGAGACTATGTTGAAAAGCGCCGAGTACTATTTGGACGGGTTACAGAGATGGGAACATCGCTGGGAGAAGTGTGTAGAGTTACAAGGAGACTATGTTGAAAAGCGCCGAGTACTATTTGGACGGGTTACAGAGATGGGAACATCGCTTGGAGAAGTGTGTAGAGTTACAAGGAGACTATGTTGAAAAACGCCGAGTACTGTTTAGACGGGTTACAGAGATGGGAACATCGCTTGGAGAAGTGTGTAGAGTTACAAGGAGACTATGTTGAAAAACGCCGAGTACTATTTGGACGGGTTACAGAGATGGGAACATCGCAGGGAGAAGTGTGTAGAGTTACAAGGAGACTATGTTGAAAAACGCCGAGTACTATTTGGACGGGTTACAGAGATGAGAACATCGCTGGCAGAAGTATGTAGAGTTACAAGGAGACTATGTTGAAAAACGCCGAGTACTGTTTAGACGGGTTACAGAGATGGGAACATCGCTTGGAGAAGTGTGTAGAGTTACAAGGAGACTATGTTGAAAAACGCCGAGTACTATTTGGAGTGGTTACAGAGATGTGAACATCGCTGGGAGAAGTGTGTAGAGTTACAAGGAGACTATGTTGAAAAGCGCCGAGTACTATTTGGACGGGTTACAGAGATGGGAACATCGCTGGGAGAAGTGTGTAGAGTTACAAGGAGACTATGTTGAAAAACGCCGAGTACTATTTGGACGTGTTACAGAGATGGGAACATCGCTGGGAGAAGTGTGTACAGTTACAAGGAGACTATGTTGAAAAACGTCGAGTACTATTTGGACGTGTTACAGAGATGAGAACATCGCTGGGAGAATTGTGTACAGTTACAAGGAGACTATGTTGAAAAGCGCCGAGTACTATTTGGACGTGTTACAGAGATGAGAACATCGCTGGGAGAATTGTGTACAGTTACAAGGAGACTATGTTGAAAAACGTCGAGTACTATTTGGACGTGTTACAGAGATGAGAACATCGCTGGGAGAAGTGTGTACAGTTACAAGGAGACTATGTTGAAAAGCGCCGAGTACTATTTGGACGTGTTACAGAGATGGGAACATCGCTGGGAGAATTGTGTAGAGTTACAAGGAGACTATGTTGAAAAGCGCCGAGTACTATTTGGACGTGTTACAGAGATGAGAACATCGCTGGGAGAAGTGTGTACAGTTACAAGGAGACTATGTTGAAAAGCGCCGAGTACTATTTGGACGTGTTACAGAGATGGGAACATCGCTGGGAGAAGTGTGTACAGTTACAAGGAGACTATGTTGAAAAACGCCGAGTACTATTTGGACGTGTTACAGAGATGAGAGCATCGCTGGGAGAAGTGTGTAGAGTTACAAGGAGACTATGCTGAAAAACGCCGAGTACTATTTGGACGGGTTACAGAGATGGGAACATCGCTTGGAGAAGTGTGTAGAGTTACAAGGAGACTATGTTGAAAAACGCCGAGTACTATATGGACGGGTTACAGAGATGGGTGCATCGCTGGGAGAAGTGTGTAGAGTTACAAGGAGACTATGTTGAAAAACGCCGAGTACTATTTAGACGGGTTACAGAGATGGGAACATCGCTGGGAGAAGTGTGTAGAGTTACAAGGAGACTATGTTGAAAAGCGCCGAGTACTATTTGGACGGGTTACAGAGATGGGAACATCGCTTGGAGAAGTGTGTAGAGTTACAAGGAGACTATGTTGAAAAACGCCGAGTACTATTTGGACGGGTTACAGAGATGAGAACATCGCTGGCAGAAGTATGTAGAGTTACAAGGAGACTATGTTGAAAAACGCCGAGTACTGTTTAGACGGGTTACAGAGATGGGAACATCGCTTGGAGAAGTGTGTAGAGTTACAAGGAGACTATGTTGAAAAACGCCGAGTACTATTTAGACGGGTTACAGAGATGGGAACATCGCAGGGAGAAGTGTGTAGAGTTACAAGGAGACTATGTTGAAAAACGCCGAGTACTATTTGGACGGGTTACAGAGATGAGAACATCGCTGGCAGAAGTATGTAGAGTTACAAGGAGACTATGTTGAAAAACGCCGAGTACTGTTTAGACGGGTTACAGAGATGGGAACATCGCTTGGAGAAGTGTGTAGAGTTACAAGGAGACTATGTTGAAAAACGCCGAGTACTATTTAGACGGGTTACAGAGATGGGAACATCGCTGGGAGAAGTGTGTAGAGTTACAAGGAGACTATGTTGAAAAGCGCCGAGTACTATTTGGACGGGTTACAGAGATGGGAACATCGCTGGGAGAAGTGTGTAGAGTTACAAGGAGACTATGTTGAAAAGCGCCGAGTACTATTTGGACGGGTTACAGAGATGGGAACATCGCTTGGAGAAGTGTGTAGAGTTACAAGGAGACTATGTTGAAAAACGCCGAGTACTATTTGGACGGGTTACAGAGATGAGAACATCGCTGGCAGAAGTATGTAGAGTTACAAGGAGACTATGTTGAAAAACGCCGAGTACTGTTTAGACGGGTTACAGAGATGGGAACATCGCTTGGAGAAGTGTGTAGAGTTACAAGGAGACTATGTTGAAAAACGCCGAGTACTATTTAGACGGGTTACAGAGATGGGAACTTCGCAGGGAGAAGTGTGTAGAGTTACAAGGAGACTATGTTGAAAAACGCCGAGTACTATTTGGACGGGTTACAGAGATGAGAACATCGCTGGCAGAAGTATGTAGAGTTACAAGGAGACTATGTTGAAAAACGCCGAGTACTGTTTAGACGGGTTACAGAGATGGGAACATCGCTTGGAGAAGTGTGTAGAGTTACACGGAGACTATGTTGAAAAACGCCGAGTACTATTTGGACGGGTTACAGAGATGAGAACATCGCTGGGAGAAGTGTGTAGAGTTACAAGGAGACTATGTTGAAAAACGCCGAGTACTATTTGGACGTGTTACAGAGATGAGAGCATCGCTGGGAGAAGTGTGTAGAGTTACAAGGAGACTATGCTGAAAAACGCCGAGTACTATTTGGACGGGTTACAGAGATGGGAACATCGCTTGGAGAAGTGTGTAGAGTTACAAGGAGACTATGTTGAAAAACGCCGAGTACTATATGGACGGGTTACAGAGATGGGTGCATCGCAGGGAGAAGTGTGTAGAGTTACAAGGAGACTATGTTGAAAAACGCCGAGTACTATTTAGACGGGTTACAGAGATGGGAACATCGCTGGGAGAAGTGTGTAGAGTTACAAGGAGACTATGTTGAAAAGCGCCGAGTACTATTTGGACGGGTTACAGAGATGGGAGCATCGCTTGGAGAAGTGTGTAGAGTTACAAGGAGACTATGTTGAAAAACGCCGAGTACTATTTGGACGGGTTATAGAGATGGGAACATCGCAGGGAGAAGTGTGTAGAGTTACAAGGAGACTATGTTGAAAAACGCCGAGTACTATTTGGACGGGTTACAGAGATGAGAACATCGCTGGCAGAAGTATGTAGAGTTACAAGGAGACTATGTTGAAAAACGCTGAGTACTGTTTAGACGGGTTACAGAGATGGGAACATCGCTTGGAGAAGTGTGTAGAGTTACAAGGAGACTATGTTGAAAAACGCCGAGTACTATTTAGACGGGTTACAGAGATGGGAACATCGCTGGGAGAAGTGTGTAGAGTTACAAGGAGACTATGTTGAAAAGCGCCGAGTACTATTTGGACGGGTTACAGAGATGGGAACATCGCTGGGAGAAGTGTGTAGAGTTACAAGGAGACTATGTTGAAAAGCGCCGAGTACTATTTGGACGGGTTACAGAGATGGGAACATCGCTTGGAGAAGTGTGTAGAGTTACAAGGAGACTATGTTGAAAAACGCCGAGTACTCTTTGGACGGGTTACAGAGATGAGAACATCGCTGGCAGAAGTATGTAGAGTTACAAGGAGACTATGTTGAAAAACGCCGAGTACTGTTTAGACGGGTTACAGAGATGGGAACATCGCTTGGAGAAGTGTGTAGAGTTACAAGGAGACTATGTTGAAAAACGCCGAGTACTATTTAGACGGGTTACAGAGATGGGAACATCGCTGGGAGAAGTGTGTAGAGTTACAAGGAGACTATGTTGAAAAGCGCCGAGTACTATTTGGACGGGTTACAGAGATGAGAACATCGCTGGGAGAAGTGTGTAGAGTTACAAGGAGACTATGTTGAAAAGCGCCGAGTACTATTTGGACGGGTTACAGAGATGGGAACATCGCTGGGAGAAGTGTGTAGAGTTACAAGGAGACTATGTTGAAAAGCGCCGAGTACTATTTGGACGGGTTACAGAGATGAGAACATCGCTGGGAGAAGTGTGTAGAGTTACAAGGAGACTATGTTGAAAAGCGCCGAGTACTATTTGGACGGGTTACAGAGATGGGAACATCGCTGGGAGAAGTGTGTAGAGTTACAAGGAGACTATGTTGAAAAGCGCCGAGTACTATTTGGACGGGTTACAGAGATGAGAACATCGCTGGGAGAAGTGTGTAGAGTTACAAGGAGACTATGTTGAAAAGCGCCGAGTACTATTTGGACGGGTTACAGAGATGGGAACATCGCTGGGAGAAGTGTGTAGAGTTACAAGGAGACTATGTTGAAAAGCGCCGAGTACTATTTGGACGGGTTACAGAGATGAGAACATCGCTGGGAGAAGTGTGTAGAGTTACAAGGAGACTATGTTGAAAAGCGCCGAGTACTATTTAGACGGGTTACAGAGATGGGAACATCGCTGGGAGAAGTGTGTAGAGTTACAAGGAGACTATGTTGAAAAGCGCCGAGTACTATTTGGACGGGTTACAGAGATGAGAACATCGCTGGGAGAAGTGTGTAGAGTTACAAGGAGACTATGTTGAAAAGCGCCGAGTACTATTTGGACGGGTTACAGAGATGGGAACATCGCTGGGAGAAGTGTGTAGAGTTACAAGGAGACTATGTTGAAAAGCGCCGAGTACTATTTGGACGGGTTACAGAGATGGGAACATCGCTTGGAGAAGTGTGTAGAGTTACAAGGAGACTATGTTGAAAAACGCCGAGTACTGTTTAGACGGGTTACAGAGATGGGAACATCGCTTGGAGAAGTGTGTAGAGTTACAAGGAGACTATGTTGAAAAACGCCGAGTACTATTTGGACGGGTTACAGAGATGGGAACATCGCAGGGAGAAGTGTGTAGAGTTACAAGGAGACTATGTTGAAAAACGCCGAGTACTATTTGGACGGGTTACAGAGATGAGAACATCGCTGGCAGAAGTATGTAGAGTTACAAGGAGACTATGTTGAAAAACGCCGAGTACTGTTTAGACGGGTTACAGAGATGGGAACATCGCTTGGAGAAGTGTGTAGAGTTACAAGGAGACTATGTTGAAAAACGCCGAGTACTATTTGGAGTGGTTACAGAGATGTGAACATCGCTGGGAGAAGTGTGTAGAGTTACAAGGAGACTATGTTGAAAAGCGCCGAGTACTATTTGGACGGGTTACAGAGATGGGAACATCGCTGGGAGAAGTGTGTAGAGTTACAAGGAGACTATGTTGAAAAACGCCGAGTACTATTTGGACGTGTTACAGAGATGGGAACATCGCTGGGAGAAGTGTGTACAGTTACAAGGAGACTATGTTGAAAAACGTCGAGTACTATTTGGACGTGTTACAGAGATGAGAACATCGCTGGGAGAATTGTGTACAGTTACAAGGAGACTATGTTGAAAAGCGCCGAGTACTATTTGGACGTGTTACAGAGATGAGAACATCGCTGGGAGAATTGTGTACAGTTACAAGGAGACTATGTTGAAAAACGTCGAGTACTATTTGGACGTGTTACAGAGATGAGAGCATCGCTGGGAGAAGTGTGTACAGTTACAAGGAGACTATGTTGAAAAGCGCCGAGTACTATTTGGACGTGTTACAGAGATGGGAACATCGCTGGGAGAATTGTGTAGAGTTACAAGGAGACTATGTTGAAAAGCGCCGAGTACTATTTGGACGTGTTACAGAGATGGGAACATCGCTGGGAGAAGTGTGTACAGTTACAAGGAGACTATGTTGAAAAACGCCGAGTACTATTTGGACGTGTTACAGAGATGAGAGCATCGCTGGGAGAAGTGTGTAGAGTTACAAGGAGACTATGCTGAAAAACGCCGAGTACTATTTGGACGGGTTACAGAGATGGGAACATCGCTTGGAGAAGTGTGTAGAGTTACAAGGAGACTATGTTGAAAAACGCCGAGTACTATATGGACGGGTTACAGAGATGGGTGCATCGCTGGGAGAAGTGTGTAGAGTTACAAGGAGACTATGTTGAAAAACGCCGAGTACTATTTAGACGGGTTACAGAGATGGGAACATCGCTGGGAGAAGTGTGTAGAGTTACAAGGAGACTATGTTGAAAAGCGCCGAGTACTATTTGGACGGGTTACAGAGATGGGAACATCGCTTGGAGAAGTGTGTAGAGTTACAAGGAGACTATGTTGAAAAACGCCGAGTACTATTTGGACGGGTTACAGAGATGAGAACATCGCTGGCAGAAGTATGTAGAGTTACAAGGAGACTATGTTGAAAAACGCCGAGTACTGTTTAGACGGGTTACAGAGATGGGAACATCGCTTGGAGAAGTGTGTAGAGTTACAAGGAGACTATGTTGAAAAACGCCGAGTACTATTTAGACGGGTTACAGAGATGGGAACATCGCAGGGAGAAGTGTGTAGAGTTACAAGGAGACTATGTTGAAAAACGCCGAGTACTATTTGGACGGGTTACAGAGATGAGAACATCGCTGGCAGAAGTATGTAGAGTTACAAGGAGACTATGTTGAAAAACGCCGAGTACTGTTTAGACGGGTTACAGAGATGGGAACATCGCTTGGAGAAGTGTGTAGAGTTACAAGGAGACTATGTTGAAAAACGCCGAGTACTATTTAGACGGGTTACAGAGATGGGAACATCGCTGGGAGAAGTGTGTAGAGTTACAAGGAGACTGTGTTGAAAAGCGCCGAGTACTATTTGGACGGGTTACAGAGATGGGAACATCGCTGGGAGAAGTGTGTAGAGTTACAAGGAGACTATGTTGAAAAGCGCCGAGTACTATTTGGACGGGTTACAGAGATGGGAACATCGCTTGGAGAAGTGTGTAGAGTTACAAGGAGACTATGTTGAAAAACGCCGAGTACTATTTGGACGGGTTACAGAGATGAGAACATCGCTGGCAGAAGTATGTAGAGTTACAAGGAGACTATGTTGAAAAACGCCGAGTACTGTTTAGACGGGTTACAGAGATGGGAACATCGCTTGGAGAAGTGTGTAGAGTTACAAGGAGACTATGTTGAAAAACGCCGAGTACTATTTAGACGGGTTACAGAGATGGGAACATCGCTTGGAGAAGTGTGTAGAGTTACAAGGAGACTATGTTGAAAAGCGCCGAGTACTATTTGGACGGGTTACAGAGATGGGAACATCGCTGGGAGAAGTGTGTAGAGTTACAAGGAGACTATGTTGAAAAGCGCCGAGTACTATTTGGACGGGTTACAGAGATGGGAACATCGCTTGGAGAAGTGTGTAGAGTTACAAGGAGACTATGTGGAAAAACGCCGAGTACTATTTGGACGGGTTACAGAGATGAGAACATCGCTGGCAGAAGTATGTAGAGTTACAAGGAGACTATGTTGAAAAACGCCGAGTACTGTTTAGACGGGTTACAGAGATGGGAACATCGCTTGGAGCAGTGTGTAGAGTTACAAGGAGACTATGTTGAAAAACGCCGAGTACTATTTAGACGGGTTACAGAGATGGGAACATCGCTGGGAGAAGTGTGTAGAGTTACAAGGAGACTATGTTGAAAAACGCCGAGTACTATTTGGACGGGTTACAGAGATGAGAACATCGCTGGCAGAAGTATGTAGAGTTACAAGGAGACTATGTTGAAAAACGCCGAGTACTGTTTAGACGGGTTACAGAGATGGGAACATCGCTTGGAGAAGTGTGTAGAGTTACAAGGAGACTATGTTGAAAAACGCCGAGTACTATTTGGAGTGGTTACAGAGATGTGAACATCGCTGGGAGAAGTGTGTAGAGTTACAAGGAGACTATGTCGAAAAGCGCCGAGTACTATTTGGACGGGTTACAGAGATGGGAACATCGCTGGGAGAAGTGTGTAGAGTTACAAGGAGACTATGTTGAAAAACGCCGAGTACTATTTGGACGTGTTACAGAGATGGGAACATCGCTGGGAGAAGTGTGTACAGTTACAAGGAGACTATGTTGAAAAACGTCGAGTACTATTTGGACGTGTTACAGAGATGAGAACATCGCTGGGAGAATTGTGTACAGTTACAAGGAGACTATGTTGAAAAGCGCCGAGTACTATTTGGACGTGTTACAGAGATGAGAACATCGCTGGGAGAATTGTGTACAGTTACAAGGAGACTATGTTGAAAAACGTCGAGTACTATTTGGACGTGTTACAGAGATGAGAACATCGCTGGGAGAAGTGTGTAGAGTTACAAGGAGACTATGTTGAAAAACGCCGAGTACTATTTGGACGGGTTACAGAGATGAGAACATCGCTGGCAGAAGTATGTAGAGTTACAAGGAGACTATGTTGA
Organism: Mantis religiosa; assembly: GCA_030765055.1. Taxonomy (NCBI): domain Eukaryota; kingdom Metazoa; phylum Arthropoda; class Insecta; order Mantodea; family Mantidae; genus Mantis; species Mantis religiosa. The sequence goes on from JAUKNK010000394.1 coordinate 268,508, forward strand.
AAAACGCCGAGTACTGTTTAGACGGGTTACAGAGATGGCAACATCGCTTGGAGAAGTGTGTAGAGTTACAAGGATACTATGTTGAAAAGCGCCGAGTACTATTTGGACGGGTTACAGAGATGGGAGCATCGCTGGGAGAAGTGTGTAGAGTTACAAGGAGACTATGTTGAAAAGCGCCGAGTACTATTTGGACGGGTTACAGAGATGGGAGCATCGCTGGGAGAAGTATGTAGAGTTACAAGGAGACTATGTTGAAAAACGCCGAGTACTCTTTGGACGGGTTACAGAGATGAGAACATCGCTGGCAGAAGTATGTAGAGTTACAAGGAGACTATGTTGAAAAACGCCGAGTACTGTTTAGACGGGTTACAGAGATGGGAACATCGCTTGGAGAAGTGTGTAGAGTTACAAGGAGACTATGTTGAAAAACGCCGAGTACTATTTAGACGGGTTACAGAGATGGGAACATCGCTGGGAGAAGTGTGTAGAGTTACAAGGAGACTATGTTGAAAAGCGCCGAGTACTATTTGGACGGGTTACAGAGATGGGAACATCGCTGGGAGAAGTGTGTAGAGTTACAAGGAGACTATGTTGAAAAGCGCCGAGTACTATTTGGACGGGTTACAGAGATGGGAACATCGCTTGGAGAAGTGTGTAGAGTTACAAGGAGACTATGTTGAAAAACGCCGAGTACTATTTGGACGGGTTACAGAGATGAGAACATCGCTGGCAGAAGTATGTAGAGTTACAAGGAGACTATGTTGAAAAACGCCGAGTACTATTTGGACGGGTTACAGAGATGGGAACATCGCAGGGAGAAGTGTGTAGAGTTACAAGGAGACTATGTTGAAAAACGCCGAGTACTATTTGGAGTGGTTACAGAGATGTGAACATCGCTGGGAGAAGTGTGTAGAGTTACAAGGAGACTATGTTGAAAAGCGCCGAGTACTATTTGGACGGGTTACAGAGATGGGAACATCGCTGGGAGAAGTGTGTAGAGTTACAAGGAGACTATGTTGAAAAACGCCGAGTACTATTTGGACGTGTTACAGAGATGGGAACATCGCTGGGAGTAGTGTGTACAGTTACAAGGAGACTATGTTGAAAAACGTCGAGTACTATTTGGACGTGTTACAGAGATGAGAACATCGCTGGGAGAATTGTGTACAGTTACAAGGAGACTATGTTGAAAAGCGCCGAGTACTATTTGGACGTGTTACAGAGATGAGAACATCGCTGGGAGAATTGTGTACAGTTACAAGGAGACTATGTTGAAAAACGTCGAGTACTATTTGGACGTGTTACAGAGATGAGAACATCGCTGGGAGAAGTGTGTACAGTTACAAGGAGACTATGTTGAAAAGCGCCGAGTACTATTTGGACGTGTTACAGAGATGGGAACATCGCTGGGAGAATTGTGTAGAGTTACAAGGAGACTATGTTGAAAAGCGCCGAGTACTATTTGGACGTGTTACAGAGATGAGAACATCGCTGGGAGAAGTGTGTACAGTTACAAGGAGACTATGTTGAAAAGCGCCGAGTACTATTTGGACGTGTTACAGAGATGGGAACATCGCTGGGAGAAGTGTGTACAGTTACAAGGAGACTATGTTGAAAAACGCCGAGTACTATTTGGACGTGTTACAGAGATGAGAGCATCGCTGGGAGAAGTGTGTAGAGTTACAAGGAGACTATGCTGAAAAACGCCGAGTACTATTTGGACGGGTTACAGAGATGGGAACATCGCTTGGAGAAGTGTGTAGAGTTACAAGGAGACTATGTTGAAAAACGCCGAGTACTATATGGACGGGTTACAGAGATGGGTGCATCGCTGGGAGAAGTGTGTAGAGTTACAAGGAGACTATGTTGAAAAACGCCGAGTACTATTTAGACGGGTTACAGAGATGGGAACATCGCTGGGAGAAGTGTGTAGAGTTACAAGGAGACTATGTTGAAAAGCGCCGAGTACTATTTGGACGGGTTACAGAGATGGGAACATCGCTTGGAGAAGTGTGTAGAGTTACAAGGAGACTATGTTGAAAAACGCCGAGTACTATTTGGACGGGTTACAGAGATGAGAACATCGCTGGCAGAAGTATGTAGAGTTACAAGGAGACTATGTTGAAAAACGCCGAGTACTGTTTAGACGGGTTACAGAGATGGGAACATCGCTTGGAGAAGTGTGTAGAGTTACAAGGAGACTATGTTGAAAAACGCCGAGTACTATTTAGACGGGTTACAGAGATGGGAACATCGCAGGGAGAAGTGTGTAGAGTTACAAGGAGACTATGTTGAAAAACGCCGAGTACTATTTGGACGGGTTACAGAGATGAGAACATCGCTGGCAGAAGTATGTAGAGTTACAAGGAGACTATGTTGAAAAACGCCGAGTACTGTTTAGACGGGTTACAGAGATGGGAACATCGCTTGGAGAAGTGTGTAGAGTTACAAGGAGACTATGTTGAAAAACGCCGAGTACTATTTAGACGGGTTACAGAGATGGGAACATCGCTGGGAGAAGTGTGTAGAGTTACAAGGAGACTATGTTGAAAAGCGCCGAGTACTATTTGGACGGGTTACAGAGATGGGAACATCGCTGGGAGAAGTGTGTAGAGTTACAAGGAGACTATGTTGAAAAGCGCCGAGTACTATTTGGACGGGTTACAGAGATGAGAACATCGCTGGGAGAATTGTGTACAGTTACAAGGAGACTATGTTGAAAAGCGCCGAGTACTATTTGGACGTGTTACAGAGATGAGAACATCGCTGGGAGAATTGTGTACAGTTACAAGGAGACTATGTTGAAAAACGTCGAGTACTATTTGGACGTGTTACAGAGATGAGAACATCGCTGGGAGAAGTGTGTACAGTTACAAGGAGACTATGTTGAAAAGCGCCGAGTACTATTTGGACGTGTTACAGAGATGGGAACATCGCTGGGAGAATTGTGTAGAGTTACAAGGAGACTATGTTGAAAAGCGCCGAGTACTATTTGGACGTGTTACAGAGATGAGAACATCGCTGGGAGTAGTGTGTACAGTTACAAGGAGACTATGTTGAAAAGCGCCGAGTACTATTTGGACGTGTTACAGAGATGGGAACATCGCTGGGAGAAGTGTGTACAGTTACAAGGAGACTATGTTGAAAAGCGCCGAGTACTATTTGGACGTGTTACAGAGATGAGAACATCGCTGGGAGAAGTGTGTACAGTTACAAGGAGACTATGTTGAAAAGCGCCGAGTACTATTTGGACGGGTTACAGAGATGAGAACATCGCTGGGAGAATTGTGTAGAGTTACAAGGAGACTATGTAGAAAAACGTCGAGTACTATTTGGACGGGTTACAGAGATGAGAACGTCGCTGGGAGAAGTTTGTAGTGTTACAAGGAGACTATGTTGAAAAACGCCGAGTACTATTTGGACGGGTTACAGAGATGAGAACGTCGCTGGGAGAAGTGTGTAGAGCTACAAGGAGACTATGTTAAAAAACGCCGAGTACTATTTGGACGTGTTACAGAGATGGGAACATCGCTGGGAGAAGTGTGTAGAGTTACAAGGAGACTATGTTGAAAAACGCCGAGTACTATTTGGACGTGTTACAGAGATGGGAACATCGCTGAGAGAACTGTGTAGAGTTACAAGGAGACTATGTTGGGAAAAAAAGTTCTGAATTAGTGTCTTGTATCTTTATTAGGTCGAAAACTTTTCAGACCACCCTGTTATGCTATGCAGCTAAGTGTTGCTAAAAGTTATATGAAATTGGTTGATAAATTAATTGCATTTTCCCTTAGAGAACAAGGGAAGACAAGGAAAGTCTAAAAGAAAACACTTGATATGGTAAGCGAGGTTTAATCGGTGGACGGAGGCAAATGGACAGGTAATTGTTGATAATGTTATGTACTACGTCGTTCTGTGATCCAGTTTGCACTGAACTGTGTGTCACCTTTAAGTGTTGAGGAGCACTAAGCACCTGGATGGTGCTAGAGTGGTGGCAGTTTCTATCACGATTCACACAGCAGAGTCAGTCCTCAGATTCACAAAGTGAGTTTGACATTTATGGCATTATAAGGGAGAAATGTCAATCCTAAGAAGTGTCAAGAGGAATGTCCGCTGTCCATCCAACGTCGGAGGCCAGAATGTGCGTCTGAAGTAAACATTTAGTTTGCTGAGACCGCAGCATCTTCATAATTGAAATGTAAACTCTGGATTACAGTGAGACTCAGTTAAAATATATGCACAATTAATAAAGAAACGAGACTTTGCTTAGAGGGATCGAAAACAATATGGACTGCGTTTGGAGTATATGTACTATACTGAATTTTGATATAGACTAATCCTCTACATTACGATGGCTAAATGAAAAGTAGGTAAGGCTTATCAGTGATGAGTTACAAAAAATGATACTTCTACACGCAAATTCGACACTTCACGTTTGTTAACGATACACATTACCGTTGTTATCGTCGGGCTATTGGGAGTTGCTTTGTTACGGTAAATCAACCTTTAAACATCGTGTTAGCGACCAGCTAAAATGGCTAAAGCAAGTCTCATTCAATATAAACCTAACAACAACATAGAAAACATTACACAATTAACATGGTAGTGAACGTCACGGCTGACTAATGACCGGTAATTTTATACTGAAGGGCGTAGTACTAAGGAAAACTTGAAACCTTCCTTAGTTTTTCCTAATTAAGTAACTAACATCTTCAAAGTAGCTTATGTTTGCGTGTCTTAGAATTTACTGTTAAATCTTTCATGATATAAGTGAATTTATGCCATTCGTTAAAACAATTAGGCAATGGCCTTAGATTAATTGGTTGCCATGAGAGATGGTTCTTACCGTTTCTTCAGCTTCCGCGTTCATGATGGGATGTCCTCCAAAGCTAGTCATACGGTGTCCCATAATAATGAGCAACATGAACAGGAACCTGGGTCCATGGGTAGCATCTATCGCTGGTTGTATGCTTGACTTGGTTAACAGTTTGTTGAGGTTCTGTCTGGCGGAGAAGCACATGAATAACTTCTCCAATATCGACTTACTGGGTTTAATATCTGTCAACAAAATCGTCACTCTTATCAAAGAAAATAGTAGAACATAGTAGTGATGGTAGAAGTGGTAGTAGTAGTAGTAGTAGTAGTAGTAGTAGTAGTAGTAGTATGATAGAAGTGTTACAAACGGGAAGTGTTCTCGCCTGTAGCAAATCAGATACATTAGAGTCTTCAGCGTTGCCACCTTGTTAACCCCTCTCTCACACACTTGCGAGTCTTCTTGGTGCTAGACGTAAGGGAACGCAAACTGAATTTTCCAAAGTTTTATAATAATGCAGTTGTTAAAATCACAATTGCAACATGGATATTCGTATATTGCGCACATGTTTTAAATATATAGTTTAAAAATAATTATGGTTTATGAATTACTTATTGTTTTAATTCAACGAAAATGCCAGAGGAGCATCCGTATAATTGTGAAAGTTTTGGGTGAAGATTCGCGAGAAGTACTAAGATTAAGAAGTTGTTAAGTCAGTGTTTGCACTCTTTCATGTCTATTGACAGAATTTTTGGCAATATTGAGAACAAGAGACGATCAATGGATAAAGTCTTAGCCCGCGACACATGGGTCAAAAACTGATCAAAGATTCACTACAGAAGAAGCCCATTGATGTTGTCCACTGACCGATAACGGGGAACATGATGGCACTCAATTGCTGAAGTTTTTGACTTCAAAGATGCCCTCGACCATGTCCTTGTAAGAAGTATTCCTGAATTCACTTTAATCCGGGGGGGGGGGGGGTATTTCCAAAGAGGATGTATATCAGAAGTTCGTCACTTTATCGTCCCCAGTCTCTTTTGAGGAGATAGGAGATATTACGATGTTCGTTCACTACTGGAACATGTCACTCTGACAGAAGGTAGCACATTTTATGACACAATCACATATGGAAGTGATGTATGTCTATCCATGAAGTACATAGTAGAGATGTATTGCTGAAAATAAAGTAATCGTTTATCCATGGCTACATATTATAATATTATATAATGAAAAAACTCTAACATTAAGAATCAGAAGCTGCTAAGTCAAGTGACTTAACAACTTTTCATCCATTTTAAGTTAAAAGTTGTTAAGTCCTCATAATAAAACATCCTGTCACACATACTACAATGTCAAACCGTGAGACAGTACTTTGTACCTCCAAACGGACCCATCACATAAAATTCTGTCATTTGTTTTACTATTTTGATATTTAAAATTACGTTTGAAAACTTTGAGCAGTTTTCCTGCACAATTTTGAAACAGTGACTTAGCGAGTGACTTAGCGACTTCTGCTTCTGACCGCTTCAAATGGTCATTTAAGAAAATAAAAAAATTGTGAAGCCGCTGAGGAATGTGATAATACTTACCTCCGCTTGGGTCCTTCTTCGTGGTATCTGTTGAACAGTTGTAGTCATATAGAGTGCTACTCACCAGCAGAAATAACAGCACACCAATAACCACTCTGTAACCAACGTTTAACATTATTTCGTACTGTGGATCGACATATTTACAAACATCAAAATAGCTGATACTTTGAAAGATATTAGAATTAAATAGAGGTTGGCAGTTACTACTCAGAAATGTAAACATTATGTTTATACGTAAAAACGTATTATTCAATTAAAGAACAAAATATATCAATAATATGGTACAATTTTAATTTTAATCTTTTGTTTAGTATTAAGATTCCTTTTTAATCTTCTTAAGGTTGTTTTACACACAGTTTTATGAAAGCTTATACTTAGTATTGTTTTTTATTTGAGATCTGATCTGGAGGTTCTAAGGAAGTTGTCTGGATAAGGCTCTCTTTTCTTTATATTTACTTCTGGCAGGATCAGATACAGCACGCTCAGAGAATATATCCGGGATTCAAACCCATTGTTAACCATCTCAGACATCTGCTAGACACCAGTGCTGACCTCGCAGTTTTTGAATCAATGAGAAAACAATATCAGCTGCTCAATACATCGCAGTGTACACCCAGGATTGAAGAGAAAGAGAATAGAGAATGGAAACTTATAGGAAAGAATCTCTTCAATAAAGTTGTTCCTACTGATTGGCAAGAGACAGCATATGAAATATTAAACGAAACCATACCAACAGCGGAGAAATTATGGCGACATGGCCGTGCAACATGTAACATATGCCAAATTTGTTCACAAATAGACACCTTGGAACATAGGATTGCTTCTTGCAAACAGGTGCATCATATCTGGATGGTGCTCAGAGACTTTATTGGAAAATGGTGCCCGCCGGAGTTTACACCATGTCTTCGAAGGCTACAGCGACTGGATTTCAGTTTTAAAGAGACGGCGGTGTGCGATCTGGTTGGTAATGGGAACATTACACTGGATAATTCAGAAAAATCCTGGAAATGTGGCATTACAGAGAGAATGGTTTGAATTCCTGCGAAGGGAACGCTGGAAGCTAATCACGAGGAGCTCAGTGGTTCTATGGAGCCTTACATCACCCGATTTGAGCTCCATTATACTGTTTCAGAAGTCAACTTTCATCCAAACATCAAGACTGGCTGCTTTCACGGAGCGCAGACAAGCTTTAGCAATACCATTTTGCTCGCCACAAGTTTCTTAGAACACTGTTCCTTCAGATAGTTAGGCAATCTTTTGCAATGACTATCCTCTTCAAATGGACGCAAATGTATATATATGTATATATATATATATATATATATATATATATATATATATAATACAGGCTATAGAAGCTCTATATTGTAGCCTCAAATACTTCAAACAAAAGTTGAAAAATTGGCACCTTCTTAATCTATTTTATCATATTTCTGAGTGTCTTAATTGTAATATTAACACTGTACTTTAAACTGTATTAGCTTGACTTATGTTGCAGATAACAGTTATTGTAGTTTCTATGACTTGAAATAAAAAAAAGGAAGTTGTCTGGATAAGGCTCTCTTTTCTTTATCTTTATCTTAAAGTGGCACATGGTGACAAAGGCACCAAAAAGTTCATCCAAAAGCTTCTATATTTTCACCAAAATAGCTCAATGCTAACGTACAATTAGCCTTTCTTTTACAAAAGGCTGTACAATGTTCCTTTAACTCTGTAGCACACACCCCTTGTGTTGGTAAAATCTTTCTGACCTACACGTAACTACTAACACCTACTTCTAACTCGGAGCCACACGTCAATTCTCATTACAACTCCGATATTCACACGTACACTGCTTCCCCCGTTCCACGGCTTGCCGACTCCTTAGAGCGGAACTTGGAAGGTACCACACTCAGCTCGAACCACCACACTGCTCACACTACTCACTAGTGACTGCTCCTGGCCTGGAATAGGCTTTTACATAGCTGCTGGGTGTGGTAGATCTTTCTGGAACTAGAAGCTTGTGGGATTACGTCGCGAAAGGTCTTTTGAGTAGTAATAATACGACTCGCTTCCTGCCGTCAGCTGAGCTTGAACGCATCAACTTGCTTCTACTTTCTGACGTTAACCAGTAGGTGTCCTTGAGCTCGTGCGATCGCCGATGTGACAATATTTACAGTAGCTCTGTTCTTAGGATCGTGGCCCTCTGGTTAAAGTAGGAGATATATTTACCAGCGGACCTGTTAACCAGTAATTAATTACTATTGGTGTATATTACCTGAGAGTACATCATTTGCTGTACTTCACGATACGTCATAAACGTCAAATGATCACGTATACCAGGACCCTCCTTCCTATAGAGTAGTGAGGGTAGATCAGTATATGGCCATTGTCTCGTTGGTGGCCTACTCCGGGAAGCTAACCAACGAATGTCAAGTTTCTCCTTTATTTAACCATACACTTTTTGACCCCCCCCCCCCAAAAAAAAAGCAGACTCTGAAAGCTTACATGTTTCTAAGTCCACATCGTTTCCCCGGCCGGTTTACAATGGAACACGTCTCTTTAGCTTCTTCCTACTAAATCCTCTAATAATAATAATGATAATAATGATGATCATGATCATGATGATAATAATGATAATAATAATAATAATAATAATAATAATAATAATAATAATAATAATAATAATAATAATAATAATAATAATAATAATAATAATAATAATAATAATAATAATAATAATAATAATAATAATAATAATAATAATAATAATAATAATAATAATAATAATAATAATAATAATAATAATAATAATAATAATAATAATAATAATAATAATAATAATAATAATAATAATAATAATAATAATAATAATAATAATAATAATAATAATAATAATAATAATAATAATAATAATAATAATAATAATAATAATAATAATAATAATAATAATAATAATAATAATAATAATAATAATAATAATAATAATAATAATAATAATAATAATAATAATAATAATAATAATAATAATAATAATAATAATAATAATAATAATAATAATAATAATAATAATAATAATAATAATAATAATAATAATAATAATAATAATAATAATAATAATGAACTGTGGCCTGGTGTTGGTACAATGGAACCCGCTAAAAGGCTAAGGGTTATTGCGAGTGCATTATTGCTAAGAGGCGACGCGGCCGAGCATTCAAAGAGACGGACAGCACAGTGTGTAGATAAAAGCTCGCCGAAACGGTGGGGGGAAGGAGACGGATTCCTCGAAAGTTCGTCTTTGTTCTAGCCGTCTTAACTGTTGGAGAACATTCCGGAATGTGAGTAATCTATATAAAAAAAAGAGGAAGCCCGCCCGCCAAAGTGAGTCAGTCGGTAATTGAACTCGCGTGCGTGAACAGTTGTGTTTGTGGTCGATGACCTTGCAAGTTGTATTGTGTATGTGATGTAATTCTGGACTGTAAAGTTTGATAAAAGTATGCTTCGGAAATAAAGAGCAATTTTTGGTGTTGTAACCTGGACTTTTGACTTCATGAACCCACAAAGTCACAATACTTTATAGATAATTACCAGACATCGGATCGCATGCACCTTAGCAATCAATGTATGCACACAGGTACTATACAAGGCCAAGCGTGACGTCAACAAACGTCTGTGTCAACAAGTATACCGAAGCGTTGTGTGTGCAGTCCGGTACAGATACAAAATGTAACCTACGTTACAATACGACATCCTCCTCGTTGCTTTCGATGTGGCAATTACAGTGAACAACCATGTACATTCGTAAATTGTCAAATGTGAATTTTCTGCGACTCTCACTGAAACAACATAAAATATTGGGAGAAAGTTCGTTTAGTGCCACATGACGTTAATGGTGTATATGAGTAGTACAAATCATTTTCATGTGTTTATCCGAGACTTAGTTTATTTCTTATATTACGCAACACTGAAAATCTAGTATTTTGTGTAGAATACTGGACAATTTATTTTTTGCTCGTTTGGTAGATGGTGCATTCCGTATATTGTTAAGTTTTGCAGACGCCTCCTCGACTGCTTTTAGACAACTCGAAAATACATTCTTCAAGCTGCTTAGTGGCTGTTGATAATACCCAAAACTTTTCATTTATAAAATGGAGATTGTCCAATAATTCTAATGAAAGTAATGTCAAGCACCTTGTACTCCCTGGTAGACAGATCTACCTGCATGACGAGCAATAGTTGTAATGAAACTAAAGCTACACGTGGCGAACCGGACTATCCCTGCGTGTTGTCCTCGGGACTGACGTCAGCAGTTACATACTGCGACACTCGTAAACTTCACATCCCTTTAAAGTTGTATGGGATCCGATGCCTGATAATTAGACATATCTGGCATACGACGTGCACAGACACACATACTACATTATATAAACTTAGGCTCCTAACAAGATCCGCTGGTTGGGTCTGAGGCGGTGACTTCGGTCATAGTTTGGTGTGACCTACGGCCAGGGTGAAGGCATATCCTGGCTTGATTTCTACGTTTAGGCTTGGCTTTACCAATATTGTAAATGGTAGGCTAACCGTGTCCCTATACGGAGAAAGTTCTCCTCAACAGTACCATCTACATGTGTGGTTTGGTTGGAGGTAAATATTGGAGAGCAGATGATTTTTCTGCAGCGTGTCATTGCTTTCTGGTGGGTTTGGACGCAGAACCAAATTAGCTCATGCCACTGCCTTGTGTTTAACTGGAATGGTCCCGCTGCGTCCTGCAACTGTTTTAGCGCACAAAGAGACGTGTGCTTACATGAAAGACGGGGCAGTTGGGCCACCTGGTAATAGCCCAGTATCGCTCATGTGTTACTCCTTTTACTTAAAAAAACTCGCTTATATCATTCAACCGCATAAAAGAAGAAAAATACTCACATTAATTGGTGAATGAACTAATGTATGAAAAAATGAAATAAAAACTTATATGAGGCAGAAGTCATCAAAGTTTGAAGTTTAAGGATATGTCTTCCCTGTGTAAATGGAAACCCTTATATGTTCCTTACCCTTCTACTTGATTCAACATGGAATTGTGTGTTATAACCTTCAGATTTTAGGGCAATTATGGATTACTGCACCATGGAAGTAGGCTAGTAGTAAGATACATCTGTGGAAACAAGAGGGATTGTGCATTGATATATTTCTAAAGTTAAATAACAGGAATACTATATTTACAGACACTACTCGGAACATTGACCTCTTCTAACGACACATTGTGATAGAGTCAACATGAAAAATTCATGCCACGGCCGGAATTTGAACCACGGATCTACTAGTATACGGCTAGTGTGAAGAAATTAATAATTTCCATCAATAAACTTAAGTAATACGAGTTAAATGATGAAGCCTGGGACTCAAGTAGTTACAATAGTAAGTCGCCACACACGGTGTATCTCGGATACGAGAGTCTCTAGTGGTTTACCGGGAAATATACAAGTCAATTGGAGAATTTAATGTCATGACGGCAAATTGGCCATGGTAGCTTAATGAGTAAGAGCAATTGGATGGAAACCAGTAGATCCGTGGCTCATATCCCGGCCATGGCATTAAATTTTTCATGTTGACTATATCAATCGAATACCTTAGCTTGTATACGGCTAGTGTGAAGAAATGAATAATTTCCATCGATTAACTTAAATGTGACTGTCAGTTTGCAAGGATGTCAACACTTATTGACTTCCGATGTGTCCTTATGGTTAATTGTTGCATGAGTGAAAGAGATAAGTCACACTAGGCTCAGTGCAATAGATATCGGTTACCTGCTTTATCGGCGAATCATTAACACAACACAAGGGGTTTTGTTCACTACAAATACGCTAAAGGGAATATCACTAGTACCTGCAACCACAAAACATGGAACTCCAAACTATGGGAATAACTGTCGATAAAGTTGTTTCTGTGAACGCCATTAAATGAGATTACATTCCTAGTAATTTCATTGTAAATGGTCTGACACTGTGGACGTATTTCATACACATCTCAAAGTTTGTTGTTGTTGTTGTTGTTGTTGTTGTTGTTGTTGTAATTTACGTCCTCCAACGTTGTCATCGGACGGTGAATGAAATGGGTGAAATGATGCTCAAATGAGCCTAGGGTCCATGGAGCTTAGAGTTACCCAACATTCGTCTTTCAGGATAAGGGAAAACCCCGGACAAACCTGGTCCAGGTAACTCACCCTGACCGAGATTCGAACTCGGGACCTCTTGAACGTGAGGTAGATACGCTACCATCTAAGCTACCGAGGCGGGCATTAAAATAATACTTTCCGAAGCCACTCACAGGTATGGCTTACAATAAATTTATAGAAAAGGTCACACTTGACCGTAAAATGTAATATCAGTTTCACCAATGGCCTCATGACTGCAAGAAATTAACTATAAAAACTCGTCTGTAAATTAGATTTTCTCAGATATATACCAGGTGAGTCAGCCGCGCCTTATTCGTTTGGAGGGTAGGTCACCCATCAAACGGCATGTGAGCCCTAGTCCAGTCTTGCGCTTACTAAACTGTATTGCTTGACGAACTTAGACAGAGGAATGCGCAAAATTCAGAGGAATAGCGGTTTAAGGGACAAAACGTACTGCTCGCTAAAGTACACCTCAAAAACATACGACTCCTTTACTGAGAGCGAATTCCGGTTACCAGGCGATTGTACAAACGTTTTAGTACAGTATACATGGCAAAGTAATTCAGTAAACGCCTCGGGAAAATGGATCTATCATATGAGTAACTAACAACGTCAGCTAAAAGGAAAATGGCGGATTATTGTACTTAGAGCAGGCGTTGGCTGCCAAAAATTAGGAACAAATTAGAAACCCGCCTCATCCATCATGGACCCGTACAGTCAAAACAGACATAGTAGTAAACAACAGTTTATTTATATTTTTGCTTAAACTACGCCTCGTGTTTCTCAATTATCATGCATAAGAGCTTTTGCCATTTATGTAATAATATTAAAAGACCCAGAAAATGATTAAAAGTGTCTTAAAAGGTTAAATCAAGGACGAGAACTCGCGAGGTGACAAAGGTATGGCGCCAGACATACAAGTCGTACTACTCAACCCAGAACGTACTTTCAGTCAAGTCTCGAAATAGCTCAATGGGATTATGACGTCTACTGTACCCTAACATCTAATGACACAGCTTCGAGTCTCAGCATTGTAAATATTCTTTTTTATGTTCATCAACACTTGGAAAACAAATTCACAATAATTTAATTATAAAGTTCCTGAGGGCGTGCATTACCCAAGAAGAGTAATTACCCAGCAATAAAATAGGGTAATTCCAGCGCCACAAGACATAGCAATTTGACGACATTTTTTATAGCACAATAATTCTATGTCTGCAAATTGTGTTTAATTTCCATGTTAAACTTTGGTACCGTAATTTCCATGTTTTCTGTGTTCAAATATGTATAAATGATCCTTATTTCAATTGTACCTACCAATTGGTTTGTGTACACAACTACCTACTTGTAGTTCACCAATGAAGGAACATCAAACAATGCCAAAAAACATAAATAAAACAATTAAAAATAAAAATAACAAGTTTTCAGGATAATTGCAAATTTTGAGTATAACACGGTAAAAAAATTAGTATACCTATGTAGAGAATTCGAACCACCGTCACAGCAGACAGATGACACCGTAGTTTTGTGCTAGTTCTGAGCTATCTAGTAACGTGTAAGATGAATATCCGTCTAACATATAGTATTGGCTGGTTCCAGTGAACATTTGCAGACGCACGAACGTCAACTGTCTAATTACGAATATACTACAGGCGATGTGATAACATCTGTATTAGTACTAACTTCATTTACTGTTTAACATCCATGTTAAATACGTGGGTAGAACCTAGTAATGTGGTCGATGTTTTCATGTTGGGGTATAAAATGTGGATTGCATAAAACTCGAGAATAAAGGGCAACTGACTCACCTGGTATACTCAAAAACTGAAGTATTGCATATTAAAATTACAGGAATTCGTCTACTCAATAATGTATTTTCACATTTTTACACAAAATCATATTCAACAGCTACGAACATATTCATACAGACATAGATGAAATCTTTGTACTATAACAAAGCTATCACTGGATCTCTTATCTTACTAAAAATAATTTCTCTCACTTCACAAACGAAAATAAGAATACGCATCTTCCTTGTGTGTATGATTTTTCTTTATAATTTACGCCCTCACATGTTAAGTCATATCGGACGATGAATGAAATGATGTTCAAATGAGTACAGGGTACATAGAGCTTAGAGTTATCAGACATTCATATTTCAGGATAAGAGAAAACCTACAATGTTAAGTCATATCAGATGATGAATGAAATGATGTTCAAATGAGTACAGGGTACATAGAGCTTAGAGTTATCAGACATTCATCTTTCAGGATAAGAGAAAACCTCCAACGTTAAGTCATATCGGACGATGAATGAAATTATGTTCAAATGAGTACAGGGTACATAGAGCTTAGAGTTATCAGACATTCATCTTACAGGATAAGAGAAAACCTCCAACGTTAAGTCATATCGGACGATGAATGAAATGATGTTCAAATGAGTACAGGGTACATAGAGCTTAGAGTTATCAGACATTCATCTTTCAGGATAAGAGAAAACCTCCAAGGTTAAGTCATATCGGACGATGAATGAAATGATGTTCAAATGAGTACAGGGTACATAGAGCTTAGAGTTATCAGACATTCATCTTACAGGATAAGAGAAAACCTCCAAGGTTAAGTCATATCGGACGATGAATGAAATGATGTTCAAATGAGTACAGGGTACATAGAGCTTAGAGTTACCAGACATTCATCTTTCAGGATAAGAGAAAACCTCCAACGTTAAGTCATATCGGACGATGAATGAAATGATGTTCAAATGAGTACAGGGTACATAGAGCTTAGAGTTATCAGACATTCATCTTTCAGGATAAGAGAAAACCTCCAAGGTTAAGTCATATCGGACGATGAATGAAATGATGTTCAAATGAGTACAGGGTACATAGAGCTTAGAGTTATCAGACATTCATCTTTCAGGATAAGAGAAAACCTCCAACGTTAAGTCATATCGGACGATGAGTGAAATGATGTTCAAATGAGTACAGGGTACATAGAGCTTAGAGTTATCAGACATTCATCTTTCAGGATAAGAGAAAACCTCCAACGTTAAGTCATATCGGACGATGAGTGAAATGATGTTCAAATGAGTACAGGGTACATAGAGCTTAGAGTTATCAGACATTCATCTTTCAGGATAAGAGAAAACCTCCAACGTTAAGTCATATCGGACGATGAGTGAAATGATGTTCAAATGAGTACAGGGTACATAGAGCTTAGAGTTATCAGACATTCATCTTTCAGGATAAGAGAAAACCTCCAACGATAAGTCATATCGGACGATGAGTGAAATGATGTTCAAATGAGTACAGGGTACATAGAGCTTAGAGTTACCAGACATTCATATTTCAGGATAAGGGAAAACCTCCAACGTTAAGTCATATCGGACGATGAATGAAATGATGTTCAAATGAGTACAGGGTACATAGAGCTTAGAGTTATCAGACATTCATATTTCAGGATAAGGGAAAACCTCCAACGATAAGTCATATCGGACGATGAATGAAATGATGTTCAAATGAGTACAGGGTACATAGAGCTTAGAGTTACCAGACATTCATCTTTCAGGATAAGAGAAAACCTCCAACGTTAAGTCATATCGGACGATGAGTGAAATGATGTTCAAATGAGTACAGGGTACATAGAGCTTAGAGTTATCAGACATTCATATTTCAGGATAAGGGAAAACCTCCAACGTTAAGTCATATCGGACGATGAATGAAATGATGTTCAAATGAGTACAGGGTACATAGAGCTTAGAGTTACCAGACATTCATCTTTCAGGATAAGAGAAAACCTCCAACGATAAGTCATATCGGACGATGAATGAAATGATGTTCAAATGAGTACAGGGTACATAGAGCTTAGAGTTACCAGACATTCATCTTTCAGGATAAGAGAAAACCTCCAACGTTAAGTCATATCGGACGATGAGTGAAATGATGTTCAAATGAGTACAGGGTACATAGAGCTTAGAGTTATCAGACATTCATATTTCAGGATAAGGGAAAACCTCCAACGTTAAGTCATATCGGACGATGAATGAAATGATGTTCAAATGAGTACAGGGTACATAGAGCTTAGAGTTATCAGACATTCATCTTTCAGGATAAGAGAAAACCTCCAACGTTAAGTCATATCGCACGATGAATGAAATGATGTTCAAATGAGTACAGGGTACATAGAGCTTAGAGTTATCAAACATTCATCTTTCAGGATAAGAGAAAACCTGCAACGTTAAGTCATATCGAACGATGAATGAAATGATGTTCAAATGAGTACAGGGTACATAGAGTTTAGAGTTATCAGACATTCATATTTCAGGATAAGAGAAAACCTGCAACGTTAAGTCATATCGGACGATGAATGAAATGATGTTCAAATGAGTACAGGGTACATAGAGTTTAGAGTTATCAGACATTCATATTTCAGGATAAGAGAAAACCTGCAACGTTAAGTTATATCGGACGATGAATGAAATGATGTTCAAATGAGTACAGGGTACATAGAGCTTAGAGTTATCAAACATTCATATTTCAGGATAAGAGAAAACCTGCAACGTTAAGTCATATCGGACGATGAATGAAATGATGTTCGAATGAGTACAGGGTACATAGAGCTTAGAGTTATCAGACATTCATATTTCAGGATAAGAGAAAACCTGCAACGTTAAGTCATATCGAACGATGAATGAAATGATGTTCGAATGAGTACAGGGTACATAGAGTTTAGAGTTATCAGACATTCATATTTCAGGATAAGAGAAAACCTGCAACGTTAAGTCATATCGGACGATGAATGAAATGATGTTCAAATGAGTACAGGGTACATAGAGCTTAGAGTTATCAAACATTCATATTTCAGGATAAGAGAAAACCTGCAACGTTAAGTCATATCGGACGATGAATGAAATGATGTTCGAATGAGTACAGGGTACATAGAGTTTAGAGTTATCAGACATTCATATTTCAGGATAAGAGAAAACCTGCAACGTTAAGTCATATCGGACGATGAATGAAATGATGTTCGAATGAGTACAGGGTACATAGAGTTATCATTCATGTTTCAGTAGCGAATAAAGCCTTATCCAGATAACTCACCGTGACCGAGATACGCAGTGCGGACCTCTTGTACGTCAGGCAGACAAGCTACCATCTGCGCTACAGAGGCTGGATACTTAAAGGTCCAGATGGTCATAACTACCACACCAAGAGGCCTGAACGGTAACGGTCTGTTAATTCTGTAGAACAATTCACAATTCTGCTTACATCTTAAGGCATATTTTCAGGGTCTTTTTCTGGGTACTTTGCGGCCTCCAACTATAAGTCATATCGGACATGGTAGTAGATAAAGACCTGTATACGTTGTATTTGAACACACACACACACACACACACACACACACACACACACACACACACACACACACACACACACACACACACACACACACACACACAGGCACACGCGCACACACACCTCATACACGCACACACGCAACCACGCCCACAGACAGGCCCACACATACGCCCACACAGACGACCAAACACACACCCAGACCCCTACCCAGACACACGCACACACAGACACCCACACACACGTCCAATCACATACCCAGACACACGCCCACAGAGACACCCAAACACACGCCCAAACACAGGCCCACACAGACACCCACACACACACACGCCCAGACATACGCCCACACAGACACCCACCCACACACATACCCAGACATACGCCAACACAGACACCCACACACACGCCCAAACACACGCCCACACAGACACCCACACACACGCCAACAGACACACCCACACACACGCCCAAACACACGCCCACACAGACACCCACACACACGCCCAGACACACGCCCAAACACACGCCCACACAGACACCCACACAGACACCCACACACACGCCCAAACAGACACCCACACACACGCCAACAGACACACCCACACACACGCCCACACAGACACCCACACACACGCCAACAGACACACACACACAGACACCCACACACACGCCCACACAGACACACACACACACACACACGCCCAGACACACGCCCACACAGACACCCACACAGACACCCACACACACACCCACACAGACACCCACACACACGCCAACAGACACACCCACACACACGCCCACACAGACACGCCCAAACAGGCACCCACACACACGCCAACAGACACACCCACACACACGCCAACAGACACACCCACACACACGCCAACACAGACACCCACACACACGCCAACAGACACACCCACACACACGCCAACACAGACACCCACACACACGCCAACAGACACACCCACACACACGCCCACACACACGCCAACAGACACACCCAAACAGGCACCCACACACACGCCAACAGACACACCCACACACACGCCAACAGACACACCCACACACACGCCAACACAGACACCCACACACACGCCAACAGACACACGCCCACACAGACACACCCACACACACACCCACACACACGCCCACACAGACACGCCCAAACAGGCACCCACACACACGCCAACAGACACACCCACACACACGCCAACACAGACACCCACACACACGCCAACACAGACACCCACACACACGCCAACACAGACACCCACACACACGCCAACAGACACACCCACACACACGCCCACACACACGCCAACAGACACACCCACACACACGCCCACACAGACACGCCCAAACAGGCACCCACACACACGCCAACAGACACACCCACACACACGCCAACAGACACACCCACACACACGCCAACACAGACACGCCCAAACAGGCACCCACACACACGCCAACAGACACACCCACACACACGCCAACAGACACACCCACACACACGCCCACACAGACACGCCCAAACAGGCACCCACACACACGCCAACAGACACACCCACACACACGCTAACACAGACACCCACACACACGCCAACACAGACACCCACACACACGCCAACAGACACACCCACACACACGCCAACAGACACACCCACACACACGCCAACACAGACACCCACACACACGCCAACAGACACACCCACACACACGCCAACAGACACACCCACACAGACACGCCCAAACAGGCACCCACACACACGCCAACACAGACACCCACACACACGCCAACAGACACACCCACACACACGCCAACACAGACACCCACACACACGCCAACACAGACACGCCCACACACACGCCAACAGACACACCCACACACACGCCAACAGACACACCCACACAGACACGCCCAAACATGCACCCACACACACGCCAACACAGACACCCACACACACGCCAACAGACACACCCACACACACGCCAACACACACGCCCACACAGACACGCCAACACACACGCCAACACAGACACCCACACACACGCCAACACAGACACCCACACACACGCCAACACAGACACCCACACACACGCCAACACACACGCCCACACAGACACGCCCAAACAGGCACCCACACACACGCCAACACAGACACCCACACACACGCCAACAGACACCCACACACACGCCAACACACACGCCCACACAGACACGCCCAAACAGGCACCCACACACACGCCAACACAGACACCCACACACACGCCAACAGACACACCCACACACACGCCAACACAGACACCCACACACACGCCAACAGACACACCCACACACACGCCAACAGACACACCCACACACACGCCAACAGACACACCCACACACACGCCCACACAGACACCCACACACACGCCAACAGACACACCCACACACACGCCAACAGACACCCACACACACGCCCAGACACGCCCACAGAGA
This sequence comes from Mantis religiosa, assembly GCA_030765055.1. Lineage (NCBI taxonomy): Eukaryota > Metazoa > Arthropoda > Insecta > Mantodea > Mantidae > Mantis > Mantis religiosa. Next base: position 288,896 of record JAUKNK010000394.1, read on the forward strand.
CACCCACACACACGCCAACAGACACACCCACACACACGCCAACAGACACACCCACACACACGCCCACACAGACACCCACACACACGCCAACAGACACACCCACACACACGCCAACACAGACACCCACACACACGCCCAGACACGCCCACAGAGACACCCACACACACGCCTAGACACGCCAACAGACACACCCACACACACGCCAACAGACACACCCACACACACGCCCAGACACGCCCACAGAGACACCCACACACACGCCCAGACACGCCAACAGACACACCCACACACACGCCAACAGACACACCCACACACACGCCCACAGAGACACCCACACACACGCCAACACAGACACCCACACACACGCCCAGACACGCCCACAGAGACACCCACACACACGCCCAGACACGCCAACAGACACACCCACACACGCCAACAGACACACCCACACACACGCCCACACAGACACCCACACACACGCCAACACAGACACCCACACACACGCCCACACACACTCGCACACACACACTTGCACACAGACACCCACACACACTTGCACACAGACACCCACACACACTCGCACACAGACGCCCACAGAGCCACCCACACACACACTCGCACACACACACTTGCACACAGACACCCAAACAGACACCCACACACACTCGCACACAGACGCCCACAGAGCCACGCACACACACACTCGCACACACACACTCGCACACACACACTTGCACACAGACACCCAAACAGACATCCACACACACTCGCACACAGACGCCCACAGAGCCACCCACACACACACTCGCACACACACACTTGCACACACACACTTGCACACAGACACCCAAACAGACACCCACACACACTCGCACACAGACGCCCACAGAGCCATCCACACACACACTTGCACACAGACACCCAAACAGACACCCACACACACTCGCACACAGACGCCCTCAGAGCCATCCACACACACACTCGCACACAGACATCCACACACACACTCGCACACAGACATCCACACACACACTCGCACACAGACATCCACACACACACTCGCACACAGACATCCACACACACACTCGCACACAGACATCCACACACACACTCGCACACAGACATCCACACACACACTCGCACACAGACACCCACACACACACTCGCACACAGACATCCACACACACACTCGCACACAGACACCCACACAGACACCCACACACACACTTGCACACAGACACCCACACACACACTCGCACATAGACGCCCACACAGATACCCACACAGACACCAACACACACTCGCACACAGATACCCACACAGACACCCACACACACTCTCGCACACACCCACACGAACACTCGCACACAGACACCCACACAGACACCCACACAGATACCCCAACAGAATACCACACAGACACCCACACACTCTCGCACACAGAGATCCACACACACACTCGCACACAGACACCCGTACAGATACCCACAAAGATACCCACACAGACACGCACACACACACTCGCACACAGATAACCGCAAAGACACCCACACACACACTCGCACACAGACACCCACACAGGCACCCACACATACACTCGCACATAGACGCCCACACAGTCACCCACACAGACACCCACACAGGCACTCACAAACAGACGCCTACACAGGCACCCACACACATACATTCGAACATATACACTCGCAAACAGGCACCCACACAGACGGCCACACAGGCAACCACACAGGCACCCACACACAAACACACACACAGACACCCACATACAGACACTCGCACACAGACACCCACAAACACACTCGCACACAGACGCACACACAGACACCCACACACGCACTCGCACACAGACACCACACACACACTCGCACACAGACATCAACACAGGCACCCACACACACACTCGCACACAGACATCCACACACATACATTCGCATACAGACACACACAGACACCCACACAGGCACCCACACACACACTCACACACAGACACCCACGCAGACACAGACACCGACACACACTCCCACACAGACGCCCACACAGACACCCACACGCACACGGACACCCACACACACCCACAAAGACACCCACACACAGTCACCCACACAGGCACCCACACACTCACACACAGACACCCACACAGGCACCCACACACACACGCACACAGACGCCTACACAGACACTCACAAAGGTACTCACACACACTCGCACGCAGACAGCCACACAGACACCCACACAGGCACTCGCAAACAGACACCCACACAGGCACTCGCACACAGGCACCCACATAGGCACCCACACGCACTCGCACACAGACACCCACACAGGCACTCGCACACAGGCACCCACATAGGCACCCACACACACTCGCACACAGACACCCACACACACACTCGCACACAGACGCCCACACACACAGTCATCCACACAAATGCCCACCAGACACCCACACACACGCCAACACACACACAGACTTGCAAACACAGTTCTTACTTCTATAACCTATAGGCATATAGTGACATATAGATATAAGTGAATATTGAGATGTTTCAAATGTAAACATACATGTAAGCAATATCACCGACTGAAAGTGTTGTACTCCTGGACATCACCTGGCATTGTTCTGGGTCGAGTCTTACTGAGAAGGAAACGCCAACCTTTTCCCCGAGATTGTGCAATTCGTCTTTTAGAGCAGCAGCCACATCTTGAGCAGAACAGGATGCTGGGACACAGAGCGCCCAGTTGAGAATATCTCTCCGGATGCGAGCTGGGTCTCCGTTGTACTGTAACATCAACAAACTCTGTCAAATTCAATGGAAACTTACTATAGCTAATGTTCTAACAGAAATGCCCATCACTTACAATACATACCATTGAACAGAATTGAACGTTTACCAACAAACTCTGTCAAATTCAGTGGAAACTTACTATAGCTAATGTTCTAACAGAAATGCCCATCACTTACAATACATACCATTGAACAGAATTGAACGTTTACCAACAAACTCTGTCAAATTCAGTGGAAACTTACTATAGCTAATGTTCTAACAGAAATGCCCATCACTTACAATGCATACCATTGAACAGAATTGAACGTTTACCAACAAACTCTGTCAAATTCAGTGGAAACTTACTATAGCTAATGTTCTAACAGAAATGCCCATCACTTACAATGGATACCATTGAACAGAATTGAACGTTTACCAACAAACTCTGTCAAATTCAGTGGAAACTTACTAAAGCTAGTGTTCTAACAGAAATGCCCATCACTTACAATACATACCATTGAACAGAATTGAACGTTTACCAACAAACTCTGTCAAATTCAATGGAAACTTACTATAGCTAATGTTCTAACAGAAGTGCCCATCACTTACAATGCATACCATTGAACAGAACTGAACGTTTATCAACAAACTCTGTCAAATTCAGTGGAAACTTACTATAGCTAGTGTTCTAACAGAAGTGCCCATCACTTACAATGCATACCATTGAACAGAATTGAACGTTTACCAACAAACTCTGTCAAATTCAATGGAAACTTACTATAGCTAATGTTCTAACAGAAGTGCCCATCACTTACAATGCATACCATTGAACAGAATTGAACGTTTATCAACAAACTCTGTCAAATTTAATGGAAACTTACTATAGCTAATGTTCTAACAGAAGTGCCCATCACTTACAATGCATACCATTGAACAGGATTGAACGTTTATCAACAAACTCTGTCAAATTCAGTGGAAACTTACTATAGCTAGTGTTCTAACAGAAATGCCCATCACTTACAATACATACCATTGAACAGAATTGAACGTTTATCAACAAACTCTGTCAAATTCAGTGGAAACTTACTAAAGCTAGTGTTCTAACAGAAATGCCCATCACTTACAATACATACCATTGAACAGAATTGAACGTTTACCAACAAACTCTGTCAAATTCAATGGAAACTTACTATAGCTAATGTTCTAACAGAAGTGCCCATCACTTACAATGCATACCATTGAACAGAACTGAACGTTTATCAACAAACTCTGTCAAATTCAGTGGAAACTTACTATAGCTAGTGTTCTAACAGAAATGCCCATCACTTACAATACATACCATTGAACAGAATTGAACGTTTATCAACAAACTCTGTCAAATTCAATGGAAACTTACTATAGCTAGTGTTCTAACAGAAGTGCCCATCACTTATAATACATACCATTGAACAGAATTGAACGTTTATCAACACACTCTGTCAAATTCAGTGGAAACTTACTATAGCTAGTGTTCTAACAGAAATGCCCATCACTTACAATACATACCATTGAACAGAATTGAACGTTTATCAACAAACTCTGTCAAATTCAATGGAAACTTACTATAGCTGGTGTTCTAACAGAAGTGCCCATCACTTACAATACATACCATTGAACAGGATTGAACGTTTATCAACAAACTCTGTCAAATTCAATGGAAACCTGCAATAGCTAGTGTTCTAACAGAAGTGTCCACCACTTACAATGCATACCATTGAACAGAATTATATGTTTATCAACAAACTCTGTCAAATTCAATGGAAACTTACTATAGCTAGTGTTCTAACAGAAGTGTCCACCACTTACAATGCATACCATTGAACAGAATTGAACGTTTACCAACAACTTTAGTCCAGTTTTGCGCTAACTAAACTCTATTGCTTGATGTTCTTACAGAGAAGAATGCGCAAAATTCAGAGGAATGGCGATTTACTGCTCGCTAAACTACACCTCAAAAACATACGACTCCTTTACTGAGAGCGAATTCCGGTTTCCAGGCGATTTTACAAACTCTTTATTAGGGTATACATGACAAAGTAATTCAGTAACTTTGGAAAAAGTGGACCTATCAAATGAGTGCACTAACAACGTCAACTAAAAAGAAAATGGCGGATTATTGTACTTAGAGCAGGGGTTGGCTGCCAAAAATTAGGAAAAAATTAGAGACCCGCCTCAGCCATCATGGACGCCTACAGTCAAAACGGGCGGATGAAATGATGTTCAAATGAGTACAGAGGAGTTTCCAGACATTTATCTTTTAGGATAAGAGAAAACCTCCAACGTTAAGTCATATCGGACGATGAATGAAATGATGTTGAAAGGAGTACAGGGTACATAGAGCTTAGAGTTATCAGACATTCATCTTTCAGGATAAGAGAAAACCTCCAATGTTAAGTCATATCAGACGATGAATGAAATGATGTTCAAATGAGTACAGGGTAGATAGAGCTTAGAGTTATCAAGCATTCATCTTTCAGGATAAGAGAAAACCTCCAACGTTAAGTCATATCGGACGATGAATGAAATTATGTTCCAATAAGTACAGGGTACATAGAGCTTAGAGTTACCAGACATTCATCTTTCAGTATAAGAGAAAACCTCCAACGTTAAGTCATATCGGACGATGAATGAAATGATGTTCAAATGAGTACCGGGTCCATAGAGCTTAGAGTTATCAGACATTCATCTTTCAGGATAAGAGAAAACCTCCAACGTTAAGTCATATTGGACGATGAATGAAATGATGTTCAATTGAGTACAGGGTACATAGAGCTTAGCTTTACCAGACATTCATCTTTCAGGATAAGAGAAAACCTCCAACGTTAAGTCATATCGGATGATGAATGAAATTATGTTCAAATAAGTACAGGGTACATAGAGCTTAGAGTTTTATCAGGCATTCATCTTTTAGGATAAGAGAAAACCTCCAACGTTAAGTCATATGGGGCAATGAATGAAATGATGTTCAAATGAGTATAGGGTACGTAGAGCTTAGAGTTATCAGACATTTATCTTTCAGGATAAGAGAAAACCTCCAACGTTAAGTCATATCGGACGATGAATGAAATGATGTTCAAATGAGTACAGGGTACGTAGAGCTTAGAGTTATCAGACATTTATCTTTCAGGATAAGAGAAAACCTCCAACGTTAAGTCATATCGGACGATGAATGAAATGATGTTCAAATGAGTACAGGGTCCATAGAGCTTAGAGTTATGAGATATTCATCTTTCAGGATAAGAAAAAACCTGCAACGTTAAGTCATATCGGACGATGAATGAAATGATGTTCAAATGAGTACAGGGTACATAGAGCTTAGAGTTATCAGACATTTATCTTTCAGGATAAGAGAAAACCTCCAACGTTAAGTCATATCGGACGATGAATGAAATTATGTTCAAATGAGTACAGGGTACATAGAGCTTAGAGTTATCAGACATTTATCTTTCAGGATAAGAGAAAACCTCCAACGTTAAGTCATATCGGACGATGAATGAAATTATGTTCAAATGAGTACAGGGTACATAGAGCTTAGAGTTATCAGACATTCATCTTTCAGGATAAGAGAAAACCTCCAACGATAAGTCGTATCGGACGATGAATGAAATGATGTTCAAATGAGTACAGGGTACATAGAGCTTAGAGTTATGAGACATTCATCTTTCAGGATAAGAGAAAACCTCCAACGTTAAGTCATATCAGACGATGAATGAAATGATGTTCAAATAAGTACAGGGTCCATAGAGCTTAGAGTTATCAGACATTCATCTTTTAGGATAAGGGAAATAGCTTATCCAGATAGATTAATCTGAGGGAGATTCGAGCTCGGGACCTCTTGAACGTTAGGCAGACATGCTACAGTTGCGGGTCACTTCAAATCACTAAACACAGCGGAAATGTACTTCATAAAGGGAGAAGTAATATGTACATAGAACTTTTGATGTTTTATTATTAATCCAGATCGTTGTAATGTGAGATGCCCTGTGCCGTGTGCTCAGGTAGAGGAATATGAGGTATGATAGGTGGGGTGTATCGGTCACGAAACTGAACATTAAGAGACATGTGGACGGTGAACTATTCACCAACAACATGAGATGCTTACTAAATGTAATTCTGGAGCTGGATTATTTCGGAGGTCCAGGAAGGAGGTGCAATATTCTCAATATGTTCACAAGCTCCCGCCAAATTTCGTTCTGACACTTTGCCTACTGCACTATCAGACAACACTTTTACCTCACTAGGCTCAAATGATATGTTGTGTTTTGTAACATCTTTTTTATCTGTGCCCATATAGGTTCTACCCAGGTATAGCATTAAGCAACAATGATACGGAGGTTGCGTATTACACCATGGTCGTGTATTTATGCTATGCAATCTATTTCATAAATTTTGAAACTGTGTTTTTTCAGCTTTATTAATTTGTAAAGTACAGCTTTGGTGGAATGTGGATCAAACTCAATATTATTGTCAGATTGCATTACTGATTTAAGTGATGATGATACCAACGCCTTATTGATTTGAGTAGAATGATAGGATGCTTGTCTATTACTATAGCACTATTGGGGGATTGTTGGGTAACAACTGATTAATAAACCTATTTTTAAATGTTTGACTATCCATTTCTTCGTGATAGTCGTTCCTTAATTTTGATTTAAAACTCAGAAGAAAGTTGGTAACGAAACCTGTGGAACTTCCCGCGCTGACATTTTTTTATTGGGATGCGTAGTGGAAATTCAAATTCATCCTCTTCACTTTTCCACACTTTGTTTTTGTATAATTTATATTTCATCTAAGTAAGTATTAGAGGCACCGGAAACCCTATTCTCTTTAATTTTTCTTAGAAACGCAAATCTTTTTGAAAAACGTCTGGTTGTTCCGACAGAAATGTTCCTCCACGTGAGTTTTTAACAAATCTAAATGTCATTATGCTCGACACAGATATAGTTTGGCTTTGTGCATCTTAGGGCCTTGAATTTGTCTGTAACAAATTTATGGACATTGATCACAATTTCCCTACTATCTGATCCTTTCTTTCCACGCCTCTTAGAACTAACACAGACACTAGCACTATTCCCAACACTATCTTTAAAATAATCACAAAATTCTCGAATTCTAAAAACAGTTTTCAAGTTTCCAAAATGTTAACAACGGATACTTCATTTGCAACAGAACTGATGTCTACTTGTGCGTACCCTCATACCACAGGAGGTAATTAGGGACAGCCCGCCTCGGTAGCGTGGTGGTAGCATGTCTTCCTCACGTTCAAGAGGTCCCGAGTTCGAATCTCGGTCAGGGTGAGTTCCCTGGATAAGTTTTTTTTCCGGGTTTTCCCTTATCCTGAAAGACAAATGTCGGGTAACTCTAAGCTCCATGGACCAATTTCATTCATCGTGCAATATGACTTAACGTTGGAGAACGTAAATCACTCACTCACTCACTCACACACACACACACACACACACACACACACACACACACACACACACACACACACACACACACACACACACACACACACACAAGGACGTATTTAAGGGGGGATTCAGAGGGTCCGGACCCTCCCCCAAAATGAATGTTCATTTCAAACTTTTAATAAATAGTTGAAATAAAACTTAGTTTAAGATAAATCGAAAACATTTATCCAAGCTTCACTCAATTCATATCTCAATCCACTGTCAGGCAGACATGAAGTTATTTAAGAGATAAATGGCACATCAGTTGGAGAACTCGTTAAAATACACAAATAATGCCAATTAAAATAATGTAATGCAAAGTTAACCAATTCCGATATATTATAATTTGTTGGTTAGAATTCCCAGATACTTATAAGTATGTAATTTTTAACTTCTAAGTTCCTGTTCCCTTTTTCATTCAAGGAGAACTAATACTTTAAATGCATCAATCAGTGGTTCGCTTCTTAAATATCTGATTACTGCTTATATCACTTTATCTCAGGTATAAGAACAACAAATGTGCAATGTGCAAGGACTTTCTACAGACTTTATCCAAAGAAACAAGACAAAACAAGCTTTTCTAAGAACGTTTTGTAGAAGCTTGGGTGGAGAAAGTCATGCGAATATAATATATTACACGTGTTTTTATTTTTTATTAACATGATAAAACACATTCCTGATTAATTATTTGTTGAAAGCAAATAATTTAACATAGAATTTTTGGATCCCCCTCATCCCCCGGAAACTGACTTCTAAATACGCGCCTGGTATACTCCCAGATAAGTGTTACTCAATACTGGTGGAAGGCCCTGTTTAATTATTTATTGAAAGCAAATAATTGAACGTTTTGGACCCCCCCCCCCCCGGAAACTGACTTCTAAATACGTGCCTGGTATACTCCTAGATAAGTGTTACTCAATACTGGTGGAAGGCCCTGTTTAATTATTTATTGAAAGCAAATAATTGAACCTTTTGGACCCCCCCCCCCGGAAACTGACTTCTAAATACGTCACCCGTACTACACAACGCCTTGCGATCCGGGAAAACCCCGGGTCAGATAGGTCGTGATCTGGGCGGAAAGTTACATTCTCATAAATATCAGAACGGAAGGAGAAACAGGTTTAGCGGCTCCTTGCTGTTATGTAACTGTGACAACATTTCTCCTTTTACCTGAGCTTCCTTCCGTACTGTCTTCAGTCCAAGGCGGAAGTTGGACATTCAACTGGTTAATCAACTCTTGTTGACTTCGCGCTTGCCCCCGAGCTTCGTTCCTTGTTTACCACGTGACTAGTTCTAACCACCCCTTCTTGTTCTAATTCATCTTTGTCTCTCTGGCCATCCATTTACTTCTGTGTACGTCTCCCTTATATTTCGGCAGCCCTTCAGTGAACTTTGGAAAACTTGTGGCAGTTTTGTTTTCATTTTTTTTTTCTATTTTGTTTATACTTATACTAGCACCTTCTGTTTCTTTAATATCAAAAAAAATTTTTTTGTTAAAACTTCATTTTTTCAATTACATTTTTCCAGCAGTTTTCATTAACTAAATTCTCCTTGGATCATATTTTATAACCAGAGGCAAGATTTTGTGGTGACAATTATTTATAAAATTCACACTAATAATTTTAATTGGTGGTGTTTTGTGATGAATATTTTAACATAAATTCGCATTAATTTCACGCAAATTTTGGGGAAGAATTAATGAGTAATGACACGACTGAAATGAAAAGTAACAGGTAACTAGAGCAACATAACTGTTAAAATCCTTTTTCAAATACTTTATTTGAAATCAACAGACAGTATGTAACATGAATAAAATCAAACATCATACATCAAATATCACACATCAGACATCGTCAAACTGCAGCATACAAGTTGTGATATTTTCGCTTTTCATATTTGTTCTTTTGTCTGCCACAACTAAGTTATATGTAGAGAAAAATCTCTCACTGTCAGCGTTTGACATCGACAACCAAAGACATTGAAGGGACTTTTCACAGAAATTGCTGTAAGAATCAGCTTTTGTCTTCAATGTCAAGAGTGCTGTTACTACAAGAGCTTTGCTCTTCAACAATGTCACAAAGCTCTTTGTAACAAAGAAGCAAATCAGAATCACAAGTAATACCACTGGTTTTAAATACATTTAGTTGTTTAAATGTTGCCATTACATGATTTAAATCACCTATACTTGATTTAGTAACTAGCCTAGAAGGCTCAAAGCTTTTATGGTTATTATGTCATCAGTTTCTTTTGTCATAATGGAGTTTAATTTAGACAAAGTGATACGGCAGCAAACTTTTAGATTCTCTTCTACTGCTTCCTTAACACTGGGATCCATGATATGATCTACAAGTGCACTTACTCTGTTTCCAAAGTGACCACTCTCTAATATTTCACATTTGGCTCTCAGCGAGTTAATTCGGGATAAAACAAGATGAGTCACGGGTTTTTGTTTAGATTGAAATATTAATATTGGATCTACTATCAATCTAAAATTTTCAGAAACAAATGTTGCCTGTACCTTTACAATATTTCAGCACTTGGCATCGCAAAAATGATCATTTAACACATTTTGCGCAACAAGTGAAAGCTTTTCTTTTTTAGAAAAGAGATCGACAATTGCATCAAAATATCTGGCAATGTAAACCAGCTAGACCAGTGTGTCAGTACAGGCAATGGGAACAGTTTAGTTTCTAAATCTTGTATTCGGGCATTTAGGAACACATTCTTAAGCCCCGAGGGACAATATTTTCATGTTAATGTACTGTTTGACAGTAGTTTCCTAGAAGTTCAGTAACTTCTCAGTACCTTTAGTCAACATAATAAGAGTTTTTGCGGTTCACGGTGTGCTATCCAATAAATAACGTTTCCAGTTAGCATACGCCAAACAGTTCTCGATATCACGGACCAGCCGGGTGCTGTGGCGTCAGTTTATTGTTGCTCCGCTTAGCTGTTATTTCAGTATGCATGGTGATGCCACTGTATTGGCTTTGTTAAGGGTTAAACTTTATCTTGCTTTCGTTAAATTTGTAAACATTTTTTCGCTAAAATACATTGTTCTCGAAAAAAGGAAAAATTCGCGAAAGTTTGTACAAATATCGCTAAAAATAAAATCTCTTGCGTCTATTTATAATTGCTGACCTTTACATTTTAAGGCTACCTTCGGTAGTTACAGATTTAAAATTGTTCTTTACGGATTAAAGAATTAAATAGTGCAGTTGAAATTACTTTGCTTCCATAGCACTGGAATGGTTGAACACCCATGTCGTGCTTTTCTATTAAACTAATTAAAAGTAAGAAAATTCTGCACAGTTATTCTTTAATTTTGTATACAAAGCTAAAATTAAACCTAGGCTCATGAGTGTTCAGACTGACAATAATGTATCATTTAGATCTCCGGCGTTTGCTTTGGGAATTCGAGATATATATAGAAAGCTAACTTCCTGCCGAGATGCTGACCACATCTCCTCCCCGTATCGGTTAGATCAGAGGTGCCATCGAGTGTAGCTGAGGGTGACTCCCCTCCTTTTCCCCTTCTTCAGATTATCGCTTAGTAGCGCAGAGGTGCAAGGGAACAGATGACTGTCATTGGCTATTACGGTACGTCTACACCCCTTTATGTTTTAAAACAAATGCAAGCAACATGTCCCATTACAGAGCCCGACATCGACAAATTAATAGCTAAGAAAAATAACAACTCCACTAATAATTATTAACATGTAGCTATAAAAGTAGAATTCACATAAAAAATGAATAAATAGATTAACAACCCACCCATGAATGTTGCGCACACTCTTCCTCGCCTCAATATCTATTACGCCACCTGGTAATGGTAACCACCCTGTTTCCCCTCAATGACGCAACTGGGTTAGATGATCGCCCACCTCTGCCTTGCGTATGTGGGCGTGAGGTCGGCAGTCGGGTTGGCAGGCTTCTGGCCCTCTTGTGGACCCTACGTTTTAGGAATTGCCCATTAGTGAGGTATGACGAAATTCGTTCGCATTAAACATTTATCGATTACCAAAAAAAAAAAAAAAAAGAGTTAAGTTGCACAGTTATGTGGAGGAAAAAAGTCAAGCTACAGGGCAATTTATCTAAATAAAGTTTACACTATCTGCCATAAAGTTGTACAAATTACTGGAAGCAAGCAGTTCATATTATTAAAACATTTTGAAGAACACAGCAATTTTAATTCCCTTTGGATATTTGTTTGTTGATCCTGGACTCTACATGAGGTCCAATAGATTCTAGGGCCAATTATTTCAAGAAAACCTTTTTATGTGATTTTTCTATTATATATGCTAATATGTGAATAAGCAGAAGCCATTTATATGTGTAATGTCCACAAAACGAATGGTCATCTCCATGCATGTCTTTGCAGCTTCTCATCAACTGAATCCAAACCCCGATTTTTTTTTTTTCGCAATAAAATAATCCTTTCTGGAAGTCTCGACTTCGTGATAGATGGAACCATAAGACACTCATCTCTTGGTCCAAATGTTGAGGATAGAACTTTCACATTTCAAATGGCTTCATTTCAGTGGAAAATAGGTAATATGTAATTACATTTGAGAGCCTTTCACTTCCTAAGTCAATTTCCACATTGAGCATTGTGCATTCACAAATTAGTAGTAAAACAGGACTGAAAGCCCCTTCCTGCATTAAGCCTCATTGTTAAATATTCTTTGCTACATTAAGTAACACGTTTTCTATTCTTTGATACGTTTTTAAGGATTACACAACAAATGGTCTAATGATATAAAACTGTAATATATTTAATATAATCTCTTCCTTAGAAGACACCATCCTGCAGTCAAGGGTTCAAAAATCAAGAAGCGTTTCGGACTCCAAGGAGTATTTCATAGCCATATCGAATTCCATAATTATAAATAAAAATATTAATATATTAACAATAGTGAGTGAGTGAGTGTGTGGTGTTTAAGGGCCCGTCGACAACAAGGTCATTTGGGCCCCAAGTCAACACTAAAAACCTAAAAACTATAAAAATTCAGTTAAAAAGGTAAAATACAATAAAAGCACTCAAATGTTAAAAGGACATTAAAAACGATCTAAAAACTAATAATTTAAAAGCTCTAAAATTTATAAGTATAAAATTCAAGTCAGACTTGTTTATTAAAACCGATTTTAAAAACAAACCGCAGTGCCTTGTCCACGGCCACTAGGTCGTCCCCTAAAACACCGAGCAAGTTAGTCCCCAAGCCCAAAGACTGGCGAACGCGGGCGTACTGCGGGCAGTCAAGCAATACGTGCCGCACCGTGAGGCGTACTGCACACGGAGCACACACAGGGGCCGGTTCCCCTCTTAACAGGTGGCCATGAGTCAATCGTGTGTGCCCAATTCTCAGCCGGGTGAGTATCACCTCGGCCCGCCGGTTATCCCTGCAGGAAGTTGGCCAGGGTTGTACGCCCTCCTTTATAGCCCGGAGTTGTGTGCCTTGTAAAGCTGTCCAGGATTGCTGCCAAGCAGATAGGAGCTGGCGACGGAAAAAACGTTGCACATCCTGGAATGGCACCGTAGTTGTTAAACTCCGGGGCAAACGGCAAGTGGACTTAGCAGCCGCGTCCGCCTCCTCGTTCCCGGAAATGCCCACATGGCCTGGGATCCAAGTAAAAACAAAATGGTATCCTCGACCGAGCATTTGCGAGATCTGGGCCTGTATTTTTAAAACAAGGGAGTGGGCGGCAGTGTGCTGTTGCAAGGCCTGAAGAGCACTTAGAGAGTCAGTGCAAACAATAAAAGAGCCAGGAGCTAACTTGCAAATAAAAAGGAGCAAATATACTAACAATAGTTTACATAGACCATTAATGCTTTGTGCTCCCCATACACTTTGTCATGTAGTGACAAATGAGAAGCAATCAGAGGAACAGTACACTTTTGGACCTCCATAACTTCATTACTAGAAAACTCTCACCTCTTTCTCTAGCTGGCGAGGACGTTGCGATATTTAGGAGTCCTACTGATACCAAAATGACGTTATACATCTTGCCCAAGCTATGTCGGTGCCGTTGAAGCTACTCCTGTACAAGCAAGTGCTGCGTCCAGCAATGCTCTACGCCTGCGAAGTCTGGGGCGTTGTAGCTACCTCCATTGCCATGGACTCACCCTGATATGTAACTATTTGTTTCAAATGGGATGATGTTTGTCCTTGAACGCTTTGCATTTCCCCTATGTGGTGTGTGACGAGTGGCAACGTAATCAATATCTAATAAATACTACTCGCGTTAAGGCAAAACTGATCCATGAGGAAGGTAGAGAGCAATATATCTAACATCACCGCAAAACCCCACATTTTTTAGCTCAAATAGTTCTCCTAATATAAATAAATAAAGCACTATTACATTGTAACAATGCAACGCGACGAAAGCATTGGCATATATGCGTGTAATTACTCAGAACTGCAACATTTTGTCATGACTGATAAAGAAATTACTTTGAATAAACCAAGGTGTTTGTTAAATTCGAGCAAGAACAAGCAAACACCTCGTGCTGGATTGTAGAATTGTGCATTGGCAGAACGTAACTTATCACACCATATGAATAATCGTAAGCTTTCAGGGCCGGAGTCTAATTTGAAGATAGAAGAATTTTCCGGGGTCAGGGGCCGTGGTCTGATGGAGTTGGAAGATCCATACGTTTCGTTCACGTCTGCGGTGAACATCATTAGTGGTAGCGTGGTCTGAGTCCTCTGGGTGAAGTTTCAGTCACAACTGACTCACTAGCAGATCAGCAGACCAGCAGAAGATGCGGGCGGGGTGTTTGCCGCTTAGTGCGGCTTTATCTGGGCAGTATAAAAGAAATGTCTTGTGTCACAGGCGGTCATAAAGTGCCCCGGGGAGCTGAGTGCGCCCAGTGCTGACTGCGCATCTGAGCACAGTCCGGTTGACAGGCTAGAGGGAAAGGAACTAATGTTAAGGTATGGGTTTTACCAAGTGGGTACAGTGTCAGAGGAAAGTGACCCTGCTCAGTTTAGTTGCCCAAGCGTCTTTGGGCAACCGGTAACTTGGTCTGCGGCGAGGAACCATATGGTCATACCGGCCCAGGGTATTCACCAGGTTATTGGAGTGAGGGCCTAGCTTAATGTAGATGGTACAGGTTATCTCCCGCACCACGTATACAATATATGGGACTCACGAGTAGGTATGGAGGATATGGGACGGGAATCTACGTCCAGTATCGTAGATAATTCGCAGCGCCTTGTTCTGGACGCGCTGTAGTCTGCGAATAGTGCTGGGAGCAGCTGATCCCCAGACTTCGCAGCCGTACAGAATCAGGGGCGGGATAATCGCCCGGTACAAGGCGTAGTTTAAGGTGTGTGGGCATTATGATTTTAAAGATGGGGCCCAACTGCCTAAGTGCTGCATGCCCTTGTCCGGCTTTGACCCGGACGTGAGGGACGTAGGTGAGGCCGCGATCTAGGAGGACGCCAAGGTATTTGGCAGAGGGAACCCAGGGGATTTGCCTCTGCCTCAACCTCAGCGACCTATCCGGTAGCCTAGCTCGGAGCTTAGCCAGGAGCAGAGCGTAGCTCTTCCCTGGGCTAATATCCATCCTCCACCTCTCACTCCAGCGGACGATAGCTCGGAGCTGGCGCTGCAGCGCAAGATAGCAGTATCGTAGGTTCTTGTTACGTGCCTTTATGAGGACGTCGTCGGCATACTGGCATGTAACAGTCTGTGGTTCCAGAGGGAAATCAGACATGTAGGCCGCAAAGAGTAGCGGGAACAGAACACTACCTTCCGGTACTCCTGCGGCTATGGGTCTGATTGATGACAGCCGTCCTTCCACTCTCACAATGAAAGTGCGGTCTCTGAGGAAACTGATAATCAGGGCGAGATAGGGAGGAGGTATATTGGCTTCCCTGAGCTTTTACAGTAGGCCTTGGTGCCAAGTGGTGGCAAAGGCTTTTTCTACGTCTAGCAGTACCGCGACATTCTTGGGGTTTTCCTGGAATCCCAGGACTGTTCTCTCGGCCAGTCGCAGCAGCTGCAGGGTCGTGTAGTGTCCATAACGAAAACCAAACTGGTGATCGGGTAGGAGCTGCCTTTCCTCGAAAAGAGGGGTCAGGTGGGATAGGAGCAACCGCTCAAACAATTTTGAGACGGTTGGGAGAAGACTTATGGATCGGTAGCTAGAAGGAAAGGCCGGATCCTTGCTGGGCTTCAGGATGCACAGCACTCTCGCCTCTTTCCAGCAAGCTGGAAAATGGCGGAGGTGGAGGTACGCATTGAAGATCCGCATCAAGTGGATGACGGTCCTCTTGGGCAGGTGATGGAGCATAAGAGCGCTAACGCCATCGTGTCCAGGGGACTTATTAGGTTTAAGTTTCCGGATTTCAGTCGTCCCCACTCTTGGAGTGACTATTGGGAGATGGATCGCCTCGTGGTGCTGCTGCGGCCCCTCATAGAGGTGTAGGTAGGTAGGTAGGTAGGTAGGTAGGCAGGTAGGTAGGTGGGCAGGCAGGCAGGCAGGTATGTATGTTCATAAACACACGCACACGCACAGAACGATTTACATTGCTTGTCTTAGATCTGTTACAGAAACAATCGCGATGTAGCGCTCCGTTATGCATAAACTTGGCATAATCGATGTTTGGTCGTAGATAGCTCAAATCTACTGAATGGTCTGTAGTTATCAGTTTACAGTTACAGATAAGCTTAATAGGTCACGTTATGGATTTCAATTGAACTAGCGTAGCGGGCAAAATAGGGGAAGTTGAAATGACCTCCTTCTGCCCCCTGCGACAGAATGACCAACTTATGCGTGGTTACTGAGTGCCGAGACGGAACTGCGGTGTCAGTCTTACGTACAGTAGGCCTACATTGGAAATAACATTTGAAGGGGAAGCGAGCACCCCTATACGAGAGTTAACAGAGAGACAGGCACAGGGCTGACTACGTTTTAACAACCATGATGCAATTAGCTGTCATTACAAAAGTAAGATTTAAACTTCTCTACTTACCTTAATTTTTTCCCACGCAGACACAGTAGGATTATACTCAAGTGTGTATATATCATAAATGAAATTCGATACACTTGGATGTTGGTGTCGGAGATTGTGAAATTCGATTTCTGCTAGACAGTACTTTCCTTGCAATGCTTCGCCTTCTTTCGAAGTGACTAGTATGTCTGTACATTCGTCGAAGTTTCCCATCTGATACTGATTTCCTGCCAGTATTCCTACTGGAAACTTAGCAGCGGCATCAAACACTGAAAACAACAAAAACAACATCTTCAGTAACTGTGTACATACTTGATCACAGTATTCTGAAGTACGAAGGTGGTCTGAAAAGTGTCGGGCCTCAACATGAAGATGGCAGCATTTGTAAATAAAAGCTAGTGAATTTTGTTTTTCATCTATTGACAGCTGCTTACCAAAGTTTCAGCCATTTTGGACGCTCAGTTATTATGTAACAGTCGTTTAAGTGGGTTGAAGTGAGTGTTTTTATGAAAATGGACAAAATCGAGTATCGAACTATCATTAAACATTTGCTTTTGAAAGGCAATAGGCCTTCGCAAATCAAAGATGAGTTGGATTCTGTGTACGTGGACTCTGCACCATCATTTACCACAGTGATATTTTGGACAGCTAAATTTAAACGTGGCCGTAAAAGCTTGGCAGACAATGAAGCGTTAGGGACGTCCAAAGACTACAACTACCGACGAAAATACCGCAAAAGTTCACCGAATGGTGCTAGACGACCGCCGAATTAAAGTGAGAGAGATAGCAGAGGCTATGAATATGTCAAAAGAGCGTGTTTGTCACATATGAAATCAACATTTAGACATGAGAAAGCTGTCCGCGCGATCAGGGTGCCGCGTTTGCTCACGTTAGACCAAAAATGTGTTCGAATGAACATTTCCAACTCTCTGTTGGCGCAGTTGAGGCGCAATAAATCCGAAATTTGGCGCCGTTTAATTACTGTAGATGAAACTTGGATACACCATTATACGCCCGAAACAAAAATACAGTCCAAACAGTCGACTGCAAAAGGGGAACCGCCTCCAAAACAAACAAAAACTGTTTGCTCGGCTGATAAAGTGATCGTGACTGTATTTTGGAATAGTGATGAAGTTATTTTAATGTATTATCTTAAAAAAGGAAAACTTATTACAGTAGCATACTACGCATCATTACTTGACAAGCTTAAGGCAGAACTTGCGGAAAAACGACTACATTTGCCGAAAAATAAAATCACGTTTCACCAACACAACGCACCGTCTCACACCTCAGCGGTTGCAATGGCGAAAATTCACGAATTACGGTTTGAACTGCTTGACTCACCAGATCTAGCCCCAAGCGATTTCTTTTTGTTCCCTCATCTGAAAATTGCGCTCGGAGGACAGAGATTTTCGTCAAATGGATAGACAATCACCTTCGTGAACAATTATTTTGCAGAAAAAAAACGCCGACATAGAAACTAACAAAATCATATACCAAATCCTATCTTAACCCCAAATGTTTGTGTAAAATGCCGCCATTTTGGGTACCAGACTCTAGCAAATGGCGGCAGATTTTAACAGCGAATGTATACAAAAACCTAAAGATAGCGGCTGTAACATGCAATTGGTTTAGATCAAAAGTGTCGCTTAAGTTCAGATCCATAAAGTGACAGTGTAATATAGATATACGTCTAAATTCGACAGACGTGTATATTTGCCTATGTTAGTGAATGTCTTTTTTCTCTGAGCTTCGTTGTCGCAAAGCACTGAAAAATTTCCAACAAAATATTAGTTTATTGTTGCATTGCTAGTTGATAGTTCTGCCATACTTGTGCAGGTTACAGATTAGTTAGGAAACGTTCTTGTGCTTTTCCTTTTGTATTTCAAAATCCAGTAAAATTTCGGCACTGAATGACTGAGATGTGAGCATGCAAAACGTGCTTAATAATGTGATTAATATTTTGTACAAATCATGCAAAACAACATTTACTTAAAGCAATATTTACGGTTACTCTATATATCAAAACTATGAGATAAGTGTAATGCAGATAAATAAAAAGCCAACTTTCTCCTTCTACTGACTGTATCATTACAAATCACATTGAATATAGATAGCAACAAAATGAGTTCCGAAATATTTACATGCTCAAATAAACTGAACGCAATTCATTATTATGTCAACGATCGCATTGTTGTGGATGAAATTGTCACTAGACATTTGATCTCATCCATGTCCCGCAGAATGAGGTCAGTAATACAGACAGAATGTTTACACACTCGATACTAAGTTAATTTCAATTTTTATTTTATTGTACATATAGGAATATAATATTTACTTACTTGTTCTTTACTTTATCCCTAGTCGTAGCTTTTACAGCGGTATTAGGAGATTCTTGTTTGTCTATCCCTTAAGTCGGGCCTGAGAATGCAAAGACTTGGATCTGATAGAGAACCAGGATGTCTGGTGTGATGGTGAAAGAAGTGGATGATAGTATGAAGGCGAGATGAATGATGGGATAATTGATGGAATGTTGGTGGGGGAACCCGGAGGACCTGGAGTAAACCTGGCCCAAGCATCGTGTTGTTCACCACAAATCTCACTTTGCAGTCGCCTGAGAAAGGAACCCGGACCGCCTTGATGAGAGCCAAGTGGTGCAACCAATCAGCCATGGCTTGGCATTTTTGTATTTCCTTTGGCTTTAAAACAGAGTCAAGTGTTTTAGTTTTTGTGTGCGAGTGTAAATGTCATAAAATCAAGTAAACCTTAGCAATTGGAAGTTGTATTATAATGTTTGTAATATACATTTTGTATTGATACAATAAAATAATCAAAATGATGTCTGGGATTCGAACCTTTGTAGGTCCAGCCCGTACATACTTGTCTATAACCGCTCGGCTATCTATGAGCATTTTCTGATTGAGACTCAATTATGAGAGGATTCAGTAGGGCCAAGCTAAAGGCAACAAAACCGGCCGTAATAACAATGTGGCTTTCAGAGTCTGCTCCCCGCCCTCCATCTTTATAGTCAAGGGTCCTCTAATCCTCTGACGTTATGAAATAGGCGAAATGATGCTTAAATGAGCCGAGGGTCCATGGAGCTTAGAATTACCCAAGGGAAAGCCCTGGAAGAAAATCTCAGCCAGATAACACATGGACTAACATAATTATAAGAATTGTGAATATAAAAGTATTAAGCTCTGTTTGTCGCGATTACTAACACCAAAGTGCCAAAAAGTACTTTCAGAACCTCAACATGCGCCTATTGTTAGCTTAAATGAAGGTCATGCAGAGAGCAAACAAACAAACGTTTAACTCATTCACTTCCTTGTAAAGCTACAGTGTAATATTTGTAAACTTTACACAACTAAACAAACAGTGGAAACACGTTCCTGCGGTTTGAAAAAAAAAAATGCAAATATTTCACAGATAACAAATACAAGGAAAACTAAGTTCACAGAGTCTGTGAAGGATTAGGTAAGCAAAGGTAGAGATTGCCAGCCAAATACGCCCACTGACTTTAATATTACACATATGCTGTTATGTGCTACCCCATATGCTTCACTAAGTGCAAGTTTCTGAATTTGATATCACTGCTGTGGAAATAATTGTTGTTAACATAATGTGGCTTGAAAAATAGCAGTTTATTAGTTAATATACTTGGGGATACGTAATATTAAAGTAGCTACAAAATAAGAATGAACATGGGTTCAGCCAATACGGTTAGCCAGTTCCACAGCTAGCGGGCGACAGAGATAGAAGATATATCTTTGTCTCAACCTAGCAAGCATCATACAGATGCTGACAGAGAAGTTCGCTTAATATTTCAGCATGTGCGTGAGAACATATATGATGACTATCGCACAATCCGAACCTTAAAACCTCGAACCGGAGAACAGTTGAGCTATCGTTCATATGCACACAAAACAAAATGATTCAAATTAGATACGTTCTACGAAAGAAGGTGTATGCCAAAGTGAAACATAATGGCATACATTGTGCGCAGAAATGTTAGTCTTGCAGCATCAATATCGCTTCTTTCAAGCAGAAATTTCCGACCATCATTGGTTTGTTCTCCTATATTTGAACCCAAGAGATTTTAGAATATTATGCATAGAAGATACAGAATCCGTATATTCTATTTCCCCCTCATTAAATTGGTCAGCCTTTTGGCAGTTGGATATTCACTCTTAACATATAAGTCATAAATTGTTCGACGTGAAACATACTTTTGAAAATTGTCTAAGTTGGTAGCACGTTTTTTAGCTGCTCGATGTTTCCCTGGAGATCTAAATATGTAAACTTCTAATTTGGTAAACTTTTACCATTAATTCCCGACTCTGAGCGAAATTTGTGCTTTCGAAAATATCTAATTGACATCTGTTTAAAAAAGGAATACACATTAAGGGTATGTATGACTGAAATTTCATGAAAATCGTGAAAATAACGACTTTTTTTTATTTTAATTCTATAAAATAATTTAGACATTCCCGAATGTGAAAAATGCATAATTTGCCTCCGGACGCCATTTTTAAATGCTTATTTAAATGTCGGTGGCCTTTAAACTCTGTCAGAGTCACGCTCTCTTTTGCCTACATCCACATTCTTTGTCTGTTTTCCGTGCTTAAATTTTCAATTCAAGAAAAGAAAAATAAGGCTTTCAGACAAAATAGTTCCTAAAATGTTGCCAATATATCAGAGGCTGGCTTCTACAACATTACTAGAGAGGTGCAAAACAGGAAAAACACAGAATGCCAATGAATCTTTGCATCATGTCATGTGGAATAAGTGCCCAAACGAAGTTTTCATATCAAAACAAAAATTGGATCTTTCTGTTATTAAAAGCATCAGTGAGTTTAACATGGGTAGTCTTAAGTCATTGGAGCTGTAGCGAAATATCAGAGGTGAAAGTGTAGTAGACTCAGCAAGGAAAACTTCAGTGCAGCGAGATCAGACTCGTATCCTGCAAAGCAAGAAGCGAAGTTGTGCAGAAGAAAAACAACATCTAAAAAAGAAAAAGGTGGAAAAAGCAGCAACAGAGGAGAGGAAAAAGAAATCTGAGGGTCCAACCTATCAGCTTGGTGGATTTTAATGTGAGTTGTGCAATCAAATCTTTAATCGCTGTTTTCTCAATGTTCATATTTTCAGCATTTTTCTTCCTGTAAAATGCTCCTTGCGATGCAGTTTTTGTACTATATTCATGACATTTCCTAAACAGGTTCAGAATATCATGAGGAATGGAAATTGCCCTAGGTTTTATTGTGAAATGTATATAAGCATCTATTTTTAATCTTCAAACACAAAACTTACAGTTTTTTAGA
The DNA here is from genome assembly GCA_030765055.1 of Mantis religiosa. Taxonomy (NCBI): domain Eukaryota; kingdom Metazoa; phylum Arthropoda; class Insecta; order Mantodea; family Mantidae; genus Mantis; species Mantis religiosa. Next base: position 311,449 of record JAUKNK010000394.1, read on the forward strand.
CAAAAAAAGAATATTTGTAAATTAAAAAATTTTTGTGACCTAAACTAAAGGAGACACAGAAAAACCCAGAGCAATTTCAAAAATTATGTGTATTATGAACATAGGGTTAAAATATTAGACCAAAATTCAAAATATTTTGTCGCAAGGGACTTTTTTAGTGACGTAACAAAAAACATACAAAATTTATCATAGTTTCTAAACTGATGGAGAAAAATGGTTTAAATTTAGGTTGTAACATGTTTACAATATACTAAACCTATGGTGTAAATTTGAAAAAGCTAGCTTTATTAGTTCAGAATTTGAACATTTCAGTCATACATACCCTTAACAAGAATACTTGTAGCCCATTTATGTAAAATCTTATGAGTTATTACGCAGTTAATAGGCGCACCAGTACTAGACTCGCTAAACGGTATATTTACTAACTTTGATAAGCGCATGTGCGATCACCAATTTACTGAATGCAACTGCAGCATAGCACGTGTGTCCTTTTCTTCACTGACAGTTAATGGTTCTTTTCTTTCTAGTCAGACGCCTTATCTATCCATATCTCCGAAACCAGATGTGCTACAAATATGTAGCTTGGAGAGCAATCCTCAGAAAAGGTACCTCTGTAACATGGGGAAAACAAAATTAGCCATATGGTTCGGCAAAGCGAGCCAGTATGCGTGCTTAACTGTACAACGTTGCACGTACCGCATTGGCTAGTAGCGACAGATCAGCCACGCCTAGCCCCGCCTTATGTTCATTCCTAATTTGTAGCTAGAATTTGCAATGGGTAGAGAGAGACATGTTCATTGAAACAATTTGACTGCTTTGATAGAAAAAAGGAAAGAAGGAAAGGAGGGAAGAAAGAAGGAAAGAAAGAAAGAAAGGAGGACGAAAGAAGGAAAGAAAGCAGGACAGTGAGAAAGAAAGAAAGAAAGGAAGAAGAGAGATAGATAAATAAATAAATAAAAGAGATAATGAAAGAGAGAAAGAAAGAAAGAAAGAAAGGAAGGAAGGATAAGACAGAATAGGGGATTCGGTAGCACGACCAGACTTGATCTATTGTACCTATGCCCCAAGTGGGACATGCTGGAGAGGAAGGAGGAGGCGACAGGAGACAGGGCGGTGGGCTCAAGGAGGCATGAAATCGCAGAGGGCAGGGTCCCTACTATTGACAAGTTGCTCGGGTCAGGCCAGCACGTGTTTCTGAAACGGTCCGGAGAGCGTTCTACCGGAGGAGAAAGTGTTTACCAGGAACATATCATCCGCCGTGAGGTCTAGGTCGTTAGTGACCGAAAATGTCAGTATAGTCACATCTCCAGTCCTCAACTCCTTATGTATAACTTTGGTTGGTCTAAGGGATGAAACCTTCTGTCAGTTTAAAATGCTCTTGGGAATGTTCTCATGATTGTGCAGGATTATGTCCACCTTAGACGATAATTTGATTTAGCATTTACGTCTCACTAGCGTAAGAACACCTTACTATTTCATATTTAAGCTGCTTTTGGAAATCATATTTATGTACCTCTACCACCCCCCCCCCCCCAAAGTAAACGATTTCCATTCCGTACGCGAGATGATTGTTTTTCCAACAACGTAGCTGATGTCGTTTGTTGCGTTGGCAATAACAATAACAGACCTTAACAACTGGAGCTAATTACAGTGGCATGGAACTCAGGCCGATCCATCCACGTAGTTCGCAAAGAATTCATAAAGAGCCAGGGCTTTCGTCAATAGCTTGCTGCCTTTGAGTCACATTATGCACATATTGAATTTCAATAATACTTAGTAAACTTCTTTCTTTCAGCAATGTTTCTCCATTGTACACAAACCTATCAGCTCAGTTTGGGGACATGATTTACACACTGACTTTGTGGATTTGTAGAATTAAAAGTCTCGTTTGTACACCCCTTGCAGCAGTAAAAAAGACGTGACATAAACAACAGCAGTCTTCAAGGTCGTCTTGTTCTCAGCTGCACGTAACAAACAAAAGAATTCACTGCGGTATACTTCAAATGTCCACAACTCACACAAGTAACAACTCAATTAGCAACTGACTACGCTCTAACATATTGCGGGGTTTTTAGACCTCGTCGATCGTTCGATAACAATCGCGACGCACAGAGAGAAAGACGGAACTATATCTGTCTCTGCCAACCAACAATGCGATTGGCGACATTATTGTTTGAGTTTGCTGTCTCCATCAGATAACTTGTTTCGGTAGCTTGAGTAGCAATCGATTGCATTCACCAGCAATGTTTACAAAATAAAATGTGACATCAAACATTACTGGGGCCTTTAATTGCCCAGGGGTGTTTGGATTCACTGCGCATGGTCTTTTGACTCATCACTGGAGCCCGGATTTGTAAGCACAATCAAATGGTGATATAAGCAAACAAATAAGCAAGCAAATAAAAATAAAAATTTAATCATAAACTAATTTGTTGGTAGAATTTTTACCTTCGTGACGATTGTTACAGTACACGAGAGAGTTATCTTGAGATTTTCTTGTGGGAAGCTGCTGCGTCTCTCAACGTCGAATGACGTTACTGGAACATGCGGAGAGCACCACATTCCCTTTGGAAGTTTTGTAGAAATTTTACAGAGTATTTCGTAACTAGGGTTTTTCGTTAATACCTTACTGAGTTTCTCAAATGAAGTTTTAATAATACCTTAAAACAATGTAAAAGAAAGTGAATGTTCGAGTATTTTAGATGTACTCTATCTTATCTTGGATGCCAATATTAACAAAACATTCTTGTGTTGTAGCGATGTTGCTTGTATCTTCTGATGGGGGGGGGGGGGCCTTGTTATTCTCTAGGTGTTGCCCTATGGCTGGGCGCCCTTTTGGGACAGCACGGTAACTCCCTGGTCATTAGAGGGAGGGGGGGGGTCAATCTGTCGCGCCAGGGTTTATTTGACAGTACAAACACTTTCTTAACGCTAGAGACAAGAAGATCCACGGCTCCTAACTCTTTCAGCGAGACGATGATGGCTAGTAATAAATATGTACTTTTAAATTAATATAATTTATAAGATATTTTAAATAAAAAGCATAATATAAGCAAGCAAAGGCACTATTTAAGCAAAAACCATTTATAAGCATTTTGGTTAGAAACCCGGGCTCTAGTCATCACTAATAAAAGTGCACACAGATAAACGAAAGCCTCAATTTGAAAATACGAGGGCTGTTCAATAAACAATGATCACAAATATTTTTGACAACGTACCTTTGCTCATCCTCATAATTTTGGTGGTCCTTCTCAAAATAGTCTCCCCTGAATACGATTCACTTGTCTCAGCGTTTCTGCCAGTCTTCAAAGATATGCTGGAAACCATTTTTTGAGAGATCCTTCAAAATCGCCTCCGCAGCCTTCACCGCTGCTTCTGATGACGGATAATGCCTCCCACGAAGGCGTTTCTTCAAGTTAGGGAATAGAAAAAAGTCACATGGGGCCAAATCCGGACTATAGTGAGGGTGAGGGATGCACTTCACGTTGATTTTTGCAACATATTCAGCAACAACATTGGCAATATGCGGCCGCACATTATCGTGGTGCGGCATCTAGTCTGCTTCATGGAAATGTGGTCTTTTGCGCCTGATATGGACTTGCAATGTTTTCAGGACATCCCTGTAGTATTGTCCAGTTACTGATGTGTGTGCAGGTACAACATGCTGCAGCATCCAGCCTGCTTCATGGAAATGTGGTCTTTTACGTCTGATATGGACTGACAATGTTTTCAGGACATCCCTGTAGTATTGTCCAGTTACTGATGTGTGTGCAGGTACAACATGCTGCAGCATCCAGCCTGCTTCATGGAAATGTGGTCTTTTACGTCTGATATGGACTGACAATGTTTTCAGGACATCCCTGTAGTATTGTCCAGTTGCTGATGTGTGTGCAGGTACAACATGCTGATAAACCATTCCATGAATATCAAAGAATGAGATGACCATAACTTTCCCAGCAGAAGCAACCACTTTTGCTTTGTGATGAACGAAATGTCCACACTGAGCTTTGCTGTTTGCTCTCAGGATCAAAATGATGTAGCTAAGTTTGACCAGCAATGATTACGTTTGAAAGAAGCTCCGGATCTTCCTCTAACATCAACTTTAACTGCATGTTACCTCCATTGTAGTAGTAGGTGATACTGAATATGTCTGAACTTGCCTGGTTCTCACAGGCGGGAACCAGAAGTACCAACAATGAAACTACTACGGCGTGTTTGTTTCACATTAAGCTAACAGAATATAATAAGTTTGAATTTTAGTGCGAAAAATTATGACCGTAAAAATTATGATGATTCTTTATTGAACAGCCCTCGTATTTAGTTTAAATATTATTGTAGTACACAAGAACAGTTTGTGGGTTTACTGTTTCCCAGTACACTTTTACCAATGTATACCAATATAAACACGATATAGATGAGGTTGTTGTATTAGTTTAATGACAGACGTGTGTTAACTTTGTTTCGGTGAAATATGTGTATGAAGGAGCTCCTTATGAGTTGTAATACTTTAGTTGTTCTCGAGAAAGCTTTAAGAACAAACTCGCATGGAATGTCATGTAGCAACATATAAAAATATTATAAAATTAGATTAATGACACATGAATTTATTGAACTTTCTAGTAGAAATAATACAAGCATTTGCAATATGAACACAAAGCAAATGTCAGTGTTGAGCAGTTTCCCACATCGAATTATAGCTTAAAAATAAAGGTGGTACCATTTATGACCTTTATTTTTTTTCAAATTTCGCAGAGTTTCAAACATGAATATTGAAAAACAAACTGTGATATGCTCGGTAATTTAAACAGTAAGTTTGCCTTCTTGTGCCTCACCAGTAGTCAAACATGTAATCGTGACAGAAAAAAGATTTAATGTCTACGAAAGTATTTTTGTAGAGAGAACAATATCAAACATAAGCTAACGTTTCCTACAATTTCTCAATGGAATTCGCAACCTAGTGAGTGAAGGTTGTACTTTAGGAAGCGTGAAAATTGGGAAATACACCACCAAGTCTTGAGCTAGTGAAGCTGATCAAATGGAAATAATAGATCCACTTTCATACATATATGAAGAAGAAGAAAGGGCTGTTCTCGTAGCTCAGTCGGTAGAGCACTTGCCTACTGTGCTAGAGATCCCGCATTCGATTACCGGTGGTGGGGTGGGGATTTTTCTCCAGCCAAGATAATTCCCCATCTTCCACAGTGTCTGGAAGTAGGAATGAGAGTGCGAACGTGTATGTGATCTAATGATTAAAAAAACCAACAAATACACTTCAATTAACTTGAGGTGGCAGATGACTAAAGATGCACACTAAAAGAATTAGTCGGGTACCAATCCTGAAAGGAAGCTGAGGATCATTTTATACATTTGGAGCTATTGATGCTATATGTATCACCTTTAGTCTTCTTTCAGGTTTAGTGTCACACTAATTCTTTTAGTGCGCATCTTTACTCAGCTACGTGTTATCACCTTCAATATGTTCCAAAGTAGAACGGCCGCCGATATGACCATTGTAGTTAAAGGCCATCGGGGTATAAATGGAACAAATAAAACAAAGTTTACAAAAATTAGGACATTATATATTTTACGAATTAATCTCCTTTTATGGCAACAATGTAGTAAAGTCTCTAAAGTTTGCATTAGAATAAACCATTTACTGTATTTACAGAATGAATCGTTTGACACATTTTGTGTAGAGAAGGCCACTAACCGATATTCTGTACACCGGAACTGTACAGTAAGCGGTTCTCACGTAAAACAAAATGCTGAGACACAGTCAAGAGTTATCCTTCAGAATGGAAACGAAAATGTCACATCTGCAAGATATATTGCTGAGGCTCCAACGTTAACTGCCAGGTCACCAATTCAGGAAAGTCAGCTATAGAGGAAATGGCTCCAAATTTAACAGCATTTGTTTACAATCTTAAATCTCTCCCGCTCTATCTCTGTCTGATGTAATGAGCTAGAGAATAGTGTTGAAAAGAATGAAAAATAAAGATATTGATAAAGATCAAGTTCTCATATGTAGCTCACAAAATAGTCTACAAAAAGCGTTACGTATATTAAATAACTGTCAATAGACAAAAATTAAGTGTTAGCTTTCAAGGGACCCAATACCATAAGAGCCATAATATTATTAGAAGGAAACCTCGTTGAAAAAGTCAGCTTCTTTAATTACCTTGGTCACAATATCTCTCATTTTAAAAATATTGATATTGTAAATAGAATCGACAAATTAAATGGAATATGTGGCAACAAAGGGAGGAGCTTTAAAAATACGAGAAGACAGAGTAAGTTAAGGTTTTCGAAAGTGATTGCAGTTTCTATATTATGATAGGTAGTGAATTTTGGACTTCAACCAAAAAGAGCAAATGATTGAAACAGCGGAAACGAAGTTTGTAAGAAATGTAGCAGTGTATAATGTTATAGATAAGCAAAGAAGTGAGGACTTTCGAAAAGAATTGAATATTTTTAACTTAATAGATAGAAAAAATAGAAATAACAGAAATAACTGGAAGGAACATGTCGACAGAATGAATGATAGCCGCATCCCAAAATTAGTTTTAGATTACAAATCATTAGGTAGAAGAAATATTGGTAGACCAAGGAAAAGATGGATACAACACTTTTAATTTCAAATTTATGAGAGTGGAATGACCTTGACAAGTTGAAGATGAATGTTGCTGGGATGGTATATTTCACATTACAGAGAGTGAGCTGAATGCCATGTGCGATATGTCCTTGTAGGGTATAGACGTGCCGAAGTGTCAAACAAGGAGTGCTCTACAGACGCAGGTAACTCCTTCCACTTACCCTGCTGACCCACACTACCACCTAAAATATCCCTGAAAATACCTACGCTTAATTTTTGATATGTTTCGAAGCAGGATTTCTTTCACAAACTGTGGCACCAGTCTACTCGCTCCTACCCCCGGTCAATGCTGGTGATGTGTCGTCTAGAGAAACAAACAGATAAAATAGAACTTCACATCTCTTTCGAAAAAACCAAAATGATGACAAACTGCAAGCAACTACGTAAATCCATCAAAGTCTGCGAACAAACGATTGAACAGTTCAAATATCTTGGAGAATGGATTAGCTGGAATACTAAGGAAAATAAAACAATGGAATCCAGAAAAAGTAAACTTGAACTAGCTTTGTAACTAACAAAAGATTACAAGAAATCACTATCATGGGGATCCAAAATTAAACATTATAAAACAGTAATTAAACCAGAAGTACTGTACACATCAGAAACACTCAACATGAATGTCAAGGGTCAGATAGAGAAGCTCAAATTAAAAGAAAATATTAAGAAAGATCATAGGACCAAAATCTCAAGATAAGATAATATATATTAAGAATGGAACTCTTTAGAGGAAAATTTAAAAACTCTCAGGTACTATACGAAAAAGGAGGATAAATTTTTATGGCCATCTTCTCAGAATGAACTCTAGCAGATTAACTAAACAAATCGTTCATTTCTTCCGAAACCGTAAAACAAAACCTAACTGTTTTAAACAAACCGAAAAAGAATTAGCAGAATTAAAAGTCACAGAAAATTCATTACTTAACGGGACAGTGAAATTAATAACTAAAAACGAAAATATAAGGTTCAAAGATAAATTTACATTAAAATTCAAACAAATTATCTCGGCAGAAGAGAGGAAAAAAAAAGGTAAGATAGAATGAATAAATACTGGGAACCCCAAAGAGGGTAAAATGTTTTACCTGCTTTATCCAGTCACAGAAGCACGTATTAGAAATTGAATTTACGCTAGGCTCTGCTGAATAGGACAAAAATAGTCAAAACAAATGGCAAATAAAAGGCTGTTAAATGTAACAAAAGTGGTACAAAAGGACCTTTAAATAAAAAAAATAGCTAAACCGGTAAAAAGGACAAATAAAATCCTGCATTTTGAGAGCTATAATGAGCTATAATTAACACATATTATGTGGGGCCTCATTTTCTGACACTAGGGAACAGGGGGGGGGCGTAGTTATTCCCCGGAGGCTGTCATACATTAGTCTATACTTTTACGGAATATGAATGGTTCCATCCCGTTTGTATTTTGTTCCTGTGGATGGTTGTCTTCTGCTGTTTCTTCAACCTTGTTTATAGTGGCTAACTACATGGCCACATTCCGACTGTAGACAAAGTAATTACATAATATCTATGTTAACACAATGTTCATAAAGTTATATCAATATTTACAACATTCGTTGGTAGGTTTACAATAAAGTGAAATGTTACTTACGGTACAATCTTAAGAACAAAAGTGATGCACTAATATTACAACTGAAATAATGAAACGTCGTTTGTAAATTGTAGAATGTTACTGATCATTTTAGGATCATTAACTACAGTAGAATGATACTTTGTATATCTGGCAAATTTAGTGATGATATGTACAGTTGACACATGTCACATATGGATTCTACAATGAGCAATCCTTAGTCTAGTTAAAGCCACTTGTACTTTACGTTTCAGTTGTTTGAGAGGAGATCTCAATATTCCATTAGTCATTATATCATGCAGTTTGCTGTTTGAGTTGTTATACCATTGATCTTCCCAGTTTCTTCTGATGTAATTTTTGATATAGATAATATCATTTTGGTAAGTTATCCTTGTAATTGTTTCGATCTGCAACTAAACTGCGGGCTGCTGTATCTGCTCGTTCATTGCCATTAATTTGTCTATGTGATGGCTTGCCTGAGTTGATAATTTCATTGGATAAGGTTCGTATTTCTAGAACCAATGCATTTTTTATCCTTAATGGCTAGAAGTGCACTCACTGAGTCAGTAATTATCAAAAAGGAGTTAGGATTTTCGGATTCTAAAATGAATTACAAACTTTTTTTATGGCGAATAACTCACATGAGAAAATAGAGAAATGATCAGGTACTTTGTGTAATACTGTGTGTTCAGGGTAAACAATTGCACATCCGCATTTTCCATCAATAATAGAACCATCGGTGTATATTGTTACACAAGCGGCAAGCCCTACGATGCCGATCAATAAATGAAGGCCGGCGGAGGGAGGGGAGACCGCAAGGTTGGCTGGGTCTTCGTTTACCCCTCCTCCTGCCGCCCGAAGGAGCACGAAGCATCGAGAATGTTTTCTCCCTCCATAAAATGGAATTCTCGAGAAACTTCGGGCCGCCGATCAATACAGGAAAGGCGACGGGCAGTTGAGTTGAGTTGAGTGAGTCGTGGCGGGCGGTGTGTAAGGAGCGCCCAGTGTGCGTGGACGGACGAACTGGCGAGGTTGCAGTTGTGTGCATTACGAAATTTTATGTAATTGTGACATTGGAATAAGGTGGAAATAAAGAACATTTTTGAGTGGTGTAATTGGACTTTTATTTCACGAACCCACAAAGTCACAACTGGCGTCAGGAGTGGAATAACGGCCTTGGAATCGGCACTGGAAAATATTTTACACAAAATGGAAGAAATGAAGACGGCCAACGACAACATCGCCGAGAATATGGAAGAAATGAAGGCGGAACTAACAGCAAGGACGGAGGCGGTAAATAACAACCTGACCGCGAAGATGACCGAATTGACCACGGAGATTAGAGCGGCAAACGAGGCCCTTGCCCTGAAGTTGAAGAGCAGTGACAGGCGTGAGAGATGACGTCACAGAGCTCGGCAAGCGGATTGGTCAAGTGGACGAGCGCGTCGAAGATTTGGCAAGCCGCGTTGACGAGCTGGAGGGAAAGACTGACAGCAACAAAAGTCCCTGAACGCCATGGTGGAGGACGTCGTCGGCAGGAGGTTAAAGGATTTAAAGGTCGACGCACCCGGACGCGACACAACACCTGCACGCGTCAAACCTCCTAAAAATGACAGTGTGTCAACGTTTGAAGTCTTCCGCCGCCAATTCGACGCAGTGGCCAAGTACAACAAATGGTCACCAGAGGAGGAGGCCACGCAGTTTATAGCCAGCCTCCAGGGTCGAGCCGCGGAAGTCCTGAACGCGGTACAGACAACGGTGGCGCCCAAGGACATCTGGGAGGCCCTGGAGAATCGTTTTGGCAACCACCGCTTAGCCGCAGCGTACCGCAGCCAGCTAAAGGCAAGGTCACAGCAGCCAGGGGAGATGCTGCAGGAGTTCGCCCTGGCAATTGAACAACTGGCTAGCAAGGCCCTAGTCGACCTCCCACCAGAGTTCGTATCCCGGGAAGCTGCCTACACATTCGTTGACGGGGTACGGGACACGGAGATTCGTCAGCGCCTAATGCTCGGCGATTGTAAAACAATCCACGAGGCCCTAACGGTAGCATTAAGGATGGAGGCGGCCAAGGTAACAGCTATCCCGTCGTCGAGAACGAGGAGTGTGCGCTACGCCGGAGAGAGAAGACCAGCCTAGGGACGCCGGCGAACACCTAGTGGCCTGTGTTGGGGGTGTGGACAGCCCGGGCATCTGCAGAGAGACTGTCCACTCCAGGAAGAGCAGCCGGAAGAACGAGTAAGGCCCGGCGTGGAGAGGGGCACGTCGGCGCCATCACCACCATCCCCTCAAGTGACACTGCGCGCCGTCAGCCGGCGGATGGATGACAGCCTCATCGCGGACGGCCGGGTAAGAGGAAAGCCGTGCCGCGTGCTGGTGGACACCGGGGCGGCCTTGACCCTCATCAGAGCTGACGTGGCGAAGGGTTTGCCGACGAGGAAGCAGAGCCGACAATAACAGCTTGTCACGGCATTGGGTGACACTTTGCCTGTAGAGAAGGTGGCCCTGCTAAAGTTGACCTTGGGAAGGAGTGCCGTACGTCTGTGGGTGTTCGTCGCGAAGGTGGCTGAGGAGGTGATTCAGGGACTGGATGCCCTCAGGAGCCACAAGGCGACGGTCGACGTCGGCAGGAAGGTCCTGCGGCTCAACGGAGAAGAGGTTATACTCCGTCAACCCGAAGAGCGCCTTGGAATCGGTAAGATCATCTTGAACGAAGACGTGGTTGTCCCCGCGAGGAGCGAGGTGATGGGAACGGCGTGACTGGAAGGCCAGACAGCATGTTGGGTCCAGAGGCTGGAGGAGTACGACCTCCCCTCGGAACATCGTAGAGGAAAGAGCCACGGTAACGCTGACGCCATATCCCGAAGACCCTGTCCAGAAGAGTGCGGCCAATGCACAAGAGTGGAAGAGAAGAAGCGTGCCGCAGCAGTTCGTGTAGTCACGGCAGTGCCTGCGGATGGCTGGGATAGCGCAGGCCTGAGGAGGGAGCAGCTGGCGGACGCAGACTTGGGGCCACTCTTGAGGGAAGTGGAGGCAAGGACGAGACCAACCTGGGCGGACATCGCACCGAGGAGCGCCACCTACAAGTCTTACTGGGCCCAATGGGACTCGTTGAAGACCAGGGAGGGCGTGCTGTTACGGGTATGGGAATCACCCGATGGGAAGACGCAGAGGGAACAGTTGGTACTTCCCAGGAGTAAGGTCCCGGAAGTCTTGGAAGAAGTGCACGCCGGTACTTCAGGAGGACACCTGGGAGCGAACCGGACGATTGACAAACTACGACAGCGCTACTACTGGCTGAGGCTCCGAGCAGACGCTGAGAGATGGTGCCGTCAGTGTCACGTGTGCGCGGCGAGTCGCGGCCCCCAGACTAAGAGCCGGGGTCGCATGCAACAGTACAACGTCGGAGCGCCATTCGAACGGATCGCCGTTGACATTGGTGCACCGTTCCCAATATCCGACCGAGGCAACAAGTACCTGATGGTGGTCGTGGACTACTTCCCTAAGTGGCCGGAGGTGTATTCCATCCCGAACCAAGAGGTAAGGACAATCAGAGACTGCCTCGTGGAGCAAGCATTCTGCCGATTTGGGGTACCGTAAGAGCTGCACAGTGACCAAGGCACCAATTTTTGAGTCCAACCTGATGAAGCAGGCACTAGAGAGACTTGGGGTTAACAAGACCCGCACAACACCTCTACATCCCCAGTCGGATGGCATGGTCGAATGGTACATCAAGACCTTAGAGGAACACTTGAGAAAGGTCGTGGCCAGCCATCAGCGAGACTTGGACGTCAAGGTGCCACTGTTCTTGCTGGCCTATCGCTCGTCAACACACGACACCACGGGGATGACGCTAGCCAGTTTAATGTTCGGCCGAGAGTTACGCCTCCCCTGTGACCTGACTTTTGGAAGCCCTCCGGAGGTGAAACAGCCAGCGACCGAGTATGTGGAGAACCTGGTGGACCACCTCCACGACATGCACGAGATGGCTCACCAGAACATCCAGAAGGCGAGCGACCGCATGAAAACCCGATACGACAGGCAAGCCAACAGCCAAGGGTTCCAGCAAGGTGACCTGGTCTGGTTGTACCGGCCTACCCGGACCAAGTGACGCTGCCCGAAGCTTCAGCAGCCATGGCAAGGGCCGTACCGTGCGGCGAAGAGGATAAACGACGTGGTCTGCTGCATCCAGAAGGTGCCCCAAGGAAAGATGTTGGTGGTACACCTTGATCGCCTGGCCCGCTACGATGGCGTTGTTTGGGACCACCAGCCTTGAGGAGGGAGCAGTGTCACCCAAGCGGCAAGCCCTACGATGCCGATGAATAAATGAAGGCCGGCGGAGCGAGGGGAGACCGCAGGGGTGGCTGGGTCTTCGTTTACCCCTCCTCCTGCCGCCCGACGGAGCACGAAGCATCGAGAATGTTTTACCCCTCCATAAAATGGAATTCTCGAGAAACTTCGGGCCGCCGATCAATACAGGAGAGGCGACGGGGAGTTGAGTTGAGTGAGTCGTGGCGGACGGTGTGTAAGGAGCGCCCAGTGTGCGTGGACGGACTAACTGGCGAGGTTGTAGTTGTGTGCATTACGAAATTTTATGTAATTGTGACATTGGAATAAGGCGGAAATAAAGAACATTTTTGAGTGGTGTAATTGGAATTTTATTTCACGAACCCACGAAGTCACAATATATGTGAATCATTCCGATAAAGCTCTTGAAATTCAAGGCAAAGTTGATTATAGGTAATATTAGAAGTCCCACATTTGATGCTATTTCTTGTTTATCGACATCTACCTCTTCTCGTCTACCCTAATCTCTGTTTATTAATTATTATTATTATTATTATTATTATTATTATTATTATTATTATTATTATTATTATTATTATTATTATTATTATTATTATTATTATTATTATTATTATTATTATTATTATTATTATTATTATTATTATTATTATTATTATTATTATTATTATTATTATTATTATTATTATTATTATTATTATTATTATTATTATTATTATTATTATTATTATTATTATTATTATTATTATTATTATTATTATTATTATTATTATTATTATTATTATTATTATTATTATTATTATTATTATTATTATTATTATTATTATTATTATTATTATTATTATTATTATTATTATTATTATTATTATTATTATTATTATTATTATTATTATTATTATTATTATTATTATTATTATTATTATTATTATTATTATTATTATTATTATTATTATTATTATTATTATTATTATTATTATTATTATTATTATTATTATTATTATTATTATTATTATTATTATTATTATTATTATTATTATTATTATTATTATTATTATTATTATTATTATTATTATTATTATTATTATTATTATTATTATTATTATTATTATTATTATTATTATTATTATTATTATTATTATTATTATTATTATTATTATTATTATTATTATTATTATTATTATTATTATTATTATTATTATTATTATTATTATTATTATTATTATTATTATTATTATTATTATTATTATTATTATTATTATTATTATTATTATTATTATTATTATTATTATTATTATTATTATTAATTATTATTAATTATTATTAATTATTATTATTAATTATTATTATTAATTATTATTATTAATTATTATTATTATTAATTATTATTATTATTATTATTATTATTATTATTATTATTATTATTATTATTATTATTATTATTATTATTATTATTATTATTATTATTATTATTATTATTATTATTATTATTATTATTATTATTATTATTATTATTATTATTATTATTATTATTATTATTATTATTATTATTATTATTATTATTATTATTATTATTATTATTATTATTATTATTATTATTATTATTATTATTATTATTATTATTATTATTATTATTATTATTATTATTATTATTATTATTATTATTATTATTATTATTATTATTATTATTATTATTATTATTATTATTATTATTATTATTATTATTATTATTATTATTATTATTATTATTATTATTATTATTATTATTATTATTATTATTATTATTATTATTATTAATTATTATTAATTATTATTATTATTATTATTATTATTATTATTATTATTATTATTATTATTATTATTATTATTATTATTATTATTATTATTATTATTATTATTATTATTATTATTATTATTATTATTATTACTATTACTATTGGTGTGTAAAGTGGTCAAAGGCAGGATTATACGTTAATGCATTCATCGTGTCCCTCCTCATGTGGTCGCTGGACGGGAATGTTGTCATTGTTGATTAGCAGGCTAACCTAACCGAACACAGACAACCCCCTCGTCCATCGGAATACTTTTGCACGTCTGTGTACAACCCACGGAAAACGTAATTATATTACTGACGGTAGGAAAGGTCGTCAAAAAGAAAAAGAACAATGCCTATTTGGACATCTCAGATTATTTAGCTTTTATTTCAATGTCTACGTTCCTTTAGGACTTTCTGTAGTTACAAAGAGAGAAGTGTGCTATTTCTGGCAGCAAAGCTCAAAATTTCCTGAAAGTGGAGTAACATTACACCTATTTGGAAAAGAGACTTTTTCCAGAAAGAGGACAAATTTTTGGAGTATATGTGAACTTTGAGAGCATAAGGATAAAAAGTACTTAGATGAAAAAGAGGTAAGACGCTACAGACAGGTGTTTCCATGGACTCGCTCAAGTACCAACAAGGTCCCAGTTCATTACATTTACTATTGTTAGGTAATTAGCGCACCCTATACATTACAATATGTAATGAATAAGCAAATAATACTGCTACACGAATATACATATAAATGATCACAAGAAATGGATTTTCAATGTTAACTAGGGTTTAATTAAATCTATAAGAGGGTTTATCTATATTAAAATGGCCAACATTTTCTTAGGCAACAAACAAGTAAGGACATTTAAGTTAAGTGATGGAAATTAATGATTTCACACTAGCCGTATATAGACTAAGGTCTTTGATAGATAAGAGTCAACATGAAAATATCAACGATGAAGCCTGGGACTCAAGTACTTACGAGAGTAAGTCACCACAAACCGTGTATCTCGGATCCGAGAGTCCCTAGTCGTTTACTGGGGAAATATATAAGTCAACTGGAGAATTTAATGTCAAGACGGCACGTTGGCCATGGTAGCTCAAGGGGTTAGAGCGACTGGACGGAAACCAGGAGATCCGTGGTTCAAATCCCGGCCATGGCATTGAATTTTTAATGTTGATTCTATCTATCAAAGTAAGGACATACTTATTCCTTGCAGTAAAACTGAATAAGTCAATAAAACATAAATTTTCTAAATTTCATATAACAATTTGTTATACGTAGTAAAGCACCACAGTTTACGAAAACAAAGAAAGTCCCCGAGGCCTGAGACGCAGGGGCTTTGGAGAAGGTTCCTACACCTCCCTGGATAGGTTTATGATACCCTATGTCAGTTCAGTTACAGACGATTCAAAAACATTCTGACGCCTTTCTACTTTTGTGAATGAATCTTCTCGGTTTTAGTGTACAGAGTGAACAGGGCGCATGTTCTTTAACGGTTCTGCTCCTTGTGTAGCACGCGTTCTCTGTCACACACATTCGCTGTCCTTGTCCCACCGTGTAAGGCTGGCACATTCCTTTCAGGGACCTTCTTTGCGTTGGTGGACTATACGTTTTCAGTGTTTATATTACTAATTCTTTGTATTAGCACACGCTAATGTGTTTGCTGTACATACTACATTCCTTTGATAAAGGACAGTGCTAATAATGTAGGGGATTCGGCTCAGTGACCAGACTTGATCTGGACAAAGGATGAGGTGAGGGGATAGCCGAACCAAGGATTTACTACAGAGCAGAGGGCAGGGTCCCTTGACTTTAGCAGCTGGAAACTCCCCGGAAGTCCAGTACTACCTACTGCGGCCCTGAAATGGCCCACCGCGCCTACCGCCTACTGACTGTCCTACCAGAGGAAGTCTTTATCAGGAACATATCATCCTTCCATGCAACACTTCTATCCTGAGAGAACATTAGATGAGAAATGATGTGAAATGATAATGGAGAAGATACAAAGGACATGTAATTCCGAATATCAAATAGTTTACACATTTTTTCTCTCAGGGTCTCTTTATTTACTTTTAAATAAGGATTCCTAAGAACGAGTATTTAGTTGCAAAGATGGGTCGGAGAGTGCAAAACAGAGGGAAAGAGTTTGTTAATGAGTCAGCCGAAGGTAGGTCATGTGAGCCTTAGTCCAGTCTCGCGCTTGCTAAACTGTATTGCTTAACGAACGGCCGTTTACTGTTCGCTAAAGTACACATCAAAAGCATACGACTCCTTAAAGTACATCTCAAAAACATACGACTCCTTTACTGAGAGCGAATTTACAAACTTTTTATTAGAGTATACATGACAAAGTAATTGAGTAAACGCCTCGGAAAAACTGGATCTATCATATGAGTACACTAACAACGTCAACTACAAAGTTAATGGCGGATTATTGTACTTAGAGCAGGGGTTCGCTGCCAAAAATTAGGAACAAATTAGAGACACGCCTCATCCATCATGGACCCGTACAGTCAAATCGAACATGTTAAACAACAGCTTATTTATATTTTTGCCTAAAGTATGTACATCTCGTGCAACTCAATTAATATGCATAAGAGATTTTGGCATTTATGTAGTAATATTAAAAGACCCAGAAAATGATTAGAAGTGTCTTAAAAGGCTAAATCAAGGACGAGAACTCGCGAGGTGACAAAGGTATAGCGCCAGACATACAAGTCGTACTACCGAACCCAGAACGTACTTTCAGTCAAGTCTCGAAATAGCTCAATGGGATTACGACGTCTACTGTACCCTAACATCTAAAGACACAGGTTCGGGTCTCAGCATTGTAAATACTCCTTTTATGTTCATCAAAACTTGGAAACCGAATTCACAATTATTTAATTATAAAGTCACTGAGGACGTGCATTACCCAAGTAGGTCATCAGTTCGAGCACTTGGAGTCGTGTTCCAGGAATAGAAAAAGGGTCATTCCAGCGACACAAAATATACCAATTTGAAACATGTTTAATAGCACAATAATTCTATGTCTGCAAAATTGTGTTTAACTTCCCTGTCAAACTCTGATACTGTAATTTCCTTGTTTTCTGGGTTCAAAGTGCACAAATGATCCTTATTTCAATTGCACTACTTTTAGGTGTGTTTAAACAACTGTCTATCTGTAATCCACCAATAAGTAAACACAAAGAATGTCATAATACATAAATAAAACAATTAAAAATAAAAATAACTACAGTTTTTAGAATAATAGTTTCAAATTATGAGTATTACACGGTAAAAATAAAACTACTATACATATAAGGAGGATTCGAACCACCGTCATAGCAGATTAGAGGAAGATAGCTTCGAGAGTTGTGACGTATTTGAGCCGGGAGCGAGGCCTGCAGTGCGTGTGACGTCAGGCAAGAGCCGTGTAGTACCAAGTTGCGTATATAAATGGCGCCGTGAGTACAGAATCTGAGGGTTCAGTCAGGTGTAGCACACTCGATGACAACAATGTAGCTGCCACGTAATATGTTTGGCTCGTCATATGTTATGAAATTAGCTAAGTCCAAACCCCGAAGTACCCTGTCCTATCACAATCTAACATACAGCCTTCGATTACAAATTTCCCAGACATTACACCCTGACATTGATAAACTAGTTAAAGAAAAACGAAACAGAAAATGTCGGAAAATGTCCACGTAATTTTGTTCTGAATGGTTCTCCTCTAATTTGCAGAGAAAATTACTTTATGTTTTATTTTATTTACTTTATAACATGTCTGACCTACAGATAAACTACAAGTTGAAGTTTTATATATTTTCTCACAACACAAAGCCAAAATGTAATTGTTTATAAACTGTGACCAATTGTATAATTAAAGCAGTCAGCATTAATATTACAACACTCAAGATGTAAGTTGTACATATTATTAATACCCGATACGTTTCCTGTCTTTCCTACAGAGACGGAACCCCAACACAACAAACTGTTTCCTTCCTCTTGGGCAGCAGAAATCAGCGTGGTGACGTCACACGCTAAACTGCCTTTGGTTCGGGGACATATTTGGCGGTTACAGCTGACGGAACTGACGTCACACCGCCACTTCCTGTCGTCACCTGCAGCAGACAGATGACATCGTAGTTTTGCGCTCGGTCTAACTGAGCTGTCTAGTAACGTGTAAGACGAATATCCGTCTAACATATAGTATTGGCTGGTTCCAGTGAACATTTACAGACGTACGAACGTCAACTGTCTAATTACGAATATACTACAGGCGATGTGATAACATCTATATTAGTACTGTGACTTTGTGGGTTCGTGAAATTGAAAGTCCAATTGCACAAACTCAAAATGTTCTTTATTTCCACCGAATTACAGTTGGAACACTTGCCGATTACATAGAATTACGTAGTGCACACAATTACAATTCACCAGTTCGTCTGCCACAGGTCCACTCTGCACTCGCAATTAGGTACAACTCCTCTGATGCACGTTCACTAGCACGGCGCTCCTCACGGCTGCTCGCCAAGAACTGAACTGACTCGCCAACTGCAGCCTTATATAGGGAAGATCGCCGTTTCTGGAAATCTCGCGGTTCAGTGAATCTTCCCGATTGTTCCAGACGTCATGGAGGGGGAAAGAGATGGCTAGTGATGTTTTCCCAACCATCCCCCTCGTTAGCGCTACAAGATAAATGGGTAGGCGTGTACTGAATGCCTCCTGTCGCCCTCCCAGCCGCTAGCTGGTCGGGCCTTCCGATAATTAGGTGACAGTACTAACTTCATTTACTGTTTAATATTCATGTTAAATACGCGGAAAGAACCTAGTAATGGGGTCGATGTTTTCATGTTGCAGTATAAAATGCGGACTGTATAAACCTCGAGAGTAAGGTGCAGCTGACTCACCTGGTACAAGTGGTCTGTTACAACAAACTGCAACCGTGCATTTTTGTTTCAATTGTCTTGCTGCATTTAAGTTGGCTGTATGAGGAAGTGATAAACGATAAGGCAATGAGCAAAGTAAAATAAAACACCGGCTGAAACAGTAGAGATGTCCACCCCCTCCTCCCAAGGCAGTTACCCTATCCAATGGTTTTCTGTAAGTCGCTGTACTGTAATAGAATTATAATTTATAATTAAACTACTGCAATGTTCATCAAGACACAGGCCGTACCTACCTATACTACTTTGTGGCTATGTTAAGTTTTTTCTTACTTCTTCAATTTGCACCTATACTTTAGCAATAGAGGTTTGGTTGCCTATATCCATTTTTATTGTTTATTCATTAATATTGTTTATTTTCTGCCTATTATAAAGGACAATCCAACATTTATATTAGATTTACATCTACTGCCTTAGTGACGTGTTGACCCGACAGTATATACCTGAAGAAAATGTCGACAATCGAAAGAGTAATACAATTTTAGGTAAAGTTGTGGAATGTACTATTTCTTTCCCCGTTAGGACGGGGAACAGACGTCATGGAGGCAAGGAGTGCTATCTCCTGGGAGGATATTAGCTTTATCAAAGTTATATTCTTAACAGTTTTCAAGAAGCCTTTACGAAAATGGTTCTGGATTATTTGTGTGAAGGTTATAATATCTAGTTCTCGGGAAGCAAAATCACAGTTTTTGCTCGGATTAGAAGATGAACAGAAGATAGGAAATGAGGAGTTTACGTCTTGCCACTTGGGCTGGATCTAGTGTCTTCCATGTACAGTGTTATTGATTCAATTCAATATTTGGAGAAGGTATTTACATGACGACATAATAGAATTACAGTATACCAGGGTGGTCTGAAAAGTTTCCGACCTCAACATGAAGATGGCAGCACTCGTAAACAAAAGCTAGTGAATCTTGTTGTTTATCTGTTGACAGTTACTCACCAAAGTTTCAGGAATTTTGGACGATTAGTTATGTAACAGTCGACTTGATGTGAGTGTTTTTATGAAAATGGACAAAATCGAGTATAGAGCTGTCATTAAATATTTGTTTTTGAAAGGCAATACGCCTACACAAATCAAAGATGAGTTGGATTCTGTGTATGGGGACATTGTACCGTTGCTGTGTCTTGAAACAAGAATGTCCAGGAATGGAAGAGTTGCATCCTTCTCCACTTCCATGGTAAACTGTATATGAGATCGAAGGCTGCTGAGATGTGCAAGAAAGCTAGGCAAAGTGTCTGGTCCATGTGGCCAAATTACAAAAATGTCGTCCACGTATCTGACAGAGCATTGTTTTGATAACGACCATAGAGCCAACTTCGGGAGACGACCATCTTTACAAAATGCAACAGTTACTTGGAGCGGAGAGTTAAGGAGGCTTTGCCATTTCCTCCGAAAGAAGCGCGCTTAATCATGATGCCGGATTTCAGTTCAGCTCCTCTTGGAAACCGGCGTTTTTTCTTTTTTTTCTTTTATGTTTATTTAATGTTTATTATTCAGATTAGCTAACCACTTGGCACTGACTAAACATTTTTACAAAAACATTTATAGTTAAACCTAACTCAGATAATCTATCATTTCAGTCTAAATGGCCTTCAATAAGGTTTAAGTAGTTTGTATTTGCAGCAAGCGTTCATGAGGATCACCACAGCAATTTCAAAAGGAAGATCATTAATAAAAGTTTATAATCTTCATTTAATTCGGTATCTTACACTAATTTACTTTAACACTGCTCCTAGCCCACTGACTAGCAACTCAGTCCAATTCACGCTACGTATTTACTGTATCTAACCATAATGGTCTATCACAATGTTAACTGCTGTACAATTTAATCAACACTTCACATATGCAATTGTATTCACAATGGTAACTGTTGAGACTCTTAAGTTATCCTCCTGCGTCCATTTGAAGAGAATAGTCATTGCAAAGGATTGCCTAACTATCAGAAGGAACAGTGTTCTAAGAAACTTGTGGCGAGCAAAATGGTATTGCTAAAGCTTGTCTGCGCTCCGTGAAAGCAGCCAGTCTTGATGTTGGGATGGAAGTTGACTTCTGAAACAGTATAATGGAACTCAAATCGGGTGATGTAAGGCTCCATAAAACCACTGAGCTCCTCGTGATTAGCTTCCAGCGTTCCCTTCGCAGGAATTCAAACCATTCTCTCTGTAATGCCACATTTCCAGGATTTTTCTCAATTATCCAGTGTAATGTTCCCATTACCAACCAGATCGCACACCGCCGTCTCTTTAAAACTGAATTCCAGTCACTGTAGCCTTCGAAGACATGGTGGAAAATCCGGCGGGCACCATTTTCCAATAAAGTCTCTGAGCACCATCCAGATATGATGCACCTGTTTGCAAGAGGCAATCCTATGTTCCAAGGTGTCTATTTGTGAACAAATTTGGCATATGTTACATGTTGCACGGCCATGTCGCCATAATTTCTCCGCTGTTGGTATGGTCTCGTTTAATATTTCATATGCTGTCTCTTGCCAATCAGTAGGAACAACTTTATTGAAGAGATTCTTTCCTATAAGTTTCCATTCTCTATTCTCTTTCTCTTCAATCCTGGGTGTACACTGCGATGTATTGAGCAGCTGATATTGTTTTCTCGTTGATTCAAAAACTGCGAGGTCAGCACTGGTGTCCAGCAGATGTCTGAGATGGTTAACAATGGGTTTGAATCCCGGATATATTCTCTGAGCGTGCTGTATCTGATCCTGCCAGAAACTTCCATCTATCGATGAACCATTACCACCCAGTGATCTAACAGCAATTTTCCCTAATAAGGGCATGCATTTCTTGGCGATGTCCACCAGTCCACATCCACCTTTGGATTGCAGTTGCTCAAGTCTCTGTGCGTCACGTTTCGGAATTGGCAGTATCTGTGCTAAGTACCAAATTTGACTGAGACCATAGATATGTAGGTACCAAATTCGCTGCATCAAATTCAGGTTCCGAGCCCTCTCCAACGATAACGAATATCGCAAGTGGTTGATTTTCTCTCTCCAGTTGTAAACTATAGTGGCTTCCATATCTCCCATAAAAGTGATACCAAGTATCCTGGTGGTGGTAGTACATTTCATTCCCAGTGTTTTTACTGGTTCCAACCACTGTCCAAGCAGTAATATCTCAGATTTGTGTACGTTTAACTTTGCACCCGACATCCTTGTATAGATCTCCAGTCCATTCTGTAGGGCTGCCATATCGTGATTGTTTGTCGCTACAATGGTGGCATCATCCGCATAAGCAATGACTTTAAAGCGTTCATTGTACACAGTAACCTCATGTAGCGTATCTTGCAGTCTTTGAAGTAGGGGGTTTACGCTAGAGAAAGAAGCCCCATTGATAACGGGCACCCTTGACGCACTGACCGGCCTATTCGTACTGGAATGGAAAGCCAGCCATTCCATAACACCCGGGATTTTGCTGCACCATAAAGGCCTTGAATAATTTTAATCACGTGCATCGGAAATTTCACTGCCTTTAAACATTGCCATAAATACGAATGTTGCACTTTATCAAATGCTTGTTGGAAATCCAAGCTTATCAAGGCCGCCACCTGCTGTTCTCTTTGCAGATGTATGAGGACATCGCGCAATTCTCCCAGCGTAACAATGATATTGCGCTTCGAGATCGCCGCTGGGTTGCAGTATACGCTCCTTTCAACCTGTTTGCTATGACTTTGGTAAATATCTTACAGTCAGCATTCAACAATGTTATTGGGCGAAAATTCTTCATAGTAGTAAGCTGTGCTGTCTTTGGCAACAATGTGATAATTCCATTCGCAAACGTTTCGGGAAACTGAGCTGTTTCCCACAACTCCACCAAAACTGCCATCACTTCACGTTTTATAATGGGCCAACAGGTCCTATAAAATTCATAGGAAAGGCCATCAGGACCTGGAGACGTATGTTTACTGGTTTGTTGGATGACTTCTAGTAGTTGTTGTTCTGTAATGGTTCGGGTGAGTGGATCGGCAGTTTCCTGGGTAACCCCAGTTGTAAACAGCAGCCACGCCTCATACCGAGATGGGGTACCCTAATCTGATCCCTTGTGAAATAAAGCCTGAAAGTGTTATGCTATAAGGTGAAGGATAGACCTGGTCCCTGTAAATGTATTCCCAGTGTTTACATCTTGAAGTGTACGTGGGTATCGGGTACGCCCCTTCTTTCGTTCCTTTGCAAAATAGTAAAAGGAATTCCGGTCTTCCTCATGTGGGTGTTGAATCTTTCCTCTGATTTTATATCCATCCAGATGCTGCAGTTGTTGCATTTTGACAGTTTCTTTCACCTGCTTGATCTTAACATTTACCTCGTAACCTTCCCGTTGCTTCGTATACAAATCCCATAGGACTTCATTGTAGAAATGTAAGAGCTCCTTTCTTGTCCTTGCCTTCAGAATTCCTATGTGTTTAAAAATGAACGAATAGCCGGTTTTGCCGTTACAGTCCACCAGTCACTCTTCCTAGATGCATTGCAAAAGGAGAACTGTAGCCGTTGCCATTTCGTCTGAAACTGCTCCAGAACGTCGGCATCCTCTAAAATAGAATTATTGAGCTTCCAGTATCCCCGTCCGGCAACTTCAGCACAGATGGCCGAAATTTGTATTTGGCAGATCACTGCGTGATGGTCATTGAACGCCACAGGCAGAACGCAAATTCGGTGTACAGAAGTAACTATCCCTGGCGAAATATAAACCCTATCTCTCCGTGAGGCTGAGATGCTCCTAATAAACGTGAATTCCACATCATTTCCATGCTTTAGTTCCCATGTATCCTGCAGTTGTAGTTGCGACACCAAATTCTGGAGCGCGATGCTAAAATTGGGAGCCACTTTTTGGTCCTTAGCACAGAGAGTGGAATTAAAGTCACCTGCTAACAAATATTCTTTACCATACAACAAATGTGTAGTTAAAGCGTTCTGAAAGAACTGCTCTCGTTCTTGTCTATTTTGCGTTCCGGACGGAGCGTAAATATTTATTAACACTGTGCCGTCCAGTGTCACTGAGATGATCCGGCCAGATGGGTCCATCTGAAAATTCTGTAGATGAAGTCCTTTCCGGTATACAATGGCAGTGCCCCTTCCTTCTAAGCCGAGATTCACCTTATAATTATAAGAGTAAAGCGTATCCAGATTGAATGTATTTACTTCCTGTAGAAAGCAGATGCCAATGTTATTCACTAGCAGAAAAGTATTGAGCAGTTTCTGGGACTCTGTATTCCTGCAACCATTCACATTTATAGTCGCTAGTGTTCTTAAGTATATCAACCTAATGCGGGTAGTTGTCACTGATACTTCAAGCTGGAAGAGAAACTGTATTTTCTGCTATCAAAGCCGGATGTATGTTGCTGGCTGAGTGCCTAATCCTGAGTAGTCTGCGGCTGTGACTCTTCCCTTACTTGGAGATCACACGCCGTCTCCTTCCTTGTCCAGTCCTGCGCCGTGAGATGCGGCGAAGCCGATTCTGTATCTTTCCGCACCAACTGAGTATGTTGCTTTCCACCGTTCGCCATTGTGCCCTCTTCGGCAGTCGACGGACCACTGTTGCATTTCACGAACTTGGAGCCGAGGGTCACGCACAGAAAGTCGCGCAGTTGGAACCCCGTCAATTGTAAACTCCTGCTGACCGGCGGCAGCACCTACACCCACCGCCTGGTACCCCGTCCTCTGCACAGGCTCTGACGTTCCACCCTCTTCCGAGTTCCTCTTTCCCTTGTCCTCACCTGTACGGTGAACCTCGTAAGAAAGCTGGTTGTCTTGCTCCTCCCTGACGCTGCTGTCAAAATGTGCAGCAGCTGTTGTTGGCTGGTTCGTTGCCATCGTGGTTGTGGGCTCTGGTGGTAACATATGTCATCCAGGGTGTTCTGCAGACACAAACCCAGCCGGTTCCTGCTCCTGCTCCATCTGGCTGCTCCAAGACGTTTCCACCTTACTAGCTTTGCGTGTCTTTGCCCTCTTGACTCGTTTCTTTTCACTGGAAAGTGTCTCTGCCTCTGTAGCTGTCTCAGACATCAGTGAGGCACATCCGGTCTGCTCCATCCCCTCCATGGTGTGCCGAAGGTCTCTTTTCCCAGGACTATCGCGAAGCATGGTGGCATAATCCTTTTTCTCCACTACCATCAGCTCCTCTGGTGTCCACTCATCTTGTTGTTCACCCGCCAGTGCAGGCTGTGCATTGTCAGCTATGGGTTGGTATTTCTCCTTCTGCAAGCTCCCTGCCACAGATGTGGGTGCCGTGTCGTTTCTCGGTACCGCCTCGGCCGGTCGCAACTGTGTCGCCCGGTGTGGACATAGCTCCTTTAAATGTTCTGTACTGTGGCAGACATAACATGATCGGGGTTGGCCAGCAATTGACACCCACAACCGGTAGCTGCCGATCACAATATAGTTCGGAACATTTGTCTTCAGCTGCATCTTTACGGCTCGTATACCGTTGTACACCGGAACACGGTATTGACGACCCCATTGCTCTCTCCGAATGTCATACACAGTACCATAATTTTTCAGCGCTGCTTTTAGCACTTCATTTGGGAGCTCTGGTGGTACATCAAATACACACACATTGATGGCATTCCCGGTAACGTGTTCAAGCGTTCACTGGCGATTAACTGTATGGTATCCACTTGTCCCGCATTTAACCGCAAAGTATCTGCTATAAAGTCATGTACCTCATAAGCTGTGGGCTTCGTCGCATTTAACGTGAATTTAACCATGATGGTATGTTTTCTAGCACACATCTCCATTTTCCACAAATTAAGTGAACTTTGACGAAAAATACACACGCGCAGGTGTGGGCAAAATTGTGCTAGCGGTGAATGCCGCTCTGGCACTCACAGTACGTACGTCGCCGCGACACGACTTGTAAACAACACAAGTCACACGGCACGTCCGCTCTATTCAGGCGCTTAGCCCAGACTCTCGTTAAAATGGAAATCCGTCGATTTAAGAAGCACAGATCTATACAGCTTGATCATCAAGTTAAGTCGTTACGTTTCTCTGACCCAATTAATTTTCTATACTCACGCCATCTCCTGACCTGGCATTTAATTTACAGAAAACAATCATTTGTACAGTAATGCAAATGTTGATAGTGTTTTGTCTTTGTTTATATTTGTTATATCCAGTGATTCATTTGTGGTTATAACATTTAATAAATATCCTGATGATGGAAGAGATGCACACTCCCAAAACGTCGATTCTTAATCGTCTTTTGACCTGTCTTGCTTCCCGAGAACAACTGGAAAGCTTCAGAGGAAGTGACACGATCTGCAAACATCTGGTTACACTTAGTACTGGACCTTGAGGCAGGCTATTTGCCATTTACATTGTAGGAGACAATTTATGCACTAAATTGAAGTAATACATTTGAATTCGCTGTTTTATATGTCTCTGGATTAAAAAGGCAATGATAAAGCTAGATATTCCCTGTAAATGTGTTCTTTAAAAGAATATTGATTGATCTTTATTGGAAATAGCTTTTTAGATTTTTTGAACGTCCAGACAAACTGTAATTACGTGACGTTTATTGCTAGTCATTGTAAATATCTGCATATGAGACGATCGCTACTGGAAGGAAATGAGCAGACACGGTAAGACTGGATGCTTGTGAAATGGCAAAAAGTGAAAGTTGTATTGTTTTTCGCAGTAAGAACTACTTTGGTAATGCCAAGAAACATGGGTACCTTGACAGTTAATCGACTGAACCTGGTTGTTTGTTAATGTGTCCTTGACTTAAATTCGGACATGCACTTCTACCCTCACAAAATTATCATAATGCATCAACTTATGCATCGTTGGCACTGCTTCAAACCCGCTTTAGACCGATGCTTTCTAAATGTGCTTAAGAACAATAGCCCTATAAATGAAAAAATAGCTCTTGCAGGACAAATTACGGGACACCGGTAGCGCTGGTAATTAACAGTGTCGCTAACAAGTTAAATATTTCTTTTTTCACAACACGTTGTTCATAGCAAATACAATGATTACTACACAATGGAGCAGTGCAAGTGTTTGTTGCTTGTCATTCCTGCATGTAACATTTGTATCATCGTTAGGTTGTTGGTATTGCCAACTTTTAGTGAATGCGTGGTACAGACTGTTTCAGCATCTCTACTAAGGCTCTTGGGTCACCAATAATACTTTTTAATAATATTTTGATGACAGAAGTACATTTGTTCTATCAAAACAGTTGAAAACTTGGATCATTGAGCAGGAAAGCTCAGAGACTCTTGATTCCATTCCAGCGTTAAGACATATCGAACGATGAATGAAATGAGTCCAGGGCCCACAGAGCTTAGAGTTGCCAGAATTCATCTTTGAAGATAAGGGAAAACCCCGGGAAATAGCCTGATCCAGGTAACTCACTTTGACCGAGATTCGAACATGGGACCTCTTGAACGCGAGACAGACATGCTACCATGTACGCTCCCAAGGTAGGCTTTTCATTGCATCATTGCTTTGGTGTAATTCTAATTTCATTTCGACTTTGATTTTGATTATCTTTTTTTTTTTTCTCGGTTCTTCCGACTTCCCTAGTTGTTCAGGATCCTAGTGAATACCTGGAAACTCTGAGATAATGGTAGTGTCAGAGTAGCAATTCCATGTATAGCAGCCTCGTCCATCGCATCCCAGGCGGCGTCAAAAGCTTTCCCTTCTGACCACGCCTCCTCACATGTAAGCAATTATAAGGGTTTTCCACCCTTAAACATATGGGTGGTCCTTCTTAAAACGTTCACCAAGTTAAAGCGCTGTTGCAATATTTTTCTTGTGTCTTCAGAAATTAGCTTAGACTGTGCAAACGTGCTTCCTATGTGTGTTAATTAAGCTTATATTTATAGAAGTTACATAGTGTTTTTCTTAGTATAGTTTTATAAATTTATTAGTGTTTAATAGTTATTAACGTTTAGCTCTTGCGTAATTTAATTAAGATGTGGATACCATGGGAATAAACCTAACATGGATATGCTAACATGGATTTCCATAAATACTTGTAATATATATCTAACAGTATTTCTAAACTTTCTCGAGTTCTAAAGCGTTTATGACATATTTAATTATTATGTGGAATGTACGTGATTATTTATTTAAATTGTGTTTAGCAAAACACCCCCCGCCCCAGAAAATATACTGCTTAACTTTATTCAACCTTATAAAATTAGCAGACATCCTTGTAAAAAGCTTCGAAAATTTAAAAAGAGTAATAGAGTTTCCTTACTAGTTTTTCTTTAATTCCTTGGTTCGTTTTTTTAATTTTTTTATTTATTTCTTTTTTACTTTTGAAGTATTTATTGCTTTGTTAAATCAACAGAAAGTCACCACCTGTACCTGCCATAGAATATAGGAAAATGTTTTAGGATAAAACGACTCACGATTGCAATAAACAAAGCTCTAATGTGCAATCTTTGCTTATAAATTATTATTAACTACCAGAATAACCAAAGTGCTTCTTTAATTTGCAAGTAAATATCCCTCACAAATTCATGCACACTGATGCAATTTAACGCCTTTAAAATTGTAATGATGTTTTACTAAGATATTATGCTAATAATACGCATTTACTTCTTGTACGTAATAGAAGTACTAATAGCATAACAGCATAGGTAACATATCTCTTTGCAGTTATGTTATAAAGAGTTGTAACATTATGTATTATTATAGAAAACATTAATCATTTACAATTTATTTGAAAAGATCAATGACGACTTCCTACAGTGAATTCTGCTTTATTTATTTATATTTTGCCTCTAAACGTTATTTTAAACAACGGCAACACTGGGTTTTCTCAGCTGTAAACACGTGCCTAACATTCTTTACCTCTGACCCCGGTTGGTGTTTCCTAAGATGTTTATGACATTGTGGTTAGGGGGAAGAACAGTTTTTCCCTACAAAGAGAGCCGGTTGGGGATGCTTTAAACGCGGCCACTATAATATATGTTAGTGTCGATCATAATGAAACTTTTACCACTTATACATCAGTCTCTTCTAATTCAGAAACCATAATCAAATCATAAATAAAGTTAATAACTTTTGCTCAATTCATATTCCAATAAACAGAAAGTTTTCAAAATTTTCACGCATTTTCTTTAGATGCCCTTTAATCCTAAACAGTTAAAGTAACAAACATGCTATTACAAATATCTGGTGAACCATTAAAACATTGTAATCCATAATAGCAATTTGAAAAATAAACAATGATGTACTGTTTATTTTTTAATTTCTTATATATGAAAACATTTTTTGAGGAATTCAATGAATGTGTAACATATGAAGCTTTCATCAGATGTTTAGAGCAGTATCAAAGCTCTATCTATTATAGTTTTCTAGAAAAGTATGCGTAAAGTTTAAAAAAAGCAAGTTGTGGTAAATGACAAAAGAAGATAATGTTGTGTTTTATGTAACATACCCAAAATTCAAAACATTCCTGGTCCATATTCCTCAGCATACTCTCTCCTCCTTTTTTCACCTCTCATCCTAATTCTTGCTTCCTTAGAAACTTCCTGTGCTTCTTTTACTCTTGATGCATCAATGTTTTCAAAGGCACAGTCAAAATTAAAACCTAGTTCCAGTCACAGCTTCCATTTTAGTAGCATCATAACATCCATCACACCAAATTTAACAGTTTTACTGCCAACATACACAGATTTTGGAACTCTTTCCCGGATTAGGTGATTGAAGCTCTCGTTTAGGTTTTTGGTAGGACCATGTACCCTTTCATATTATTTCTATTTTCTCTAAGTCTTCTGCCCATTCTTTTTTGTACGTGTCTAACACACTCTAGCTTTTTCACTTGCACCCGTTGTCCATAAACATTGGCTTCTTGCATCCTTAGAAAACCTTTGAGTCCACATCCCCTAAATAATTCTGCTTGTTATAAGTAGAAGAGAAAATGCAGAGCAAAAAGGGGACGTGATAGCCTGGCCACCATATTTAAAACCCCATTTAAATACACTTAATTACCACAAACACACAAAACCTTATCACGGGCATGTTCTCCAAACAAATTCATATTAAGCAAAAAAACAAAAGATGCATATTTTCATCCAACATCACTACTGAGTGTCCTTAAAAGCGGGAAAGGCATACGGCACCGCAGGGGTGGACACTGATGGTTGACCTCAAAGTTTAGAGTACCTCTTTGGCATTTGCCAGTCATGAAGAACGGTCCTAGCAGAGTCCAGGTTTCAACTACCCGTGTCGGTAGATGCAGCATCTTTATCGGAAAACAGGAAGGTAAAGTTAACATTATTTTAGTATGAAATGAATAGCAGCTGGAAGCACCTCCACTATACTGCGATTAGAAACAGTTTTCATCAGCAATTGTCCTTAAAGAGGTGAAGCGTTGTTGGGATTAGCGGAAGATGATCTCCTCCTTCCTCAAGTTGGACAACACTTTGTTGTTGGTCGGAGAACAGGATAAGCAAGGTACAGTTGTCATGGATTCAGCAACAATCTCCGTCTATTTAGACAGGGAGAGGGGTGAATGGGGGACATTGACAAGCTCGTGCATCGTTGACATATTGAGAAAATCGCTGTCGGCATAGACAACATATTGATTCGCCACGATAGATCATCTATAAAGTATCTGAACCAGGGGCGGTTCTCCCTTGATACATTTCAATCGCCGAGTCACTTGTTTTTGTATAATTTACATAGTTCTGTTTCATGTTCTAGCATTTAATTAACCTTTATAAAACTTTTCCAAGATATATATTATAATGGTTCTGCTCTCTTTACACTCACGTGTCGATAATGCAGTTAACCTACTTCCCGACTAGTGATTCGTTATTAAAAGGTCAAGGTGACCGTAACACTTGCGGCGAGTGAGGAGAGGTTGGAGGGGCAGAATACATTGCTGG
The DNA here is from genome assembly GCA_030765055.1 of Mantis religiosa. Taxonomy (NCBI): domain Eukaryota; kingdom Metazoa; phylum Arthropoda; class Insecta; order Mantodea; family Mantidae; genus Mantis; species Mantis religiosa. The sequence continues at coordinate 342,584 of JAUKNK010000394.1, forward strand.
TTACCATGGCTACGGATTCGATTCATAGAAGCCATATGTTCCGCACCAACTCGTGTTGCTTCTTCCTACTTTTTCGTTTATTTGAAAAGAAATTTGTTGGTAGAAGTGGTAACCCGCTTAAAGCGAGCCCCACGTGTCATGTGCTACTGTTTATTATCAATTTGTATCCTGTGTAATAATGTAATTTTTTGTGTGATCAGTGATTATTGTGTGATATGTGAAATATTTAATTTTTCATGTTTAAGTGATTTACAATGAATCCAACATACGACTTGGTGTGTCTCCAAACATTCTTTTCTTTATGAAAAAATGACAAACGTGACGTGGTAAATGTCGGTAGGTCAACACCTGTGTTATGTTTAGAAAAACTTTGTGGCGGAGCATCTTCAAAATACACAAGGATATTTAAGACTCGTTGGTATGAGGAACATAGTTGTGTCGGATTGAAGGAGTTGACAATAAACACTAACAAAATTGCAGACGCTCTTCGGGAAACACACACACACACGCACGCACGCCGCACGCACGCACGCACACACACAGTACAGTGTGTACAGTAACAAGGAGACTATGTTGAAAAACGCCGAGTAATATTTGTACGGGTTACAGGGATGGGAACATCACTAGGAGAAGTGTGTAGAGTTACTAGGAGACTATGTTGAAAAACGTCGAGCACTATTTGGACGGGTTACAGAGATGGGATAATCTCTGGGAAAAGTGTGTAGAGATACAAAGATACTAGGTTGAAAAGCGTCGAGTACTATTTGGACGTGTTACAGAGACGGTATAATCGCTGGGAGTAGTGTCTACAGCTTCAAGGGGACTATGTTGAAAAACGCCGAGTATTACTTGGACGTGTTACAGAGATGGGAACATCGCTGGGAGAAGGGTGTGGAGTAACAAGGAGACTATGTTGAAAAACGCCGAGTACTATTTGGACGGTTTACAGAGGTGGGAACGTCGCTGGTGAAATGTGTAGAGTTACAAGTAGAGTGTGTTAAAAACCGCCAAGTAAATTTGGACGTGTTACAGAGATGGGAGCATCAAAGGGAGAAGTATGTAAAGTTACAAGGAGACTATGTTGAAAATCCCGGAGTACTTCTTGGTCGAGTTATAGAGATGGGAACATCGCTGGCAGAGGTGTGTCATTTACAAGGAGACTATATTGAAAATCTCCGAGCACTATTTGCACGGGTTACAGAGATGGGAATATCGCTGGGAGATGTGTATACAGTTACAAGGAGACTATGCTGAAAAACGCCGAGTACTATTTGGACGGGTTACAGAGATGGGAGTATCACTGGGAGAAGTGTGTGGAGTTACAAGGAGACTGTGTTGAAAAACGCCGAGTACTATTTGGACGGGTTACAGAGATAGGAACATCACTGGGAGAAGTGTGTAGAGTTACAAGGAGACTGTGTTGAAAAACGCCGAGTCCCATTTGGACGGGTTACAGAGATGGGAGCATCGCTGTGGGAAGTGTGTAGAGTTACAAGGAGACTGTGTTGAAAAACCCCGAGTACTATTTAGACGGGTTACAGAGATGGGAGCATCGCTGGGAGAAATGTGTACAGTTACAAGGAGACTATGTTGGAAAACGCCGAGTACTATTTGGACGGGTTACAGAGATGGCAACATCACAGGGAGAAGTGTGTAGAGTTGAAAGGAGACTGTGTTGAAAAAGGCCGAGTACTATTTGGACGGGTAACAGGGATGAGAGAATCGCTGGGAGAAGTGTGTAGTGTTACAAGGAGACTATGTTGAAAAACGCCGAGTACTATTTGGACGTGTTACAGAGAGCGGAGAATCGCTGGTAGAAGTGTGTAGAGTTGGAAGCAGACTATGCTGAAAAACGCCTAGTACTATGTGGACGGGTTACAGAGATTTGAGCATTGCTGGGATAAGTGATACAGATACAAGGAGACCATGTTGAAAATCGCCCAGAACTATTTGGACGGGTTACAGACATGGGCACGTCACTGGGAGAACTGTTTAGATTTACAAGGAGACTATGTTGAAAAACGCCGAGTACTATTTGGACGGGTTGCAGAGATGGGAGCATCACTGGCAGAAGTATTAGCAGTTACCAGAAGACTATGTTGAAATACGCCAAGTACTATTTGGACGGGTTACAGGGATGGGATTATCGCTGGGAGATGTTTATACAGTTACAAGGAGACTATGTTTAAAACGCCGGGTACTATTTGGTCGGGATATAGAGATGGGAACATCGCTGGGAGAAGTGTGTGTAATTAGAAGGAGGCTATGTTAAAAAACGTCGAGTACTATTTGGACGGGTTACAGAGATGGTAACATCGCTGGGAGAAGTGTGTGTAATTAGAAGGAGGCTATGTTGAAAAACGTCGAGTACTATTTGGACGGGTTACAGAGATGGGATCATCGCTGGGAGAAGTGTGTAGAGTTACAAGGAGACTATGTTGAAAAACGCCGAGTAGTATGTGGACTGGTTACAGAGATTGGAGCATTGCTAGAACAAGTGATACAGTTACAAGGAGACCATGTTGAAAATCGCCCAGTACTATTTGGACGGATTACAGAGATCGGAACTTCGCTGGGAGAAGTGTGTAGATTTACACGGAGATTAAGTTGAAAAACGCCGAGTACTATTTGGACGGGTTACAGAGATGGGAACATGGCTGGGAGAAGTGTGTAGAGTTACAAGGAGACTATGATGAAAAAATCCGAGTACTATTTGGATGGGTTACAGAGATGGGAACATCGATGCGAGAAGTGTGTACAGTTACAAGGAGACTATGTTGAAAAACGTCGAGCACTATTTGGACGGGTTACAGAGATGGGGTCCTCGGTGGGAGAAGTGTGTAGAGTTACAAGGAGACTATGTTGAAAAACGCCGAGTACTATTTGGACGGATTACAGAAATAAGATCATCGCTGGGAGAAGTGTGTAAAGTTACAAGGAGTCTGTGTTGAAAACCGCCGAGTACTATTTGGACGTGTTAGAGAGATGGGAGAATCGCTGGGAGAAGTGTGTACAGTTACAAGGAGACTATGTTGGAAAACGCCGAGTACTATTTGGACGTTTTACAGAGATTGGAGCATCGTTGGGAGAAGTGTGTAGAGTTACAAGGAGACTATGTTGAAAAACGCCGAGTACTATTTGGACGGGTTACAGAGATGGGAGCATTGTTGGGAGAAGTGTGTAGAGTTACAAGGAGAATATGTTGATAAACGCCGAGTACTATTTGGACGGGTTACGGAGATGAGAACATCGTTGGGAGAAGTGTGTAGAGTTACAAGGAGACTATGTTGAAAAACGCCGAGTACTATTTGGATGTTTTACAGAGATGGGAACATCGCTGGGAGAAGTATGTAGTTTTACAAGGAGACTATGTTGAAAAAAAAGGAGAGAAAATTTTTAAAAAATGTGTTGTATCCTTATTAGTTCGGAAACTTTTCAGAATACCCTCGTAGATGGTATTTATATATTAATAGTAGTTATCTCAAATGTTGTATATGTGTAAAATGCAATCACCAAAAGCTCTAATATATAATATTAATATTAATTACTATTATATACAATGTTATTCATGGATGCCAAAAACGAAGCTTTAAGAAGTTATCTTTGTTGTATCCTTATGTACCTTTTAATACATTTTATGATAAAAGAGCGAGAGGCGTTTGAGTCACTTGGTAGGAAACTTGGTGTAAACAAACGTTCGTTAACTTTCTGTACACAACACCAACTGCTATATATTTCATTTTTAATATATTTCATTTACTTTAAGTACAGAAGTGATGGATGTTTCGGTTTGTTTTGGGCGATTAAACGATGTACGTGGTCTTAGGAGGCAATCAGAGATGTCAAACTTACTACGACCGAGAGAGTTTTGACAGTGTGCCACAGACGAATAAAGGTTCATTTACGACTAGAGCCCGGATTTCTATGAAAAGTGATTATAAATGCTTTTTGGCTGAAATACGACGTTTGCATACTTCTTTTGTGCTTTTTAATTAAACTAGCTTATTTTATCCAAATCATATTAATTTAAAAGTAAGTTTTCACTCGTAGCGATCATCGTCTCGCCGAAAGTGTCAGGAGCCGATTTAAAAACGTGGATTGTCTTTTCTCTAGCGAAAAGAAAGTGTACTGTCGCCGATTTGAGTTAGTCCTTTCAAATTTTTCTTTACCTCCTCAGCCAGTTTTAAATCAATCGCGTCATTAAAAGTTAAAGGCTGTGACATTCTACACAATACTTAGATACAGAAGATTCAAGCAACATCGCTACAGCACAAGAACATTATTATAACACAGTAGGAAACTCGAATATTGATTTTCTTTTATATATGAAATGTCAGTAACGTCTTCAGAGACTTAAGGTATTGTTAAAACTGCATTTGAGAAACTCAGTAAGGTATTAACGAAACACTGCAAAATTTCTACAAAACCTTCTGATTCAAAAATGTATGGCTAAGGGAAATTAATTCAAAAAGAACTGTAGTGCTTTTCGCATGTTCCAGTAAAGTCTTGTGAAGTTGAGAGATACTTTTCACAGTGTCAAATATTTTTCACTGAAAACGCAGGAGCTTCCCACAAGAAAATCTCAAAGGAGCCCCGGGTTGGATTCCCGGCATTGGGGTTGGGGATTGTTCTCCGGCCGAGATAATTCCTCACCTTCCCCAGAGTCTGGAATTATGAATGAGAGTGTAAATGTGTACGTGATCTAATGATTAAAACCCAACGAATACGAGTTAACACCTTCGATATGTTCCAAAGGAGAACGGCCGCCGATATGACCATTACAGTTAAAGGCGAGGTATAAATGTGTACGTGATCTAATGATTAAAACCCAACGAATACGAGTTAACACCTTCGATATGTTCCAAAGGAGAACGGCCGCCGATATGACCATTACAGTTAAAGGCGAGGTATAAATGTGTACGTGATCTAATGATTAAAACCCAACGAATACGAGTTAACACCTTCGATATGTTCCAAAGGAGAACGGCCGCCGATATGACCATTACAGTTAAAGGCGAGGTATAAATGTGTACGTGATCTAATGATTAAAACCCAACGAATACGAGTTAACACCTTCGATATGTTCCAAAGGAGAGCGGCCGCTGATATGACCATTACAGTTAAAGGCGGGGTATAAATGTGTACGTGATCTAATGATTAAAACCCAACGAATACGAGTTAACACCTTCGATATGTTCCAAAGGAGAACGGCCGCCGATATGACTATTACAGTTAAAGGCGAGGTATAAATGTGTACGTGATCTAATGATTAAAACCCAACGAATACGAGTTAACACCTTCGATATGTTCCAAAGGACAGCGGCCGCTGATATGACCATTACAGTTAAAGGCGGGGTATAAATGTGTACGTGATCTAATGATTAAAACCCAACGAATACGAGTTAACATCTTCGATATGTTCCAAAGGAGAACGGCCGCCGATATGACCATTACAGTTAAGGCGAGGTATAAATGTGTACGTGATCTAATGATTAAAATCTAACGAATACGAGTTAACACCTTCGATATGTTCCAAAGGAGAGGGGCCGCTGATATGACCATTACAGTTAAAGGCGAGGTATAAATGTGTACGTGATCTAATGATTAAAACCCAACGAATACGAGTTAACACCTTCGATATGTTCCAAAGGAGAACGGCCGCCAATATGACCATTACAGTTAAAGGCGAGGCATAAATGTGTACGTGATCTAATGATTAAAACCCAACGAATACGAGTTAACACCTTCGATATGTTCCAAAGGAGAACGGCCGCCAATATGACCATTACAGTTAAAGGCGAGGCATAAATGTGTACGTGATCTAATGATTAAAACCCAACGAATACGAGTTAACACCTTCGATATGTTCCAAAGGAGAACGGTCGCCGATATGACTATTACAGTTAAAGGCGAGGTATAAATGTGTACGTGATCTAATGATTAAAACCCAACGAATACGAGTTAACACCTTTGATATGTTCCAAAGGAGAACGGTCGCCGATATGACTATTACAGTTAAAGGCAAGGTATAAATGTGTACGTGATCTAATGATTAAAACCCAACGAATACGAGTTAACACCTTCGATATGTTCCAAAGGAGAGCGGCCGCTGATATGACCATTACAGTTAAAGGCGAGGTATAAATGTGTACGTGATCTAATGATTAAAACCCAACGAATACGAGTTAACACCTTTGATATGTTCCAAAGGAGAACGGTCGCCGATATGACCATTGTAGTTAAGGGCGAGGTATAAATGTGTACGTGATCTAATGATTAAAACCCAACGAATACGAGTAAACAACTTCGATATGTTCCAAAGGAGAACGGCCGCCGATATGACCATTACAGTTAAAGGCGAGGTATAAATGTGTACGTGATCTAATGATTAAAACCCAACGAATACGAGTTAACACCTTCGATATGTTCCAAAGGAGAACGGTCGCCGATATGACCATTGGACTTAAAGGCGAGGTATAAATGTGTACGTGATCTAATGATTAAAACCCAACGAATACGAGTAAACAACTTCGATATGTTCCAAAGGAGAACGGTCGCCGATATGACTATTACAGTTAAAGGCGAGGTATAAATGTGTACGTGATCTAATGATTAAAACCCAACGAATACGAGTTAACACCTTCGATATGTTCCAAAGGAGAGCGGCCGCTGATATGACCATTGGACTTAAAGGCAATCGGAGTATAAATGGATCAAAAAATTCTCAAGATAACTCTTTCGTTTATTGTAACATGCTTGAGTAAGTTAAAAAATCTACCAAATAATAAGTTTATGATTGAATTTTTATTTTCGTTTGCTCTTTTTTGGGGCTTATTTGTTTCGTTTTTGTGCTTATTTGCTTGCTGATTTCATCATTTAATTGTGCTTACAAATCCGGGCTCTACTTATGACAAAGCTTTCCTTGGGCGCCAACCGCGTTCTAAACAAAAACTTGATTCTTTAGATAATTTTCTCGACGTTGAATAACAAGAATCAAACATGGATTTATAAATACACGCCAGAGACAATATTGTGGGTTGCGATAGGTTAAGGTGCACCAAAGAAAACAAGAAGGACAGAGCCGTTGCTTCACTACTGGTGCTTTAAGGCTGAATGTCCAAACGTTGGCTTTCACACACGTCTGGGCTTGTTGCGGCTAACCTGCATTATCTGCTTTCACATTCGTCCTTTTGGTTTGTTACTAAATCTCAACAAATGCATGGGTAGTGCAAGATTCACGTCAAAGGTTGCTTTTTGACATCTCGGTCTCATGCCACTAAACCTAAAATCCCACTTCAGGGCGGCGACTATCGCAGATTCACTTGATCAGAATCCTGTAGTTGTTTCATTATTTAATACTTGATGAGCAATTCCTGTTTGATAGGTGAAAGGTTCTTGACTAAATCTGGAAAGGCTG